>BSBK01004885.1:1265000-1605000 GCA_027943335.1 Chamaecyparis obtusa | reverse complement strand
TCTGGGGAGTCTCAAAGGCTCTTCATCAAACAACACAACCCTAATATAGGAGAACTTAGGAAACAGGATAAAGTAGCACCCATAAATATTAACCACTTGCACAGCTTCCTCTGTGAGTCTATATTTTCCTTCCCATGTAGCTCAAAGACCACCTTACCTAGGAACACATCATTAAATATTTTGAGTTGTTCTACAAACCTTTCATTCTGCAAATGTCTGTAGTAATCGTAAATTTTCATGTCATTGTTCCAAGGTTCGTGAGGAAGACCTTCCCATTTTTTACAGCATGCAAGAATATATATCAGGTAGGATGTTATATAAAAAGGAGTCAAATTGGTTACATTTAAGAGTTCTCTGTGAAGATTCTCAGTGATCAAGTCAACCTACTCGATAAACTTTTCCCCTCCCAAAATCTTTTGAATGAAGCAGTACATCCAATCTTTCTAATGGAAGGTAAGCTCATTTCCCTTTTAACTCTATTCAAAAGGAAAACAACCTCTTTAATTTCCTTATAGAAATAATCAATTTTCAAGGGTTTGGGCTATTGGAGTTGATGAAAAACAACCCACAACTCCCAAGAACACCTGTACGCAAACACCTGTCACAAAAAGAGAGAGAAGCAAACAACTATGGAGACCTAAATGTATGGATCCACAAGAGAGGAGAAATCATTGATGTGCAAAAGAAAAAGTTGCAATCAATAATTAAATGTCAAAAAAAAAGATTACATGTTGTTATGAGATCAATCCTTATAAAAGGAGATCAAAAAAACTAAAAAGGTAAAACCCTAGGTTGCACAATAATGATTAATAAAGTTATTAATTATTATATGCCTAAAGTTTAGCTTAAGTAGAAAGAGGTAATAAGTGACTTAATAATTAAATCAATATGATTAAATTAATAAGAAAACACTTTATTGCTCTAACAGACCCCTTAAGATAAACTTTGGGAGAAGCTAAAAACCTAGAAAGAACAACTGAGAGCAAATGGGTCCTGACAACAAAAGGCCTGATCAGGTACCCAAGTACAAAAAAGAGTCTCTACAAAGGGGATAAATAGAGAAAACCACATGGGAAAAACTCTACTCCAAAAAGAGACAAAGACTAGTCTGAAGGACTGAAGAAGCCTCCAAAACTAGGAATGTTCCAGAAAATAGGAACAAGGATGAACATGTACAACATCACTGAAGCATGAAACTACAAACTCTCTCAAGAAGAAACACATGATCTGAAGATCATCCTCAGAAATATGACCAGGTAGAGAAGACTATAATCTATATGAGTACCCTCAAATAACACTACTCAAATCTGGAGGCAAACAAAGGCAAACACCTGAACTCGAAGATACAGATGGCATAAACACCAAAAGTTTGAAGAGCTAATCAATCAAAGTTGGAAGAGTGCATCCAAAAAAAGGAAAGAAAAGAGTGTCCATATGGTAAATGATCCATCTCACCAGAATGCATAGGTACCCAACCACTGCAACCACCTAGTACATAGAATCAAATATTGAATACATAGCTCAAACTATCGAACCAAGGAAGCAATAGAACCAACAGTAGAAACCCCCCCATACTGCTATCAAGGGAGTAAAGATAGGTACGCTGAAAAGATAATCCAATATGAATTGCATGATGAAGATGAATCTGAAACATCGAATGTCTAGAGAGAGTAAAAACACAAATAAAGATACCTGAGGCTGATGTCATTGGAGGAATGCTCACATGACAAAATAATATGGCAAACAAAGGCAAAAATTAAACCCCCCCGGTACTTTATAATGGAGTGCGCGTACAAATAGCATGAACATGTGCAAGATCCCATCAAAGAAAAAGAATGGCACTTTATCTCATTGCATGTGCATAAAAGAATACTACAAAAATGAAGTATACATTTCTCAAAGAAGAGTGAAGGCTTCTAAAACAAAAGAACAGCCTAAGATGAGTCATCCCTCCAAGGGAAGAGATCCCAAGACTTGTAACAACCAAGATATCCACTAGACTACAAAAAAGAAAGAATCTGAATAAAATGAGCTTGGAATAGAATCTGGAAAAATAACTCATAGCACTGAAAATATCTCTAAACAAGCTTTCTAGTGATATATCATTTTCCGAAAATGAAGTCCGGATGCGCAAGATAGAGCTCCCAGAGTGCAAAAATGAAGATCTGGCTTTGATAGAGAAAAAAACCATCAAAAAAATAAAACCATAAAAAATAACCTCCAGATTTGGAAAGATCTTAGAATCATCTTTCCAACGATATCTTGTTTGCCAAATTTTGTCAACGTATGCTCAAGATATGAGCAAAAAACCAACAGCTGCATTGGAGGGCCCAAAGAAGATGCCTGGAAGGATCTGAGGATGGGTGACATCAGGAAAAGGACAAAATCACACATGAAACTTTCAGATCTGATAAAATCTCAAAAAGATCTTTCTGACATTATCTCTTTTTCTGAAAATGAAGCCCAGATGTAAGACAAATGGATCTCGAAATGCAGGAGGTCTGAAATGCCATGATCACATAGAACATCTAACTTTGATAGAAAGAAATGACATCAAAATGGAAAAATCAAAAAACCATACTAGCAAAAATGGATCAGGCTCAGAACTAGCTTTCTAACAATATATTGCACATCCAATTACGATCCTAGATGCCCGAGTTATGTTCAAAAAACCACAGGTACCTCCAAAAAGATCAAAAAAGGGCAAACCTATACTGACATCACCAAACAGTGAGCTGAAATTTGATGGCCAAATGGCCATCATAGAGAAAATCTGCATGGGGCTTAAATAAAGGCGACCGGGTCATGTGGGTGACTAGGGGCTAAAAATTAGGGCGCTGGGGGCTGGGGGTTGGTCCCCCATGTGAATAGAGTGCTTCATTTGGGGGCTGGGGGTGTGGTTACTGGTTGACAGTGACAGTGGGTAGAATCACCGTCGGAGGCCAAATTTTTTTATTTTATTTTTTGAAATCATACACTTTGGAATGCGTGCCAGGCCATACAACTTGGTATGCCAAAAACATTTTCCTTCGAGGCCAACTTGTCAAAAATCCACAAGTCTTACATGAATTTTGACTATCTCGGGCCTTCCAGATGCAACCGTGAGGTCCGTTTGGGCCAGAAGTGCTCCAAAAAATAGTGATCACCTCAAGATCCGTGTCGGGGCTGATTGTTTCTCACAAATTCCAACTTTGTCCAAATTGGACAAACTTTATATGGATCTTAGGGTTCTTGAACGCTCTGAACCCAACTATGAGGTCTGTTTGAAGCTAAGATGACCATAAAAATAGGTCCCCCCAGATCTAATAGGAAACCCTCTGAAAATGCAGATCTAATGAATGTGGTCGAATCTCTCAGAAAGAGGACAGGGGCAAGCAGATCTAAAGCTTTGATACCATGTTGGAGTTGATGAATAAAAACCCATAGCTCCCAAGAACACTTGCATGCAAACACCTGTCATAGAAAGAGAGAGAAGCAAACAACTATGGAGACCTAAATGTATGGATCCATGAGAGAGGAGAAATCCTTAATGTGCAAAAAAAAAAGTTCCAATCAATAATTAAATGTCAGAAAAAAAAAAGATTACATGTTGTTATGAGATCAATCCTTATAAAAAGAGATCAGAAAACCTAAAAAGGTAGAACCCTAGGTTGCACAATAATAATTAATAAAGCTATTAATTATTATATGCCTAAAGTTTAGCTTAAGTAGAAAGAGGTAATAAGTGACTTAATAATTAAATCAATATGATTCAATTAATAAGAAAACACTTTATTACTCTAACATGGGCAACCATGAGCCTCCCTTCTTTGGCTTAGCCAACCATCTTTGAGCAATAAGAGAATTGTATTTTTTCTTATCTCCCTCATATACACGGCTAGCTTCTATGAAAGTCCAAGGCTCATAGGGTTCTCTGTAAGGGATTTTAAGAGCCTCTATAAGCTTCTCTCAACTAATTCTTACTAAAATCTCCCTTGAGGCATCCTTAATGCATCTACTCTTAGCATCATATTTATTCACACATTCTAGGACAAGCGCAGGGTATGCTAGGTTTGGGGGAAATGTGACAGCTTCCATTAATCCACTTCTAGCCAAATTTTTAGAGAAGGATCCCTCTAATGCATGACTAACTCTCTCACACAATTCCACTAGACTAACATTAACCAAGGAAGTGTCACAAATGTCTGGGAGGGAGACTAGTAAGCGAGTTTTTCTTTCAGTTTTAGGAACCTTGGGGCGAAAAAGAGGGATTTTAACAGAAAAGAAGAGAAATTTCACAAAATATACTAACAATCTTCCTTTACAAACTGAAAGTTGCAGAAAGACGACAACTCACCAGTCGACAACACATAAATTCTCTGCAATTCTCTTACCACAAATTCCATTGCTCCCTTGCTTCAAAAGAAAATGACATCCAAATGCTAATGAAGGCTTCGATTTATTAACAAGGCGGGTAAAAATCCTCAATAGATTTGTGTAGGATGATTGTAATAAATGCATTAATGTAAGAAATCATTGATGTGACATATTAAGCCCTTCTCTTTAATTCTCATATCAAATCGACACAAATTTCTCAGTTCTCAATAATGTTTCCTGATTACCACACTCTTTACAATGATGACGCCTTTTGTACTGCACCACGAGCTATCATACATCATATTTCATCATGCTCGTACTGTTCCATCCAATCGGTGACTTCGCACGACAAAATTTCTATAGTTCTAATTTTGTAATGATGCTTCTTGAAAAGGAACTTCCCTACGAAAGAAAGAACCATACTTCCAGAATATTCCATATTTGGACCTTACAATTGAACTTGATAAAGTTCAAGGTTCAGGTTCAACTTTCAAAAATTGACAAACCAACAATCAGGAACCTTGTGGATGGGGACATACTAGTAACATCCAATGGATCTTGAACTTGAAGTTGAACTTGACAAAGTTCAAGTTTTACTTCGACATAGACTTTTTTATTAACAAAGACCGAACTCGAGAGCGAGGAAAAAGATGAGGGTAACACCTAGCAAAGAGGCAATTTGATCAAAAGGGAGGCTCAACTTCTAGTAGACCAATTTTAGGTGATTACAATAGTGAGCCTTTGTATATTGTGGCTAGTTAGCTCAATCGATAGTGATCCAACTAGAAGTGAGAAAACTAATAGTGGGCCCTTGTAAAAACCACCTCAACTAGTTTTCTTCTCATGATAATCAACTTCTTCATGGTTTTTCCCATCTTGGGTATCCACTAAATTCTTGTGTCCATTGTATTGATGTTTTTGTTCTTTCATGTTCATCTGTCTTATAAGTTTTTAATTTCTTAAAGTATTTATTGGATTAACAAAAGTTAAGGAAATTGTTTGATAATAACTAATTCACCCTCACCCCCTCTCAATTATTCATCATGCTCAACAAATGCACCACTGACCTTAGAATATTCACATATGATCTTGAGAAATGAACTCTTTAACTCTTTACTTTAAGCTCTTTTTTATTCACCTTTTACCCTTCAATGATGTGCACTAATACTTGAGCTTCTTGTAAAGTTTTCTTCATTTTTATGGGCAGCAAAAGTTGGAGTTATTATCTTCTTGGACATATATGTAGAGGCATTTTCTCGGATCGTTTTCATTCTATTCATCTTTGGATCTTGTATCTTTTCCAGTATATTATGAGACTATTGTCGTGTTCTAAGTGGATCATGGTTCCTATGGATTCCATACTATTCCTTAAAATGTTTGCAACTACTTTGTGTTTATGCGTTGAAGTGGGTGATTTGGTCTATATTTTATACGTTATTCAAAACACAGATTACATTTTCACTAAAAATAATGTAATCTAGATGGATGGTTAGGTTTATGTTTACAACTTCAAATGAAACCTTTGTAACATCTTGTCAACTGGTAATTGCAACTTTGACCACTGGTGTCATTAAAATAGTTTCTACTGATACGAAGGTCAATCATGGACATCTTTTGATCAATAAATATATGTAATAGGCACATGTGATTAAATCATCCATAAGCTCAAATCCACTAATTACAGTGAAAACTAACAAAATCAATTTCTTGATGTTGATCCTAATAAACTAGTTGTTCAGCCATACTATAGTTTTCTTGATATCACCCAGTATCCTCGAAAAGGCAGTGTGATTGGTGAAACAATAGACCTTCTTTCAATGTAACTAGTCATTATCTCATTCATCAAATGTCTCTTCCAATGTGATCATGGTGTATCCCTTCTTCTTCCATCTTCAAGTTCTAGACCAAAAAAAGTAAATGGAAAATTCCCCATAGTGCAGCTCGTGCAATCATTTACATTAATGATATATCATCTCTTTAACAGTCCCAATTAACAACTCAACTACTACGTTTATGAATCCAACTTTTATATGTGTGTAATCCTATGTGTTTGTAGTTATAATACTTACAAAACTCTCCAGTTCTCTTTGCATGGCGTGAATGGCTATACCGTTGAAATATTCTCTCACACGTTTTTAACTCTTTCCATACTTCGAATGTATATTGGCTAAAACATTCATAAATAATTGCATTACATGAGACGATTTCCCTTTGACCTATTCCATTAAACTACTCATGAACCTGGTTTGTGAATTGCACATTTCACGTATCATTGTGTTGTGAGATCCAATTCTTGTCTACTTTATAAACTATCAGCTAGAGCCTCAACATAAATTACATTTACTTAAATGTTGCCAAAGCCTTAATGAATGTCCTGCAACCATTATACACGCTGTGAGACCATGTTTCTTTAAAGCATTTTGTCAAACAATTCACATGCTTTGTTCATGATTCCACAATTTGTATACAACTTTACCAGAGCATCGCCAACCACAATATGGAATGAAATTCCTTTATCATTAATGCTTCAATGAATGTCCACAACCTGCTTCAGAACTCCATCATCAGCGTTTGCTCATGGGTATAGTGGTTGGCGACAAAGGTTATGAAAACTGGTTCCAATTTGATACTCTCATCAAACAGTTTACGTGCCTTTCCAATTGTGATTTATTGATACTTTCTAAAAACATTTTCCATAAACTATTTCGGACCTCCTCATTTCCTCGAGAAGATGTCCTTTGAGGCATTTTGAGAAACCATTCATGTACCATAACTATAGTTCCATAGTTAGCATGCACATTGGCGAAATGTCAAATTAGAATATTTGACTAAAATTGATCTGAATTGTGCTTTTGGTGGATGTCAATACTCTGCATGAAAGCTTCTATATTAGCATGGGCAGGGAAGAAGCTGGGAAAGATTGTGAAGTTCGTATTTATACTAGCAGATTGCATTTACTTGAAAGTTTTTAAAGACTTTCAATGCCTCCCTTTTCTACATTTTGTAATCATTAAATTACATTATTTGTAACACCCCTTTGAGGCATTATGACAAGCAGTTTAGATGCCATGTCTGTACTTCAAAATTCGCATGTATGCCTATCACAAACATTCCAACTATAATATTTGACAAAACTATTCCCTCTGCCATATGCAATTAGGTTCATATATGTTGTTTGAAAGCTTCCTATTGGCCGAAGCAGGGAAAATACTGCCAAAGGTTGGGGAGCTCGGTTTCACACTAACCAAACACATACACTTGATAATTTCTATAGTCTTTCACAAATTCATTTGTACACATCCTTAGTTCGAGGACACCTAATTTGTCACGGGCAGGAGGATGCATTCGGTGGAAGATTTAATGAGCCTTTTCAAAAAATCCATATGTTTATATCTCTTGGTTACACTTCATGGAACTGATTGCTCTGTGGCATTTTGTCATATGGTTCGTGTCCTCTAGGTATTCTGTCAAAAACCATGACAGAGACATTTCATCAAATGGTTTACATGCCTCATTTTGTGCATCATACTTTGCAAACATATCTAGCAGGGCAATTGAAACTCTAGTATAGGCAGAGATGATTAAACAATTCGTGTGCTTTGAAAAATATCTATACAAGGTTTTGTGTCACCAAACCATGAGAATATATGTTTATATATATATATACACACATACACATATAATATAGTTATTACAAGCTATGAGATCATAGCTCTTTGAGACATTCTTTAAACTTTCTAGGGCTTTCATTTACTAATCTATTTTCTAAAAATATGGTAATTATTTCATGTGATGAAATTATCTCTCTTCAGCTTTGAAGTGGTATCTATCAATTGTTTTTAATCTTAGCATTACAACTGCTAACTACATCTTCTTAAAATTGTTGAAAAGAAGTTATATGTTTCTTGAAATAGGGTTTCCAAAACCAAAAGGTTAAGAATTTGAAGCCAAGGATGCCAAAGTTAAGGTCTTCAACTCCCATATGCAAAAGTTGGGCTTTGGACGAGAGGTTCTAAAATGTGAAAGTTAAGGTTTGGAGACAAAGAACATAAAAAATTTGTGTTTTGAATAAATTCATGTGAAAGTTAAAGATTTTTGTAGATACGATGTAAAAGTTAAGGTTTAGGGCCCCAAAAGTGCAAAAGTTAGTGTTTTGGAAAAGAGTTCAGAAAAGTTGATGTTTGAGGTTGAAAACATGCAAAATTTAGAGTTTGGAGTCAAAATATGTGAAAATTTAATGTTTGACACTCCAAACATGTAAAAGTTAAGATTTGGGGCTGAATAGGCATGGAAGTTGAGATTTTCAATACATTTTCGCGCACAAGGGGGAAATGACTTAGAATTTTTAAATTTTGGGTCTTCAAAAACCAAGGCAAAAAACTAGATATAGTATAATGAAAGAGTTAAGAGGGAAAGGATGATCGTGTTGTGGTTTTTAATATGATTTAGAACAACAGAGAGGGGGGGGTGAATCAGTTGTTCTCAGGTCCTGATGTATAAAATAAACTTAAAAACTTTTCCTTAAATTAGATCCAATAACCAAAACAAACTCGGTCATCACTGATTCAATAATAGAAACATACAACAATGCAGTCCACTACCCAACTATAACTTAACTTATAAAACATAGTAATGTTCAAACCAAAACATTCACACAAGTATTAACACCAAGATTTATAGTGGAAACCCAATTTGGGAAAAACCACTTTGTAACATGTTGCTATTATTTTCACTCTTCTGAAGTGAGCTCGGTAAAAAGCCAACCCTGTCAAAGGTTACAATACACACTGTAAGGTGTGACCTGATTAAAGGATTTCAATCACCCTATTAAAAGTGAGCCTAGTCATAGGACTTACATACACTCCATTAGAATGCAACCTTGTTCAAAGGATTTAACATATGACTGTTAGGTCAACCTCTATTAAAAAGATTTTGACTATTACAATGGTTAGAAAGTAGCAGCAATATTTATCTAAAAAATATACAACTCACTTTGCAAATATCAGATCCGATTCCGTACACTAATGTTGATTTACTGACTTTGAAACTTTGCCATCTCCAGCTCTGATCTGCTCGGAACTTTTCTTCAAGCAAGCACCATAATTCTCCTTCAGCCTTTTCTGCTTATTCAGTTAATAAAACTTTACTCTTCTAGCATTCTCTATTCACCCATGCTCAGGTTCCCTTTATACTTTCCTCAATTAGGTTAACTCATCTTATGCTGCTCAATCTCATTCATATATCTTAGGGTTAGGTCAAATTCATTGAATCTACCTACTTCATGTTCTTCGGCTCCTTTTCTAGAATCATCTCAAATCTCTTAAAGATTTACAATAAAACATTTTACAGTGCATTCAATGCTTTCAAACAATCAATAAATAAAGTCAACACGTTTTACATAATCCAAGAATTCATCAATGTCAGCTCTCCAAAATTAAATTCTCTTCAAATATAAAATTGTTGATGCTCGGTCAATACTGTGATCAACTACTCGGTCTTCATGTAGAAAGCTTGGTCATTACTAAAAATATTTCCTCGGCTTACACTGTCTTCCTCGGCAATTAAATGTTGTTCAATTGACACTATAATTTTGCTCGACATATATTGACTCGGTCGACACTAACATTACTCGGCTTAAACATGATTTTTCCATTCTTTTCTTGGTCAAGCCTACCAGTTTAGTGTTCAGTCTTACTAGTATAAACAATACATTATCTCATCATTGTGCAACATAGTCAAGTACACTTTGTAGTATCAAGATAACTCAACCTTTCCTTAGGTGCTATTGTTACCAACCTTGCCTAGCCCCTTAGCAACACTCAAATAGATATAGTACTTTCCTAAGTAGCAACAGTCTTACCAGTTAAGGTTTGACATCAATGACAATACAACAATTGTTTCAATTGCAGTTTCCAATAGTGGCATGTTGTTCTCTACATCACATTATGTGACTCAAATAATGTTTTAGAGCTAATTGGTAACATGTTTTAATTCCTTTCTACACATTACCTTTTGGACTAACTTTAGAGAAAGATACAATATGTGTTCTTTAACCATAACATTTTTTGAAGATTCGTTAAGATGAATTTATTTCCCATTATATCTTGGGGTGGACTTCATTTAATATTGCTTTCTCATATAGGTAGACTTTGTACCAATATTGTCTATGTGTGTCAAGGCCTACCTTTATGATTTTTTTGAAGGGAAGACACTATATATGCATGACTAAATACATGACTAAATGCATGAGTGTATGTGAATTTATTACAAAATAAGTGTGGATTGAACTTGAAGAGTGAGTGATACTAAAAAATAAGTGCAAAAGTGAAAATATTTGTATCTAATAGAAAGGTTGAAGAACCTAATCAGGAGATCCTAGAATTTTTAGATTTTCTCTATGTTTGTTGCAATGCAATATGCTCTCTATGTCCATTCCAAAGACTATATTTATTTTGCAAGTTATCCTTAGAATATTGATTTCCTTTGTAGTGTGTGTGAAATAATAGGGATAGTATTTTTTTAGGATTTTGGCTTAAAGATATGCAATCAATTATTTTATATAGTGAGTAAAAGTCTAACTTTGGTTTTTGATGTAGTCAAAGATGATGGATCCAATGAAGAACAGTCCAAACCTTGCAGTCAACAAAATTACACATTGGAATACTCAACATAACAGATAACACCACAAATGTTTCAAATAATTTGCATTAACATGGCCGACTGTAAGGCCTTCCGAGTTAGGGCCAATTACAAAATGAAACAATTCTGTAAGATCCACAACAGATCCAATACAATCTCAGCTAGTTTAGCTCTTAAGACAATCAGAACCTGATGGAAACCCTAAGGCAGATCTAAACTTGAGCTCGCAAGCCTCCAAGCAATCTCCTTGTCTCCAAGTATGCAAACCCCTAGCTCTGCTACAAACAACTATCAGATATCAATTTGATCTGTAAGATCATGCAAGAACTTTACCACAACTTTGCTAACTTTAGCTTCAGAACCTCAGTTCTGACTCACTAAGTCTTCAAGTCATGAACTTCTCTGATCCCTTAATGATCTCTCATCTTCTCTACCTCCTAAACATCTACCCAAACAACTTATAAATACTAATCATCAGCCACAAGTCGGCTGGATGAAACCCTTAAATCCCAAAAAAATAAAATTAAATGCCATACAAGTCAGCTTACAAATGTATACAAACATTTAATTCAGCATGTCGGCCTATAACAATAGCTACCAACAATAAATTCACTAATTTGGCTCAACAAATCACACAAAACTCCAATTGGTAAACCAAAACTACCGAGCAACAGTGAATTAACTGAGCATGCCAGGCATCACCGAGCACCAATGTTGACCGAGCACCACAGGCATGATCGAGTAACACTTTCACCAAGTGCTAGAGACTGCTGAGTTCCTTTAGTGACCGAGCTTCCTTCAATGACCGAGACCATCGGTCAAGGCTGCAATTGAGTAACACCGGCCAAAATACCAACACCCCATGCAGTTTCACCAAGGACAAGAATGTCCCTACCTTAACCTTGGATGCTCCTACATCAGACACCCCAGGTTCCAAAAGATGTTTATATGTGAGAAGAATATCTCTCAGGATTCAGTACATAAATCCTGAACTGGTTCTTCACATACAACTCCTCCACCTTTTCTGCTTCCAAACTCTTCCACTTAGTTTCCTTTGTCTCTTCAAGTCTTTCCTTGACAATGTATAGGCTGGTTCTCCATACTGATCATTCATTTTCTCTGGATTGACAACCTCCACTCGGCTACCAATACTCAAGCTTCTCCTATCGAGCATTGTATCCATCAAAGGCATTAGTGAAAACTTTTTGTCATCCTTCTCAATAGTAAAAACATTTCATACATAGTCATAAATAGCTCTGCAATCATATTGCCAAGGTCTACCGAGCAATATATCACAACTATTCAACTTCACAATATCGCAAAGTACAAGATCCTTGTACTGGCCAATTTGAACATTAATGAAGCATTGTTCTCTAACTTCCAAAGCATGAACATCTTGTAACCAGCCAATCCTATAAGGACAAGGATGCTTCATTCTATTCAAACCAAGTTTCTAAACCAAGTCCTCAACAACAAGGTTATCAGTACTACCACTATCAACAATAATATCACATTGTTTACCTTCAGATTTGCATCGTGTCCTAAAAAAGTTACTCCTTTGACAAGGTTCATCCTTTGTACCAAGCAATGTTCACTGAAGCAGCAAGTTCTCTGATTCAGGTTCATTCTAAATGTTCTCATTCATCAAAGCAGTTCATCGGTCAACCTTCTTCTATGTACACTCAAAAGAATAGTGTCCTTCCTCTCCACAGCTATAGCAAGTACCCTTAAAGATAACTCTACCTATCTTCTTCTTCGATTCCATAGGTTTTTGTTCATCTTTTGCATCAGTTAGCTTATCCTTCACCGAGTGATCAATATTTTCCTTCCCTTAGGAGTTAGCAAGTTGTTTCCTCTTCAACTTATCTTCTACCTTCAGAGCATACTGATAAGCATCTTCAACAGAATCAATCTTCAGCATACCAAGCTCATCCTGAATATTGAATCTCAGACCATTCGCATATCGAGCTACCTTTTACTTACTGAGCTCTGGGTATCCAAACCAAATAGTAAGTTTGTAGAACTCCTCGGTATAATATTCAACAGAAAAATCCTTCTATTTCAGATTCTACAACTTCTTAAACAAGTCAAGCTCATAGTCATCTAGTGTGGACTTAGCTTTCAACTTAGTCACCATCAACCTCCACCGATTGATCTTTGTTTCACCTTCATCTTCTTGGTCTCTTTGTAGTTCCTTCCACCAAAGAGAAACATGTCCTTTCAACTTTGTCTGTGCTAATCTCACCTGAAGAGGATCTTCAATTTCTTCCAGCTCAAAGAAATCTTCAAGTTCACCAATCCAATCAATCAGATTGTTGAGCTTCAAAGTACCAGAGAAAGTAGAAACTTCCATTCGGTAATTACTAAACTGAGTAGCAGATCTAGGCAACCGAGCAGTTTTGTCTTCACCAGATCTGTTCCTCCAATCATCACCACTAGATCCAGTAGTTTCAAATTCTTCATACGCTTCTTCATAGCCATCCTTAGTAAGAACATTCTGAGGTATACCAGTAATAACTCTCATGATCTTGGCAACCATGTCATTCTTCATCAATTTCATCTTAGATCTAAAATCTGATTTCACTTTCTCTGTGATCCAGGATTCAATAGTATCACAAAGATCAGAAATAACTCTACGGTCCAATCTTCTTGGAGGCATCCTTAAAGATAAGAGAAATCCTCTGCAAAAAACCCTTACCGACCACCTTGTGACAACCTCCAAGTTGTGTACAACTCAGATCTCAACCTACAATCATGCAAACAACTAGGGCACAATTTCACAAGTTCAGTGCTTCGGATCTGTAATCCAGATTGTGCACAATATCTTCTCCAATAGGAACAAACCTTTTCTCTGATCAGCCTTGCTAGGTTAACCTTCAAGATCAACTATCAGCTCCAATAGGAACAAACTTCATCTTTGATACCACCTGATACAGTCAAGGATGGTGGATCCAATGAAGAATAGTCCAAACCTTGCAGCCAACAAAATTACATAGAGAAATACTCAACACAACAGATAATACCACAAATGTTTCAAGTAATTTTCATTAACATGCCTAGCTGTAAGGCCTTCCGGGTTAGGGCCAATTATAAAATGAAACAATTCTACAAGATCCACAAAAGATCCAATACTATCTCAGCTAGTTCAGCTCTGAAGATAATCAAAAGTTGACGGAAACCCTAAGGCATTTCTAAACTTGAGCTCACAAGCCTCCAAGAAATCTCCTTGTCTCCAACTATGCAAACCCCCAGCTCTTCTACAAACAACTATCGGATATCAATCTAATCTGCAAGATCAAGGAAGAACTTTTCCACAACTTCACCAACTTTAGCTTCAGAACCTCAAATCTAACTCACTAAGTCTTCAAGTCATGAACTTCTCTGATCCCTTAATGATCTCTCATCTTCTCTTCCTCCTAAACATCTACCCAAACATCTTATAAATACTAATCATCAGCCACAAGTTGGCTGGATGAAACCCTTAACTCCCCAAAACAAATAATTAAATGCCATACAAGTTGGCTTACAAATGTATACAAATATTTAATTCAGCATGTTGGCCTATAACAATAGCTACCAACAATAAATTCACCAAGTCGGCTCAACAAATCACACAGAAATCTAATCGATAAACTAGAACTACTGAGCGACAGTGAATTAACTAAGCATGTCAGGCATCACCGAGCACTAGTGTTGACTGAGCACCGTAGGCATGACCGAGTAACACTTTCACCGAGTGCCAAAGACTGCCAAGTTCCTTCAGTGACCGAGCTTCCTTCAATGACCAAGACCGTCGGTCAAGGCTACAACTGAGTAACACCGACCAAAATACCAACACCCCATGCAGTTTTACCGAGGACAAGAATGTCCCTGCCTTAACCTTGGGTGCCCCTGGATCAATTTTTCCCGCATTAGATTTTCCATATAATTCTAGTGTTCATGTGTATGCTATTTTCTTATTTCTTATTTTTTAAATAATTTATTGGACCAATAATTAATAACTAAGATTATTTATAAAATCAATAAAAATTGTTTATGATGATTCACCTCTTCTCTCAGTATCATGTCACATTTGAAAAGTAGTAGTTCATATTCAATGGTTAATCTTGAGTGAGTAGTGAAAATGGATTTACCTATGCTTAAACTATAAAGTTTTCTCTCCAGAGAGGAAAAGGATCTTGAAAAGGAATCTTTCATTTCCACCATGGTCTTAGTAGAGGAGGAAGAGGGGGAGGATGTAGAATTGGCTTCCTAAAGTAGCAATGGCAATAGAGGAGGTCAAGTTGTCATTGATAATCTTTTTGTTTGCATGAAAAAATAGAGATTATGCATTGAAATTCAATGTTATTATCTAAATATTATTTTTGAGGAAGAAAGGAGAGAGATTTTGAAAGAAGTAAATTGAAGATTAATGAAAAATTGGTAATTAAATGAAGGAAGGAGGTTTATAATAATCCTGAGATAGCTTCTTGCACTAGGATGAATTATTGTATAAGAAGCACCCTACTTTTATCTTTGAAAGAATGAGGGGGAAAATATTCTTGTATGTGCACTTTGTTGTATTCACATTTGATTGATGATTTATTCAACACTTAAGGAGACATTAGACACACTCAAATGACATGTGGACTTTAGTAGAAAAAATGTATCATGTGTACATGTTTAGTAAAGTGATGTGTGAAATAGTGGTCCAAGGGATTTTTTATTTAGAACTTGATGTGGCATCAAGACACTCAAAGGAGTTATAGGGGTTTAGAGGAAAGGAATTTAAGGTGTAATAGTAAAGGAAGCATTAGAAAAACTTGGTCAAGATGTGTAATTTTAAAGGAAATGTGTTACATGGTTTATGGAGGATAGGAATACTTGTTTCATCTTTTATGTTGTGCAAATGGTCTCAAGTCATATAATTAGGGGATCCACTAATGCAATCAATTTGGTGTTTCCTATGTGAGACAGGAAGGTTGGTGAAGGAACTTCATCAAATCTTGAGAAGGGTTCAATTCAAAACCCTTCAAATGTTTCATTATTGTTTGAATTAATGTCATCAGGGGGAATTTTTTGTGTATCATATAGATGTAGGGTATATTTTAGTTTAGATTAATAAAATAAAAGTTAGTTGATAGTTAATAGTTAGACAGTTTGGTAGTTAGGAAGATACATTCACATTGGTTAGTTTTCCTAAAGGAACATAAGGCTTTATAATCCATTGATATGTAATGTAATATTCATTATAACTCAATCTGTTATAAATTTGAATCTAGTGAATGAAATGATATTTTATTTAGTTATTTGTAGACATAGTTTAGATTCTAATTTATGATGAACTACAACTGATTGAATACCTAAATGACTTGAAGATCGGTGTTTAGAGATCACCGAGTACTGAAATGATATGTAAGATAATTAAATCGGTCATTATGTTGTCATTGATGTCAACTAGTTTGACAGTACTTATCATGTTAGTTACAAATATATAAACATCTGTAAAGAGGAGAGAAAAGATGAAGACCTGAGATATCTACATAGAGGAAGATCGATATAATAGATGAGGATAAGGATGAGTCTATGAATTCATATTGTTGACTTGATTATGTTGCATTCATCATTTATGGAGAAGGAAGTAAAATGTGCAAGGAAATGTGGTTAGTAAATGAAGCACTTCATTATACATCAAGCCAGTGTAGTGTATATAGAGTGATAGTGTTAACCAAGCTTGTGTTCGCTGACGCATTTCTTTGTTAACCGACTATGGATGAAATTATTAAATGCTTAAGTTTAGCCGACATAAATTGATGAGCTGGAAATTGTTATGATTTCAAGATTGAGGACAAAGTTTGTTATAAGATTCATAGCTGACAAAATTTAGAGAAGATCTAAAGGATCGAATGGAAATGTGTTACTGACACAACCATCGAGGAAGGTTTAAGAGGCAAAATCTATGAAGGAGATTAAGCAGCAAAATATGATGGTTGATATGAAAATAGTTTATCTGTCTATATAAGAGATATGAGTTTCTTTATTGAAACATGATGGAAGAAAGAAGACTATAGAGATTTTGTGTGAATATAGTTTCATGCATGTTTGATTAGACTGGTTGAAGGAGAACCAAACTACAGAACAATACCGAATGTCAGATAGCTATTACCGAGTGAAAGTAAGTCAAGGAAGTGAATTGATATATTGATCAGAGGATTTGTATGGTCTTAGAATAGATCTAAACATATACAAGATAAGTTGTAATGCAATTAGATCAAATACTGTTTCAGTTTAACCATTGATAATGAAAAATCTCTTAACCAAGTGGACTTAACCATCTTATGTTATGCCCCTATGTCATTCAATGAATGTACATTTTTATCCTATCGACCCCATAGTGAATGATGGTTGAACCATAAATGTTAGTATTAAATCGTTTAACAAGGTCACACCTAACAGTGTGTTTGTAACCTTTAACAAGGTTAGCTCTTCACTGAGCTCACTTCAGAAGAGTGAAAATTATTTTGAGTTACCTATCCCAGGTGGTTTTTCCCTTAACAAGGTTTCCACATTAAATCATTGTGTTATGTGTTTTTGTGATGATTTATTTATTGTCATACTTTATATACTACATATTTGATTTGATCAGTAATTACTATGAGTTAATTAACTGGTAATTGGTAAAGGCATAGACAATTTAATAGTTTTTGTTACCAAGCTACAGTTAAAATTGTTTTTAAAGTTACATCTTGAGATTTGGGACTGTATGATAACTGACATAACTAATTCACCCCCCCTCTTAGTTATTCTAACAATTAGTATGAGAGCATTGGTTTCTTGGAACAGAGTTTTAAGGACTTCAACACAAAGATCACAAGATGTATAAGAGGGAGGTGTCAATGTTGATCAAGGACAATTTTACCATATGGAAAAGTTGAATGAAACTTCATATATCTAGAATCAAAGATTCTGCCTTACATCTACTTGAAAATGTCTACTTAAAATCGATGACCAGACCATTGACTGTTGATGAACTGAAAGATCAACATGAACACAACATTACTATGATAGAGATTGTTGCTGCTCTATCCAATGTTGAATTTGAGGATGTCAAAGATTGCACTACTGCAAAGGAGATGTGGGATAAACTTGCTCGAGTCTATGGTGGTGATGTTAATCTCAACAGAGCCAGAGCTAAAAGCTTAAGAGGTAGGTTTGATGATATGAAAATTAAGGAAGGAGAAAACATAGTATAGTATACAAACTAAATAAAGGAGGTAGTCAATGCTATTAGAGGATCTGGTGGTGTCAGTGATGAAGATACAGTGGTAAGTAAATTTCAAAGAACCTTGTTGCCTACTTATGCAATCAAAATATCTTCTATACATGAAATGAGGTCTACACCTGGTAATAATCTTACTCTTGATAGTCTTATTGGTAAGCTAACAAATTTTGAGTTCAACAATTTTGATAATAGTGGTGTACCATCTGTTGAGTCCGCTTTCATGTCTTCTCTAAAGATTGGTAAGTCTAGCAGTAGACATAATATAAAGAATGAAAGTGATAGCAATACTAATGATGAGCTTGATGAACTTGAAGCTCTTTTATCTTGAAGATTACCTAAAGGTAAAGGTAGATATAAGGGTAAATTACCTTTAGCATGTTTTAACTATAAAGAAGTTGGCCATATTGCTGCTAGATGCCCAAATAGGAAAGATGAAGATAGAAACAAAGATCAATTTGGTGAAGGAAGCTATGGAAGGAGAAACAATAGAAGTTATCGACACTACAACAAAGACCACCAAGATCACAGAGATAAGGGAAAAAAGGTATGTTACATTGCTGAAGAGAATGATACTGATACCAGCACAGATGATCATGTTGAAGTAGTATTTGTTGCGATGAAGGATGATTCTGATGAAGAAGAAAGGTATGTAGAGACAACACTCATATCTAAAGTTAGTAAAAATGATACTTGGATCATTGATAGTGGCTATACACATCACATGACTGGTGATAAAGAAAATTTTGATCATCTTGAGCATTATAATGGAGGATCGGTAAGAATGGGTAATGATACACCATGTATGGTTAGAGGAAAAGGATCTTTATTGATAAATGATAAAATCAAATGTGATAATTCTTATTGGGTAAATGGACTGAATTACAATTTTCTAAGTGTGGCACAACTTAACAACTCAGGTCATCGAGTAGCTTTTGAAAGAAAGAAGGTAAAGATATTTGATGAAAGTGGAAAGTTTGTCGGAACAGAAGGACATCTAAAGGTAACTTATTTTATCTTGACAATGCTGAGACTTCTTGTTTACTGATGAAAAATGAGGATGCATGCTTATGGCATAAAAGGTTATGTCATGTAAATTTTGATAACATTATTAAGATCAGTAGAAAGAAAAAGGTTAGAGGTCTACCTAGCCTAATAAAGCCTGATCATGTTATGTGTCATGAATGTCAAAAAGGGAAAATGACAAAATCTAGTTTTATGAGTAAAGACTATTCAACAAAATAATATTGGAGTTAGTTCACACAAACCTATGTGGTCCCATGAGAACTCATAGCTACTATGGAGCTAGATATTTTATTATGTTTGTTGATGATTACAATAGATTGATGACTGTAATGTTTTTAAAATAGAAATCTGAGGCATTTAAAATGTTTAAATGGTACAAAGAAAAAGTAGAAAAAGAAACCGAGAAAGAACTAAAATTCTTGAGGTCTGGTAGAGGTGGTGAGTTTATTTCTGATGAAATCACTAACTATTGTAATTAGCATGGCATCAAAAGACAAGTTTCTGCTCCTAGAACACCGCAACAAAATCAAATTTCTAAAAGGAGAAATAGATCAATTGTTGATTGTGCAAGGACACTAATGTTAGAAAAGAATGTTTCCCAAGTATATTGGAGAGAGGCAGTTAGCATAGCTATATATGTTATGAACCGAGTACAATTGAAGAAGGACACAAAAAAAACACCCTATGAGTTATGGTTTGGCTACACATCGAGTGTAAGTTATTTCAGAATTTTTGGTAGCAAATGTTTTATTCTAAAAGATGATAGGAATGGTAAATTTGACTCTAAAGGGGATGAGAGAATATTTCTTGGATATTCTACTAAAAGAAAAGCTTACAAGTGTCTGAATAAGGTTACTAATAATATGATTGAAAGTGCTAATGTGAGAGTTGATGAATTTAATGATAAAAATGAGGAAGAAAGAAATAAGGAGTTGAAAGACTATGGTAGACTAACTTATGTTTAGAATCGAGAGTACCTACTGAAGCCACAAGCTGAGTTGACTGAGCATTAGGAAAATAACACTGAGGAATAGCAAAGGGAAACAGAGGAATAGGAAGAAGCTACCGAGAAAATAATTGAACCTGAACAAAATGGAGAACAAAGGAGAGATCAAGTGCTGGCAAGATTTGTCAAAAGACATCATCTTGAGAACCAAATCATTGGAGACAAGCAAGTTGGCATGCTGACAAGAAGTTAAGATAGAATACATGCTTAGTTTGTGAGTTTGAACTGAAAAATGTTAAGGTTACACTTGAGAATGATGAATGGATAAATGCAATGAATGAAGAAATAGATCAAATTGAGAAAAACAAGACATGGACTTTAGTACCTAGACCAAAAGATAAGAATGTTATCGGTACTAAATGGATTTTCAAAAATAAGCTAAATGAGAATGGAGACGCTACAAGAAACAAAGCTAGACTAGTTTTCAAGGGATATGCATAGGAAGAAGGCATTGATTATGGTGAAAAATTTTCACCTATTTCTATATTGGAAGGATTTTGCATGTTACTTGCATATGGTTCACATAAGAAATTTAAAGTCTATCAAATGGATGTTAAGTCTACTTTTGTGAATGGAATATTAGAACAGGAGGTCTACATAGAACAACCAAAAGGATTTATTGATCCAAATCAGAAAGACATGGTATGTAGACTACATAAAGCTTTATATGGTTTAAAGAAAGCACCAAGGCCCTAGTATGAATGGTTGCATACTTATCTTTTAAGTATTGGTTTTGTAAGAACTAGTGGAAACAACAATTTGTATATGAAAGGAGGATCTGATGATACTATTTTGATTGTTGAAATATTTTTGGATGATATAATCTTTGGAGGAAAAGATCATATTTGTAAATCATTTGCTGATGAGATGAGAAAATAATTTGAAATGTCTCTATTTGGTGAGATTAAATTCTTTCTAGGCGTCCAGGTTATTCAGTAGAATGGTGGAATTTTCATCACACAATCAAAGTACATAAAGGAAGTATTGAGAACATTTGGCATGGAAGATGCTAAGCTAGTTGGAACACCGATGGTCATAGGCTACAAACTGACTAAAGATGATGAATGTACAGAGGTAAACCAAAAATTGTACCGATCTATGAATTGTAAACTAATGTATGTAGTATATACTAGACTAGATATTGCACATGCAGTGGGGATTGTTGCTAGATTTTTTGCCAATACAAAGGATTCGCACATGGTTGTAGTGAAAAGAATCTTGAGATACCTAAAGAAATAGGGAAATATGGATTATGGTATCCTAAGGAAGGCAAATTTGAACTAAGAGTCTACATCGATGCAGATTGGGCTGGAAATATAGATAATAGAAAGAGTACAACTAGAGGAGCATTTTTCTTTGGTGAAAGACTTGTTACTTGGACAAGTAAGAAACAACCTTGTATTTCTCAGTCTACTTCTGAAGCAGAGTATGTTGCTGCTGCCACAAACTATTCAAATATTGCTTATATTAAACAAGTGTTGGAAGGAATGAGTGTTGTAATCACTAAGCCAGTGATTATATTGTGACAACACTAGTTCAATAAATATTTCTAAGAATCTTATAATGCACTCAAAGACAAAGCATATTTCTATTAAGTATCTTTACTTAAGAGAAAAAGTATAGGAGAAGCAAGGCAAACTAGAATACGTTACATAAAAGGAGCAACTTGCTGATATTTTTACCAAGTCTCTACTGAAGGAAACTTTTGAATACTTGAGGACCAGATTTGGGGTTCGTCTCCTATCTACCAGTCACTACTATGATCTGGAGGTTGCATCAGCCTCATCTTATCAGAAGATCATTCATGTTGATGCAACATAGCTCACACTTTGGATTATGTCTAAGGTTATGAAAGATTTGAGGAACTAGCACAAAGAATTGGCATATCAGTATACCGAGATACATTATCTGCACCGAACAATAGAGAGTCACTTGGCTATTATAGAGCTATATGTTTTATATTTTTCTTTGGCATTGTTGTCAAAGGGAGAGAAAAACAATATGATAATTAGAGAGATCATATCTATCTAAGGGAGAGATAATCTGAGAAAGTCAAGGATAGTTTTGAAGATTTTTGGCTGAGAACAAAAGGAATCTAAGAGATGAAAATATGAAATCTGTAGAGGAAAGTCTACACTTGTAATGTTGTCATGTAACGTAGTGATTAAACATATTAAAATATTAAGCTAGGGAGAGCTTACCGAGCTACAACATTTACTTACATAGTTGTAGAATACATGTTTGGTATGTGTATGGCATATTTCATATTGCTTGTGTTGCCATCTATGCCAAAGGGAGAGATTGATGAACTACAACTAATTGAATACCTAAGGGCCCATTTGGTGCATGGAATACCAAATGCCAGATATAGTTAATTCTGGAAGATGCTACAATTCTGGAAGATACAAATTCTGAAAATGATTTCTGAAATATGCAATGACCTGTTTGGTTCACCCGGATGATGACTAAGAAGATGCATAAGGAATTTTAATTATGTATTTTAATTTCTTTAAATTCATGTGTATATGTCTATATATATACACACATACATGTGTGTATATATACATATATGCACACATGTGTATATATACACATACACACATGTGTATAAATGTGTGTATGTGCACACATATATACACATGCACACATGTGTATATACACACATACACACATGTGTGTGTATACACACATACACATATACACACACATGCATTTATATATACACACATGTGCATTTATATATACACACACATGTATATACACACATACATGTGTGTATATACACACATATACATATATACACACATACATATGTATATATACACAAATATACATGTGTGTATATATATACACATATACACACATACATGTGTGTGTATATACACACATACACATATATACACATACATATGTGTATATATATACACAAATACACACATGTGTGTATATACATATACACACATATACACATGTTTGTGTGTATATACACATATGTATATACACACATGTATAATAATACATCCTTATATATATACACAAATACATACATGTGTGTATATACATATACACATATTTGTGTATATACACACACATGTGTATATACACACATGTGTGTGTATACACATATGTATATACACACATGTATATATATACATCATAATAACAATATAATATACATCCTTATAGTCACGTATCCCATGAAATATTAAATTTGGTTTTATAAAAATTGGAATTAGAAATTTGAATTTCCAATTCCACCTATTTGAGTGGAAGATGAAATTCCCATTTTGGGGGCAAAATTGGAATTTCAAAATTCCAATTCCAATTTTTTGGATGGACACAAACATGGAATTACATTTTCTGAAAATCTAATTCCAGAATTAGAGCTGATATTCCATGCACCAAACGGGCCTTAAATGACTTGAAGATTAGTGATTAGAGATCACCAAGTACTAAAATGATATGTAAGATAATTAAATCAGTCATTATGTTGTCATTGATGTCAACTAGTTTGATAGTACTTATCATGTTAGTTATAAATATCTAAACATCTATAAAAAGGAGAGAAAAGATGATGAACTGAGATATCTACATAGAGGAAGATGGATATAACAGATGAGGATAAGGAATTCTTTGGGTAACTTATTGACAAGTCTATGAGTTCATATTGTTGACTTGATTATGTTGCATTAATCTATTATGGAAAATGAAGAAAAATGTACAAGGCAATATGGTCAGTAAATGAAGCACTTTAGTATACATTGAGCCAGTGTAGTGTATACCAAATGATAGTGTTAACCAAGCTTGTGTTCGCTAACGCATTTCTTTGTTAACCGACTATGGATGAAAGTATTAAATGCTTAAGTTTAGCTGCCATAAATTGATGAGCTGGAAATTGTTATGATTTCAAGATTGAGGATAAAGTTTGTTATAAGATCCATGGCTTACAAAATTCAAAGAAGATCTAAAGGATGGAATTCAAATGTGTTATTGACACAACCACCGAGGAAGGTTTAAGAGGCAAAATCTATGAAGGAGATTAAGCGGCAAAATCTGATGGTTGATATGAAAAATGTTTATTTGTCTATATAAGAGATATGAGTTTCTTTATTGAAACATGCCGGAAGAAAGAAGACTATAGAGGTTTCACATGAATATAGTTTCATGCATGCCTGATCAGACTAGTTGAAGGAGAACCAAACTACAAAATAGTACCGAGTGTTAGAGAGCTATTACCGAGTGAAAGTAAGTTAAGGAAGTGAATTGGTATATTGATCAAAGAATTTGTATGGTCTTAGAATAGATCTAAACATCTACAAGATAAGTTGAATTGTAATCAGATCAACTACTGTTTCAATTTAACCATTGATACAGAAAAATCTCTTAACCAAGTGGACTTAACCATCTTATGTTATGCCCCTATGTAATTCAATGAATGTACATTGTTATCCTAGTCGACCCCATAGTGAATGTTGGTTGAATGATAACTGTTAGTCTTAAATCCTCTAACAAGGTCACACCTAGTAGTGTGTTTGTAACCTTTAACATTGTTGGCTCTTCACCATGCTCACTTCAGAAGAGTGAAAATTATTTTGGGTTACCAGTCCTAGGTGGTTTTTCCCTTAACAAGGTTTCCACGTTAAATCATTGTATTATGTGTTTCTATGATGATTTATTTATTGTCATACTTTACATACTGCATATTTGATTTGATCAGTAATTACTGTGAGTTAATTATCTAGTAATCGGTAAAGGCATAGACAGTTTAAGAGTTATTGTTACCGAGCTACAAAATTTGTTGAAATTATTTTTAAAGTTACATCTTGAGATTTGGGACTGTAGGATAACTGATCTAACTAATTCACCCCCCCTCTTAGTTATTCTAACAATTTCAGGTTCACTCTTTCTTTTTATCTAATTGAAGGTTGTTATATGCAGTCATTGGTACTTTTTATGTTTCAATATCATTCACATTTTGAAAATTTATATGGAAATGTGTTTTTTGGCCAACTAGTTATCTTTTACTTGTTTCATTTACAAATTATCATATTTTGACATGGGATAATGTGTGCAAGTGTGTTTGAAGTTTTAGTCTACATAGATAGATGTAATAAGTTATTTTAGTTCCATTGTATCTCCTAGTTTGGACTGCCTTCATCGCAACATCTTATTGATGCATTACCTTTCTTATAATTTGGCCAACCTAATATGATATTTTACCTTCTTACTATGTGTGTGTGTGCGCGCACACCCACACACACACACACAGATATATATATATATATATATATATATATATATATATATATATATATATATATATATATATATATATATATATATATGTAAGACTAGAAAATAACATTAGAAAACATAAATGAGAGAATGACAAATCTCATAAGAAATATATAAAAACCAATCTAATCTAACATAAAGGTCACTTGAAATATAAAAGAATTTAAACAAGAAAACTCTCTTTCAAGTGTAGCTCCTATGTTCTTTCTTCTCCATTGAATTTGATTAATGTAGCTCTATGATCTTGAAAAAATATGCACTATATATTGAAACAAAAATGATAGAATGAGAATACTAGGAGTGTGGTTAACCCAAAAATGAGAGAAATGATCTCAATTTATAGAATTTGCAAGAGAAATTGTAAATTTGGCACTTAAGTGTGTAAAAGGGAAATTAGCAAATTTAAGAGGAAATTTGTCATTAATTATAACAACTTATGTCAAATTGAATGCACAATTAGAATTAGTGAGTTGAAAAGGGGGGCTTTTGTCATAAACTATGACAAATATGACAAAAGAAAAAAAGGGAAAATTGTCATAAACTATTAAAATTTATGAGAAAAAGAAAAGGGAAGATGGAGACTAAAAAAGAGGAAGTGGTGGCTAGAAAAGTGGGTGAAGCACAAATTAAGGGATAAAATCCCATTTGGCAAAATGAGGGAATTATTGAATTTTAAAATTCATTTATTCCCACAAAATAGAAATTAGGATTTAAGAATTATAAAAAGTCCATATATCAATAATTAGCCAATTAATGAATGTCAAATTAATTAATTGTGAAACTTAGGGAGAAGGGGATAAATGAATGTAATTTATTTATCAAGGCTAAGACTTAAACATAAATTATGGGTTATTTACCCCTAAAGAAGACAAATTAATTGATTTGATGAAATTGACGATTTTGATGAGGCAAAGGATCAATTTTGATGATTTGAATTGATCTCAAAAGTGATTGATTAGGTCAAAAATGTGGAAAAATCAAGGAGAAATGTTAGTGAATTAGGGATGAAAATTAGACATTGAAAACGTGTTAAAAGGGGGGAGGGTTACATAGGCATGGACCTTTTTTTAGTGTCTGTACATTTTGCCCCTCTTTGAGACAATGTGATTATGATTGTTGGTTCAAAGAAAAATAAATGATCAATGCCCCAGTGGATCGACATAATGGAGGTAGGATGCCACCTTAGAAAAATGGCCAGAAGTTGATTCGAGGATAATTTTTTGAAAAGAGAATAATTGCAAGGGTTGATGGAAGGAATGTTAGTAAAAGGCTAAAATTAGATGAAGAAAAGTTAGTAATGATGAAAATTTATTTCATAAATGCATTTGATGTCATGAGAGCTTTATTTAATATAAAAAAATAGATGCATCGCACCATAGCACTGAAAGCGAGGATGATAATGCAATCCATTTGTGTAAAAAAAATACATAGAAGACAGAGAAAGATCTTGTCTTTCCTGACACATATTAATGAAATGCTCCATAATCTCATGACACCATAGAACAAGAAGAAGATAAAATAAAAAGAGAAATCAATAAAAGATTAAAAAAAATAAAAAGAGAAATCAATAAAAGATAAGACTCACTAAACTAAGCAAGCCAACAACCATTCTGATCTAGTTGTCTAAATTGATAGTGTTTTGTTTTGATAATGATAGTGTCTAGTTTCAGGAATGAAGTACCCCATCTAAGACAGATATCGTCTAGTTTTGAGTATACCACACCCTGTATAAGATAAACGACAGGTTTGATAAAGGATAAATTGATGTTGATTGATTGATAGGACAAGTTTTATCTGATTGATTGCTTATGTGATTGGGTAGTTTGTTTGTTAATGCATGATTTCATTAAGTGCAATGCTTAAGAAGTCTTCAGATTGCATCTGTTGAAATATTTGTCTTGTCGCAAGGGATAATTTATTGAAAACAAGGAAAATGGTTATGTACAAATTTATCGCAGTTCTTTGAAATTTTCTATGATTTTGAAATTATTTTAATTTTTTAAGTCTTTTTTCAGGATCATGTTTTATTTTTAGTGATTATTTTGAGGACTTTATTTGTTTTTTAGAGATTTTTTGTACTTTTAATGATTTTAAGTAATTTTCTCAAGATTGTGTGTAAATTTTTAGGGGTTTTTCAGGATATTAGCATGTACATTTGAATGATTTGCCTCCATGTCTAGCAAGGCATGGACATTATGGATTGATGGATAGGCTGGCAGATGGATGAAGGCCAAATGGTTGTTTGGTATGTCATTGAGGCTTTGTTTGGGTTGCCAAGGACTATCCATAGAATGGGATAACATGTTCTAAGAAAGATCAAGGATCAATGATAGGGAAAATGCAAGACATTGGAATATACATGTCAAGATGTTTTTTTGAAAATGTTTTACATTTTTACATCTTTATTTTCATCAAGACTGAGATAGGGATTTGGATAGGATAATGATAGGATGTGGATAGGACAAGAAAGATCACTAGTGGCCAAAAAGGGGCATATGGACTAAAATTTGCAATAAGATAAGCAGTATGGACCAAAGAGATGTGATAGAATAGGCATTATCGACCAAATGGATGGGGACACGATAGGCAATATGGACCAAAGGGATTAGAATAATGTAAAGTAGGTAGGACACTTGTTTCTTCTAGGAAGATCCTTAACCTTGTCCAGATTAAAGTTAGGAAAATGTGAATTTGAAGGCTTTAGAGACTTTGAAAGGGGTAAAAACTTTAGCTAACTAGAGCTTTTATTAGAGAGGTGTTGTAGAGAACTTTGTGCCATTTTAAAAATGGGTTCATGATAGCCAATCGGGTCAACGACCGATGACTTATGGTCTCTAGAAGTTGTGCTACCTAAAATGGGAGAAAATGAATTTCCTTCAAAATTTAATTTGAGTTACAAAAGTTGTTTTGGGTCAACTCTAATGTAATAAAAATGAAAAATAAAATAATTCTAGAGATGGTCAGCCTCAATGGATAAAATTCTAGAACCTTCTCAGGAAGTGGAAAATTGCCTATATAAGTAAGACCCATAGTGTTTCCTAGGGCACTTTAGGGTAGTGATTGGAGGCTTTGTCTTAGAGAATATTGAAAGGAAAATTCCCATGTGACTTTGCATATTGTAATTCTGAAATTTGTAATTCCACTCTTGTGGAGATAATACAAAGCCGATTTTATATTCTTCCAAATTGTTGTTGTGTCTCTATTTTTTTTGTGTTTTTGGTATTAAGGGGAGCACCTTTCATCAAGTGTTATGAGAGCAGGAGTTCTTAAGTGTGTAGATAGATCACCGATTGTGAGGCAATTTGCATGAGGATCATGGTCTAGGATTTCATGGATAAGCAAGAAAATGCCTCCACAAAGAGAATGTGGTGGAAGAGCCAGAGGTGTGCCATCTAAGGTTAGAGCCCTCTCTGGACAAGTGTGAGTATTGAAAGAAGAGATTCAAAGAGGAATGAATCTTGTAGTCAGAGAGGAAAGTGAGGATGAAGCCGAAGAAGGAAATTTTGATCAGGAAGGATAAGGAAACATTTTTAACCAAGAGGAGGAAAGACTTTTCTAGGCCATTTCCAAGATTGAGAAAAGACCTAAGATTGAGGTTCCTACATTTTTAGGAAATATTAACCTAGAGGAGTTGATCGACTAGATTAATGAATTAGAAGAATATTCTGATTATGGAGATATCAAGGATCCTGATAGTGTCAAGTTTGTGAAGGCTAGAGTAAAGGGTCATTTGAAAATATAGTGGCAGGAGATTCAATTGGAGTGAAATAGAAGACGAAAGGAGAAAATCACAAGATTGGATTGAATGGTAGATAACTTGAAGTGACAATTCATTCCCATTGATTATGAGCTTGATCTACTGAAGAAAATGTGTGGGTTAAAGAAAGTAGGGAGATCTATTTAGGAGTATACAAAGGAGTTTTATCGAGTCCTCATCAAAATAGGCCATGCAAAAGCTGATAAGGAAAAAGTTTCCCATTACCTTAATGGGTTGAGGAAGAGTATTCAGGAGTAGTTGAATTTGGTTTGAATGAATAGTATTGAAGAGGCATTTCAGTTTTCTCTAAGAGTAGAAGAAAAGTTAAACAAGAATTTTGAGAGTAGGCAAAGGGGAAGAGGTCATGGTGGAAGATCTAATGGATGATCTTATGGAGGCCAAAATGAAGATAAAAAAAAGATAGATAGGAGAACTGAAGGCTAGGCTATATTTTCACTTGTGGATAAAGATGCCAAATCATCACATTTTAAAGATGCTAAAAGATAAGAAGTCTTAGTTAATAGAAGAGTCATGCTAAGTGGTGAGAATGAACCTGAGCAAAGGAGGAGCATGTTTCGCACTAGGTGCAAGTGTGAGGATAAGTGTTGTGATATGATTATCAATAGTGGAAGTACTAAAATTTTGGTATTATAAGAGATGGTCACAAAGTTAAAGCTTAAGAGGTAGAAAAACACATGTCCATACAGGATCGCCTGAGTGCAGGATGACCATAAGGCTAGGGTCAATGAATAGTGCCTAGTGAAGTTCAAGATTGGGGGATACCATGAAGAGGTACTATGTGATATCATACCTATGGATGAATGTCATATGTTGTTGGGTAGGTCATGGTAGTTTGACAGGCACCTTGTACATGATGGTTGTGTGAATACTTATTCCTTGACAAAGGATGGAGTGGGACATAAGCTAAAGCAATTGAAGGTCAGAGAAGAAAAGGTATTTAGGAATGCAAGAATAAGTTTTTTCGATGGAAGAAATTTCCTATAGGGTAGGAGGCATGATCATATGTGTTTTTCTTTAATTCAAAAAGCTGGTAAAGACAAAGTAGAAGATGGACTTGTAGAAGTTGTAGATTTTTTTAAGGAGTTTCTGGATATTGTATCTGATAACGTACGTGATGGATTACAACCTATAAGGAAGATCAAAAATCAAATTGACTCCATTCCAAGAGCCATTTTTCCAAATAAGGTAGCACATAAAATGACACTAGCAAAAAGTGAAGAGTTGAACAAACAAATGCATGAGTTGTTACATAAGGGGTTTATTGAAGAGAGTCTAAGTCCATGTGCTATACCATAAGTATTAGCACCAAAGAATAATGGAGGATGTCTACAAATTATAGGGATATAAAAAATATCACACTCAAGTATAGGTTTCCATTGTCGCGGATGGATGATATTATGGATTGTTTCAGTGGAGCTGTGTATTTCTCAAAGATAGATCTAAAAAGTGGATACCATCAAATTCAGATCATACAAGGAGATGAATGTGTTGGAAAGTTGAATATACTTGTGTATATGACCTAATATAATGTTTTCATTATGGAAACAAAGTCATATAGTCTTTTGGAGTCAGCGCACTTGATGAGAAGATCAAAAATTGGCTAAGTGTAGAAGACTTGAGAGTAAGCAAAGCACCAACAGTTCATAACATCAGCACACGTGCATATGATTGAGCTATGGTATGTTCCATAGAAGATAAGTTGGTTAGATTATATTCATGCTTATTCTATGAGCACATGAATAGATATGCAGGTATGACAAAGTTACAGGCAGTTGAAGTCACATAGCTAGTGTGTGCTAGAGAAGAATAGAGGAAACAACTAATTGTTAGTATTTTGGTTAGCAGTTGTATTTTTATGTTGTAAAGGATATGCACCTATTGTAACTAGATTTTAGACATTTAATTAACTTTTTTTGTAAACATTCTTGAGCCAATTCAATTGAAAGCATTGTATGAAATCGGTTAAAGGGCCGACCTAGTTAATTGTTTTTTATGCACATATAAATATTAGATGCACCATTGTAATTTGGTATGAGATGTGTTATAGAGTTGAGATAAGAAGAGAAGAAGTGTGTGAAGAGATGATAACTAGTATTAGAGCTTTGAAAGAGGTCAAAGCATCAACGCATCAAAGGAACTGATCAGACAAGCAGTGTCACAGTGACAATTCATCCAAAAAATATAGTGTGTATCTAAGATCAGAAGGTTGTAGCCTTCACTACTTGAGAAGTGAGCTCTAGGATAGCATGTCCACACCCCTAACAAGGTTATTGTAAAAGAATCCTAATAGAGTCTGACCCTTGACAAGGTCACTATACTAAACATGTTGTAAAGCAACTCCTAATAGGGTTAAGGATCTTCTAACAAGGATCATAAGACACTAGTACAGAATATTAGTGGGTGTCAATTCCCACCGGAGTTTTAACCTATTTTGGTTTCCCCCTAACCATATTGGTGTTGTGTGTTGACTTCATGTTTCATGTTTATGTTGATGTTCATTTTAGTATTTAAGTATTCAAGTTCAGTTTAAAGAATAAAGAAAAAAGATAAAATAGAGTGAACACTAATTCACCTCCCCTCTCAGTGTTCCCATTCTTAACAATTGGTATCAGAGATCTAGTCCTTAGAAAATAATTTTAACCACTTGAGGAGATCATGGACAAAGGAGAAATGAAACATCTGAAAAGAAATCTTGAAGCTTCTCTTGAAGACTTGGACAAATCTGAAAAAAGAAATTGAAGAACTAAAAGAAAAAGTTAGTGATGCTCAAGTAGTCATCAAAGGCTAAGAAAGGATTTGAAAGAATTCTCTACCAGTGATTTAGGGATAATGATCAAGAAGATGAATGAAGATAATTCATCCTTGAAAGAAAAAATTAAATAATTCCAGATGATAAGCTGACTAACAATCAGGAAGTCTATGATTAACATATCAAAGAGAACCTTCAACTCAATGAAGAATTGAAATAAGAAAACATGGAAATCTTGGAGCTAAGGAACAATAAAGAAAGCTTGGAATCTGAATTGAAAGAGGCAAAGAATCACATTGATAAATTACACACCAGTTCTGATTTGATAGAATCTTAGTTGTATGCAAGAAGACTTAAAGGAGATACCAGCTTCATTGGATACAATGAAGCACAAAATCCAATTGACAACATGTGAGAAAGAATGAAAGCACTAGAAGAAACCTCATATGCTAAGGAGATTGGAAGTTAGACTAAAAATCATATTGAACCATCCAAGAATGTGTGCAAGCCAGTAGATCAAAAATGTTATGCATGTAACAAGCATGGACATATAGCAAGGAACTATAAAGAGGTAAGACCTTTCAATTTTTACTATTACTCATGCAATAAATTTGGTCATAGAGCTATGAATTGTAAGACAAGTCAAAAGAACAAGACTCAGCATAATTAGAGAAATCAAAATTAGCCATGTTGGACTACAACTAATTTGGAATCTGATTGAAGAATCTATGAGTAAAGATCACAGAGGAGTTGTTGATTAGATATGTAATATGATTAAATCATTATTATGTTGTCATTGATGTCAACTAGATTGACAGCACTTATCTTGTATGTTACTATATCGAGACATCTAAAGAAAGGTGAAAGAGATGAAGATCAGAGAAATCTAAATGGGGAAAGATGTACATGATAGATGAGAATAAAGAACACGTTGAGTAACTTGTTGACGAGTCTATGACTTGATGATATTGACTTTATTATGTTGCATTCATCTATGATGAAGTATAGAGTTGAAAGACACAAAGTAGTGTTGTCGGTAAATGAAGCATTTATAGTATACAACAATGGAGTGTAGTGTATACCGATCGTAGTATTAATCAAGCAGTGTTCACTGATGCATTTCTTTGTTAATCGAGTGAAATATAATGAATTAAATGATTAGTTTAGTTGATAATATTGATGAGCTAGAAAGAGTATAACATCGAGGTAACGGATAATGTTTGTTACATAGATCGATGGTTGATGAAATTTAGGAAAGATCTAAAGGATGAGAATCAAACATTTTATTGACACAAGTGCCGAGAAATTTTGAAGTGACAAAATCTATGAATGTGGTAAAGCGGCAAAATTTGATGGTGAAGAAGAAAATGATTTACTCGTCTATATAAGAGAATAGAATTTCATTATGGAATGATGCTAGAAGAAGTAGAAACTACAGGAATATCATGTGAATAAGGTTTTCATGCATTCTGATCATACTAGTTAAGTAAGAACTGAGCTGTAGAACAATTACCGAGCTATAGAGAGCAATTACCGACAGACAGTAAGTTGATATAATATTGAATCTGAAGTGAAATATTGATCAGAAGAATTTGTATGGACTGATTATTGATCTATAATCTGCAATTAAAGTTGTATTAAGGTAGATCATTTACCGTTACATATTTAACCAATGTAAACAGTTAAAATCTCTTAATCGAGTGGACTCTGAAAGTCTTATGATGTATCATTCATAGAATGAACATTTTTATCTTGTCAACCCCATAGTGAATTTTTTTTGGATGATAACTTCTAGTCTAAAATCCTCTAACAAGGTCACACCTAACAGTATGTTTGTAAACCTTTAACAGGGTTGGGTCTTAACTGTCCTCACTTTAGAAGAGTGAACAATTTTGGGTTGTCGGTCCCAGGTGGTTTTTCCCTTTATAGGGTTTCCATGTTAAATCTCTTGTGTTATGTGTTGATTGTGATGTTTGTTTGTTATCATACTTTCCATGTTACATGTTAGATTTGATTGGTAACTATTATAGTATTTGACTGGTAATTGGTAAAAGCATAGACAGTGAAAGTAATCATTGTTTACCGACAAGCAAAAATTAAAGAAATAGTTTTGAATTATACATTTTTGTTTGAGACATTGGATAACTGATTCACACCCCCTCTTAGTTATTCTAACAATTGGTATCAAAGCACTGGTTGCTTAGAATAGAGTTTTAAGGACTTCAGCAAAAAGGTTTCAAGATGTATAAGAGGGAAGTACCGAAACTGAACAAAGAGAACTTTGTAGTATGGCAAATTCGGATGAAGCTGCACATATCTTGAATTGGGAATTATGCACTAGAGCTGATGGAGAATGGCTACATACAACCACCCACTAGTCCCTTAACTCTTGATCAACTGAAGGATAAGCATGAACACAATGTTACTATGATGGAACTTACTATTGCCTGTACCGATGCTGAATTTGAAGATATTAAGACATGCACGACTACCAAAGCAATGTGGGATAAGTTAAATCTGATATATAATGGAGATCTAAATGTTAAAAGAGCCCGAGTTGAAAGCCTAAGAGGTAGATTTGATGATATGACAATGAAAGAAGGTGAGAACATTGTACAATAATCAAATAGACTAAAAGAGGTGGTACATGCTATTAGAGCATCTGATGGGGTAATTGATGATTAAACAATGATAAGAAAGATTCTCAAAACTTTGCTACCAGTTTATGCAATCAAGATTTCTACAATTCATGAAACAAGAGCTACATCCAACCTTACTCTTGACACTCTGATTGGTAAACTTACAACTTTTAAATTAAACAACTTTGATAACAGTGTTGTTCCTTTTTTTGAATCCACTCTCATGTCTTCTTTGAAGATTGGAAAGTCTATCAGGAATAGTAAGAATTATGATAGTGATGATAATACCGATGATGAACTTGATGAGCTTGAAGCTCTTATGGCTAGAAGATTTCCCAAAGGAAAAGGAAGGTATAGAGGTAAGCTACCTTTGGCATGTTTTAACTGTAAAGAATTTAGTCACATCATTGCTAGATGTCCTTAGAAGAAATATGATGATAGATCCAAAGACCGATCTGAAGGAAGCTATGGGAGAAGAGTCAATAGAGGCTACTGACACAACAACTAAGACAACTGAGATGATAAAGACAAAAAGGTATGTTACATAGCCAAAGATATTGAAACTGAATCTAATTTTGATGATGACATAGAAGTTGTATTTGTTGCTATGAAAGATGACTCAGAGGAAGAAGAGAAACATGAAGAGACAACACTAATCTCTAAAGTAAGTAGAAATGATACATGGATCATAGACAGTGGCTATACACATCATATGACCGGTGATGTAGAGAAGTTTGATCTTATTGAATATAATGGAGGATCTATGAGAATGGGAAATGATGCACCTTGTATGGTATGAGGTAAAGGTTCACTGATGATCAATGATAGAATACAATGTGAATATGCATACTGGGTAGATGGATTGAACTATAGTTTGTTAAGTGTGACTCAGCTGAACAATTTAGGCCACTAATTGGCTTTTGAGAGCAAAAAGGTGAAGATCTATGATGATGGAGGAAGACTTGTTGAAACTGGTACACAATCTAGAGGTAATCTATTCTATTTTGATATGGATTAGTCTTCTTGTTTGTTAATAAAGGATGAAGATGCTTGGTTGTGGCACAGAAGGTTATGCCATGTGAACTTTGACAACATGATCAAGATTAGTAAAAAGAAAAGAGTTAGAGGATTGCCTAACTTGACAAAACCTAATCATGCCATGTGCCATGAATGTTAGAAAGGTAAGATGACCAAGTCTAGCTTTAAAAGTAAAGACTACTCAACAACGAAGATACTTGAGTTGGTTCATACCAACCTATGTGGTCCTATGAGAACTCAGAGTTGTTCTAGTGATAGATACTTTATTCTTTTTGTTGATGACTATACTAGACTGATGACTATTATGTTTCTGAAAGAGAAATCTGAAGCCTTTAAAATGTTTAAGTGGTATAAAGCTAAGGTAGAGAAAGAAACTAGAAAAGAAATAAAATGCTTAAGATCTGATAGAGGAGGTGAATTTATCTTTGATGAATTTACTAATTTCTGTAATGAGCATGGAATTAAAAGACAGGTCTCTACACTAAGGACACCTCAGCAAAATGGCATTGCTGAAAGAAGGAACAGGTCTATAATTGACTATGCAAGAACATTGATGATATAGAAGAATGTTGCTCAGACATATTGGAGGGAAGCTATCAGTATAGCTATGTATGTTCTTAACCCAGTACAATTGAAGAAGGACACCAACCGAACACCTTATGAGCTATGGTTTGGACGCAAACCTACTGTAAGTTATTTCATAATTTTTGGAAGTAGATGCTTTATTTTGAAAGATGAGAGAAATGGAAAATTTGATTCTAAAGGAGATGAAGGGATATTTCTGGGATATTCCACTACAAGTAAAGCATATAAATGTTTGAATAAGGTTACAAATAAGATAGTTGAAAGTACTAATGTTCGTGTTGATGAGTTTGATAACAAGAACATAGAGGAAAGTAAAAAGGAACTAGAAGACTATGGTAGATTCACTTACCTTTAACATCCAGAGTATCTACCGACATCACAAGCTGTGATAACCAGTCGACAGGGAAACAATATAGGACAACAGGCAACACCAACCAATGAACAAGATAGAGCTACTGAGCAAGGAAATGACCCTAAATAGGATGAGCAAGAAAGGAGAAATCAAGTTCTGGCTATTTTTGTCAAAAGACATCATCCTAAAACACAAATCATTGGAGAAAGACACGTTGGAATGCAAACTAGGAGTAAAACAAGATAAGGTATATGTTTAGTTTGTGAATTTGAACCTAAAATTGTGAAAGTTGTATTAGATAATGAAGAATGGGTTAATAAAATGAAGGAGGAAATAGAGAACATAGAGAAGAACAAAACTTGGTCCTTAGTACCCCAACCTAAAGATAAGAATGTTATCGGTACTAAGTGGATATTCAGGAATAAATTGAATGAAAATGGTGAAGTCACAAGAAATAAAGCCAGATTGGCATGCATGGGATATGCACAGGAAGAAGGCATTGACTATGGTGAAACATTTGCACCTATTGCTAGATTGGAAGGAGTTAGAATGCTACTTGCATATCCTACACACAAGAAATACAAAGTCTATCAAATGGATGTGAAGTCAGCATTTTTGAATGGTATACTTGAAGAAGAGGTCTACATCAAACAACCTAAAGGATTTGTTGATCCCGAAAATAAAGACATGGTATGTAGATTACATAAAGATTTATATGGATTGAAGCAAGCACCTAGAGCATGTTATGAAAGACTGCATACTTACTTGTTAAGTATTGGATTTGTTAGAACAAGTGAAAACAAAAATCTGTATATGAAAGGTGACACTGATGATACTATTATCATTGCTAAAATATTTGTTAATGATATTATTTTTGGAGGTCAAGATCTTGTATGCAAGACATTTTCTAATGAAATACAAAAGGAATTTGAAATTTCTATGTTCGGAGAGATTAAGTTCTTTCTTGGACTACAAGTGATTCACAGAGTGATAGAATATTCATCACACAATCTAAATACATAAGGGAAGTACTGAAGACATTTGGCATGGAAGATGTTAAACCTATGGGAACACTGATGGCTACTAGATGCAAATTAACAAAGGAGGATGAAACTACAGAGGTAAACTAGACACTTTACTGATCCATGATTGGTAAGTTAATGTACGTAGTTCATAGTAGACTAGATATAGCACATGTTGTGGGTATTGTTGCAATTATTTTTTCTAATCCTAGAGAATCACACATGATAGCTACAAAAAGGATCTTAAGATACCTAAAGAAAATAGAGAATTATGGATTATGGTATCCTAAGGAAGGGAAGTTTGAACTGAAAGTTTACACCGATGTTGATTGGGCTGGAAATGTGGATGATAGAAAAAGCACCATCGGAGGAGCATTTTTCTTTGGTGAAAGACTTGTAACCTAGACAAGTAAAAAGCAGGCTTGTATTTCTCAGTCTACAGCTGAAGCAGAGTATGTTTCTACTACTACTAACTATTCAAACATTGCATATATCAAACAAGTGTTGGAAGGGATGAATGAGGTAATCACTGACCTGGTGATTATATATTGTGACAACACTAGTGCTATTAATATTTCAAAGAATCCTGTGATGCACTCTAAGACAAAGCATATATCTATTAAGTATCATTACTTAAGAGAACAAGTGCAAGAGAATCAAGTGAAGTTAGAATTTGTCACATCTAAAGAACAACTTGCTGATATTTTTACAAAGCCTCTACCGAAGGACACTTTTGAATACTTGAGGACTAGACTTGGGGTCCATCCCCTGTCTATCGGTCACTAAGGTGATCTGATTATTGCATCAACCTACTTTTATTAGAATATCCTTCATGTTGATGTAGCATAGTTCACACTTTGAATCATGTTCAAGGTTGTGATTAAGTTTGAAGAACTTGAACCGATTGGGATATCAGTATTTAGAGATATAGAGGATGACAGAATTGTTTGTTTATTTGTTTCTTTGGAATTTCTATCAAAGGGAGAGATAAATAATATGAAAAGGAACAAGCTATGAAAAGGAACAAGGACCAATGATAATTATCTAAGGGAGAGACAATCTGAATGAGACAGAGTTTTGAAGATCAGTTATAGAGAACAGAAGTAGGAACAGGAGAACTAGAAAGATCACAACTACAAAATGGTAAAGCTGTATTTCTAATGTTGTTTAGTAATGTAGTGATTAAAAATATTAAGTCTATTCAACTTACAACATTTTGTTTACAAAGTTGTAGAATATATGTTTGGTATGTGTATGGTAAATTTCATATTACTTGAGTTTCCATGAATGCCAAAGGGAGAGATTGTTGGACTACAACTGATCTGGAATTTGATTTAAGAATTTGTGATTAAAGATCACTGAGGAGTTGCTGATTAGATATGTAATATGATTAAATCAGTATTATGTTGTCATTGATGTCAACTAGTTTGACATAACTTATCTTTTAAGTTACTATACCGAAACATATGAAGAAAGGTGAAAGAGATGAAGAACAGAGAAATCTACATGGGGAAAGATGTACATGATAGATGAGGATAAGGAACACATTGAGTGACTTGTTTATGAGTCTATGACTTGATGATATTGACTTTATTATGTTGCATTCATCTATGATGAAGTATAGAGTTGAAAGACAGAAAGCAGTGTTGTCAGTAAATGAAGCATTTCTAATATACACCAACGGAGTGTAGTGTATACCAATCGTAGTATTAACCGAGCAATGTTCACTGATGCATTTCTTTGTTAATCGAGTGGAACATAATGAATTAAATGATAAGTTTAGCCAATAAGATTGATGAGCTGGCAAGAGTATAACATCAAGGTAACAGATAATGTTTGTTACACAGATCGATGACTGACAAAATTTAGGAAAGATCTAAAGGATGAGAATCAAATGTGTTATTGACATAAGTGCTGAGAAAGTTTGAAGCGGCAAAATCTATGAATGTGGTTAAGTGGAAAAATCTGATGGTGAAGAAGAAAATGATTTACTCGTCTATATAAGAGAATAGAATTTCATTATGGAATGATGTCAGAAGAAGTAGAAACTATAGGAATATCATGTGAATAAGGTTTTCATGCATTTTGATCATACTAGTTAAGTAAGAACCGAGCTGCAAATCAATTACCGAGCTATAGAGAGAAATTACCGATAGACAGTAAGTTGACATAGTATTGAATCTAAAGTGAAATATTGATCAAAAGAATTTGTAGGGACCGCATATTGATCTGTAATCTACAATTGAAGTTGTATTAAGGCAGATCATTTACTATTACATATTTAACCATTATAAATAGTTAAAATCTCTTAACTAAGTGGACTTTGAAAGGCTTATGATGTATCATTCATAGAATGAACATTGTTATCCTATCAACCCCATAGTGAATGTTGGTTGGATGATAACTTCTAGTCTAAAATCCTCTAACAAGGTCACACCTGATAGTGTGTTTGTAAGCCTTTAACAGGGTTGGGTCTTAACCGACCTCACTTCAAAAGAGTGAACAATTTTGGGTTGTCGGTCCTAGGTGGTTTTTCCCTTTACAGGGTTTCCACGTTAAATATCTTGTATTATGTGTTGATTGTGATGTTTGTTTTTTATCATACTTTTCATGTTACATGTTAGATTTGATCGGTAACTATTATAGTATTTGACTGGTAATCAGTAAAAGAATAGATAGTGAAAGTAATCATTGTTTACCGATGAGCATAAATTGAAGAAATAGTTTTGAATTATACATTTTGTTTTGGGACATTGGATAATTGATTCAACCCCCCTCTTAGTTATTCTAACAAGCCAAATATAAGAAGTTCTCAGAAATCACATGTCAAATATGTAACTATAATGGTCACTCAGCTAGACAGTGCAAAATGCTAACCCATGTCAATGCACAATGGAATATAAGACCTCCAGTTATTTGTCACTCATGTAACAAGGCTGGACACATCTCAAAGTTTTTTAGATCAAGAACATAGAGTCAAGAAAGCCCTAAAAAGCCAGAAAAAACAATATTGGACACTGAAGGAGAAGTCAAGTTTGTGAAAGATTCAGAGGATGCGAGCTTGATTTGGTTAGAGGTGAAGAAGGATAAGGTTGATGAACATGTATTGGATGCATCCACAGTGGACACACCCTCTACATCTAGATGAATGGCCCTCGGGGTCATAGGGGGAGCTAATTTATCTCTAAAACCCTGCATAGCCAGTATACTCACCCTCAGAGTATGCACCTTTGGACTTAATCTTTTTGAGACTAGAAGAACCTATGTACAAGAGTGCACTAGCTGATTGTTTACAAAATAAGAGTTGGAAATTGTCAGTGACAGCCTGGTTCACGTGGTAAGCATTAATGGAAAAATTCTTAATTTAAAGTACATAGAAGCCTTTAGATCTCTCATTGCATTTGAATTCAGATTAATTAAAGAGTAGAGGAGCCCTAGCATTTGACAGCAAAGGATTGTAGATTAATTCACTAGTAATTAGTAGTGCATTTGATCAATTGCGGAAGCCCTAATCCATTGTGTCGATTTAGAAGTCTTTGAGATCATTTGGAAAGTGATATACAAGTAATTAATGGCTACTCCCATTGTATTTGATGTGGCAGAGAAGAAGAGATATGTGTTTAAAAGACATCTATTCAAGTCCACGCTAGACGACCTAGAAGGTGCATTCTCCCACACTCCCATGGGTGTTATGCATGATGAAGATATTAGGGCATTGGTGAAGGAGAACCTCTATGAGGGCCCTCATCTTCATATTTTGGTGTGTCTTACCTTGGTTTGAAGCATGTAATTAAATAAGGGTCACAAGGAGTTTCACTCATTTTTTTTTTGTTGTGTCTAGGCAATGAATAAGTCCTAGAAGTTTCTAGTCTTTCTAGTTTGGTTGTGCAGCACACTATCCAAGGAATGTTGTCAACTTGGAGTGCTTGGATTGGGGTTAGTAATCCTAAGCTAGTGTTTGGTTATGAGCACAAGTGTGCTTTAGAAGTGGTCTTTTTGTATGAGTAAGCAAAAGTTACTCAAGCAACTAAAAGTTGCTTCAAAGTTGCTAGCAACTTTTACAAGTTGTTAGGAAACTTTCTTTGTTTGTAAAAGACTAATGTTGCTAAGTGGCTATAAGCCCTAAAAAAAATGCACACACTTCATAGGAAGGATATATAATGCTTGACTAACCCTAATCCTGAGGTTAGAGTCATTATTGTATGACACAACACAAGAATACCAGTCTGCTGGTGTTTTTTAGTACAAAAATCACTGTTACAAAGACTGAATACCTATGAATATAAGAGATTTGTGTGAATCCTTATTTTAGTTATTGTTTGAGTCTGCAAAATTTCATTTGTGTGTGTAGTTTCATTTCATTTGGAGTATTAGTAGTTTTTATTTAGTTCTTTTGTGTTAGGCTGCTCTCTGCCAGTTTGGAGAGGAATGCAAATGTAGGTCTGTAGCTTTCATGTCCATTGTGGAAAAACCATGGATTTGTGGATTTTGAAAGTACAGACCCCAATGTGTTTGTATTATAATGCAGGGCCCTGGAGTGGGAAGACAAACAATTGTTTGTGGAAGCCCTAGGCGAGCTAAGGCATAGCCCGATTAGAAGCAAGCAATAGTGTAGAAGCTACTGCCGATAGTGGGATGAGTTTCAGATGAAGCCTTTTGGAGGGAAGATAGGTAGCTAAGTAAAGGTTATGTGTGGAGAAGGAGAAGCTTTGAAGAGCTTTAGAAAGACATTGGTGAAGCTAGGAGCAAAGGAAAGTCTTGAAACCCTTGAAACCCTCATAAATAGGGAGTAGTACTGTACAGTCTTTTGGGCATCTGAGACCCCAAAAAATCACTTAGAGGGGATCAATCCTAGTATATGTTCTTTAGACCAAAGGTGTTGAATCCTTGAGAAAAAGGCATAAAACTCCCTACAAATCCGATGGAGGGCTAATTAGGCCTATTCTAGTAGCCCTAGTTTCCAAAGGAACTATCAAATTGGGTAACCCCCAAATCTTCTCAATGCCATGGAAAGGTGACAAAAGTCATAAAAGTCCATAGAATTCATTATAACTCTCTATTAGAATGTGGAGTAGGTCAGGGAGCAAAAACACCCTTTTTGAGCCAATATAAGGGTTAGTGCCTGGAAGCAAGGTTTGTCATGGTGATAGTTGGAATTGTGTAACTTGGTGGGATAGTTGGGAAGATCAAGGGCTACTTGAATGTATTCATTATCCTATAGATCATCCATTGGTGTCATATTACACTGGAGACCTTAGAAAAGGTTCAGAGCATAGACTAGCTAGTCTATCCTAGCTAATCCCATCAGATTGGTATCAGAGCCTCTGAAGGCTTGGGAAGTGAAGGGTGGATGTTTCAACCACTAGAAGAATCAAGTGGATCATCTAAAAAATAGAAGATGGTGACCAATGCAGACCTAGCCAAGAAAGTAAAAGATTAGGAGGAAGCTAACAGACTCCTGCAGGAAAGATTGTTACATATGGAGCAGCTCTTGGATGATGTCCAAGAAAAATTAGATAAGGTGAATGTGAAGATGGAGAAGCAGGATGCTAAGGGAAAAGAGAAGACTCTTGATGATGATGTACCTACACCTGATCCTCCAACACAAGATGAGCAATTTCTCAAAGCTCTAAAGGCTATCACAGGCAAGGCACTTGAAGGTGTCCCATTACTGACTAGTAGAATAGATACTAAGCTTGTGATGCAGTGGATTGAAGGCATGGAGAATCACTTTGAATGTGAAGAGATCTCAAAGGCACAAAAGGTAAAAGTGGCCAAATCTAGGTTGAGAGGACAAGCATTAACCTGGTGGAACTACTTGCAGGGTGAAAGAGAGAAAGAGGGAAAGAATTCAATCTCTAATTGGAAAGCTATGGTCAAAAAAGTCAGGGAAGCATACCTACTAGCTGATTATGAAATACAGTAGCTTAAGAAAATTTTGACACTTAGATAGAAGGAGATGGATGTAGCTACTTATACTGAAGAGTTCCACAAATTGAGTTTGAAATCTAGAGTCCAAGAGGATGAGAGCATTAAAGTGGCAAGGTACCTCAGTGGCTTGAAATGGAGCATAGCAGAAGAGATGAGTTTGTTCACTCCTACCACCATACTTGGTTGTCAGCATATGGCACAAAAGCTTGAAGACAAAAAAAGGAGAAAGCAAGAACCTAATTCCAAGAATAGAGGAAGATGTAGACTCTAGAGGGGGTCAAAAAGGAGGTTCTAGTAGAGGTGGTGAATCAAGAAACCAAGGTGAGAGCAGACTCTTGGAACAAAGTTCAAAAATTAGTACAAGAGGATCTTATGGTAGAGGAAGAGGTTCTCAAGGAAGTGGAGGAAGAGGAACAGGAAGGAGCAGCTCCTACTTTGCCACTATGAAGTGCTATCAGTGTGGAAAGCTTGCACACCCTGCCTATAGGTGTCCTGATAAACCATTAGCCTCACATAATGAGAAGAGGGTAGCCTATACCCAAGAGGATAGCAATAGCTCATGCACTAATGAGGTCAAAAAATTGGAATCAGAAATGGGGGAGAATCTTATGTTTAGAAGGGTACTTATCAGGTAGCCTAATCAAGGTGAACCCAAGCAAAGAAGGGCTCTTTTTAGAGTTAGGTGCAAGATACAAGGAAAAGTATGCAAGGTTATAGTAGATTCAGGGTCTACTGATAACATTATAGCAGAGGAAGTAGCAAAGAAGCTAAAACTCACAAAGATTCCACATGCAAACCCCTACAAGGTAACTTGGTTGAACCAAGAACAAAGTGTGCTAGTTAATGAGCAAACATGGGTAGAGTTTTCCATTGGAGGCTATAAAGATAGAATTCTTTGTGATGTCTTATCCATGGATGCATGCCATCTTCTATTGGGAAGACCCTGGCAATTCGACAGGAAGATGATCTATGATGGAGAGGAGAACTCCATTTCTTTTAAGAAAGATGCAAGGACTTTCAAAATTCAGTCCATAACAGAGAATGAAGAAGGTTCTAAGACACCTAGTGTGTTTCTTAGTGTAATACCCCAAAAATGGGCTATATGTTCATTAACCTCCTACATCCTAAAATCGAACAAAATCGACATAGAAGTCCTAACCTAAGGCACATCTTCACATCATCGAATCTAATTGATTATCTTAAATTTTGCATCGGGGAATATTCCTAGCAATATTCTTAATTATCTTAATTACCTTTAATTTAATGATTATTTGGCGATAAATCACATTTATCCTAAAGTTTGATTAATTGAATATTTTCATCTTTAATTAATTAGATTTAAATAATGGCCCCTTAATTGTTTAATTAAATTTAATTCTATCTATTATTAATTGTATTATTTAATTTTGACAATAAATCCAATATCCTATGAATAATTGATTAAATTTTTATTTAATTAATTAAAGCAAGTTGTCATTATTTAATAATATAGTTTTTAATAAAAGTTTGATTAAATAATTGATTAACCCATAAATCAATTATTTATTTTCAAAAATCAGTTAAGTTGAGCATAAATCACTTTATTTATTTAATTAATTCATAATTATTATGCACATTCAAAAGAAACAATTAAACTCCAAATTAGAAAATCAATGCAAGTTATTGACTTTTTGGAACTCAACTTCATTTTTGAGTTTTAAAATTGATCTAAACTTCTAATTTGAGTTAAAAAGTTGTTTTTGCATGATTTGCATGTTTTTGTGAATTAAATTATCTTTATTTAAAAATAACTCAAAAATCAAGTTGAGTTTATTTGAGTGATTTATGGCTTTTTTTATGCACCTCCAAAGCCTTGGATTTCTATAAAATCAAGGCTTAGCTCTTCATAATTCATCTCATATTTTTGCACAATCACATTGGAGAATTGGAATTTGGAGAATCAAAGCTTACTGCGAATCAAGGCTATTGTGAGATCAATTTGTTTTTTTACATTCATTTAGATTCTTTTTCATATCATTGCTAGATCATTTTAGTAGATCAATTTCATATAGATTAGATTTCATATCAAGTTTTTATCATTCTTATTGCATAGAAAATCCAAAAAAATAGCTTAATTGCATTCAAATCCTTCATTTAGGTGTCATCTAGGTCACTGATCTCGATAACAATCTGAGAACATCAATCTCGCACCTACTAGAAGGCAATAAATTGCTTGGTTAAATTAGCTTTCAATTTTGCACGATTTTGATTTTTGCACACCTCTAATGTTTTACTGAAGTGTTGTGTCTACAGATCAGGTACAAAATTCACACACACACTTAGTAGTGGTAAAGAGTTCTTATATGCTCTACAGGATGATGAGACCATAGGATGTGCTATCATGGTGAAACCAAAGGAGGAAGACAAGTAGTTGAAGGAAAATTTACCATTGGAAGTGCAGAAAATGTTGAAGGAATACAAAGACATAGTGAGTGATGGAACCCTTGCCACTTTACCTCCAAGAAGAGCTATAAGTCATCAAATTGACTTTGTACCTAGTGCATCCTTTCCTAATAAAGTAGCATATAAGCTTACCCTAGATTAGAACAAGGAAGTGGCAAGGCAAGTGCAAGAATTATTGGATCAAGGGTTGATCAAGAAGAGCATCAGTCCATGTGCAATACCATTTGTCTTAGCATATAAGAAAGGTGGAAAATGGAGACTTTGCATAGATTCAAGGGCTATTAACAAGATCACTATCAGGTACAGGTTCCCAATTCCAAGGATTGAAGATCTGATGGATTGCTTGGGAGGTGCTATGTATTTTACAAAGCTAGATTTGAAGAGTGGTTATCACCAAATCAGAATTAAGGAGGGTGATGAGTGGAAAATTGCTTTCAAAACCACTGATGGTTTGTATGAATGGCTTTTGATGCCATTTGAGCTTACCAATGCCCCTAGCACCTTCATGAGGTTGATGAATGAGGTCTTGAAGGACTTCACAAGCAGATTTGTGGTGGTGTATCTAGATGATATACTCATATATAGCAAGACAAAAGTAGAACACCTAGAACACTTAAGGTTGGTTATGAAGAAGCTACATGAAGAGCAATTAGCCATCAATCTGGAAAAGTGTGAGTTTATGTAGAAAAAGCTGATATATTTGGGCTTTGTGGTGTCCAAGGGTACCTTGAAAATGGACCCAAGCAAGGTGGAGGCAATCTTGAATTGGTACACCCCAAAAATAGGGACAAAAGTTAGAAGTTTTCATGGTTTAGCCCAATTTTATAGAAAGTTCATCAGGAACTTCAGTGGGATTTATGCACTAGTATTAGACACCATCAAAGGAGGGCTGAAAAATAAGTTCAAATGGACTGAGGCAGCTGAGAAAGCATTTCAAACCTTGAAACAAGAGGTAGCCACAAAACCTATCTTACTCTTGTCAACTTTTGATAAGTTGTTCACCATTGAATGTGATGCAAGTGGTATAGTAGTAGGAGGTGTCTTGAGTCAGGAAGGAAGGCCTGTGGCATTCTTTAGTGAGAAACTCAATGAGGCAAAGAAGAAGTATTCAGCTTATGACTTGGAATTGTATGCATTAGTACAATCTCTCAAGAAGTGGAGGCATTATCTTTTGCCAAAAGAATTTGTTTTCTTTATTGATAATCAGGCTTTAAGCTTCATAAACACTCAAGAGAAGCTCAGTAATAGGCACTTGAAGTGGATGGAATATCTCTAGTCCTTTACCTTCACAATCAAGCATAAGAAAGGGCAGCTCAACAAGGTAGCAGATGCCTTGAGTAGAAAATTATTGACTGTCCAAGAGGTATAGTTGCAAAACATTGGAATAACAAGTTTCAAAGACTTATATGAGGAAGATGAAGACTTCTCACAAGCCTACAAGATGTGCCCAGGGTTTGAGAACAACTTTCATGGTGAGTTTGTAGATTACACCCTAAAGAATGGTTGTTGTTTAAAGGTAATCAGCTTTGTGTACCTAGAGGATCCATGAGGGAAAATCTGATCTAGGAGAAGCATAATGGTAGTCTAAGTGGTCATTTTGGCATAAATAAGACCTTGGAGTTAGTATAGAGATACTACTTTTGGCCTAAGCTAGCAAGGGATGTCAAGAGGAATGTTGAGCAATGTGGGATATGTCAAAGAGCAAAAGGAGGTTCAAGTAATGCTAGACTTTATCAACCTCTACCAATTCCAAATAGGCCATGGGAGTGTGTAAGCGTGGACTTTGTGGTTGGACTCCCTAAAACAACATCAGGTATGGATAGCATCTATGTTGTTGTTGACGGGTTCTCTAAAATGAGTCACTTTATTCCTTGCAAGACAACTCATGATGCAAGTTATGTAGCACATCTCTTCTTCAAAGAGATAGTTAGAATTCATGGACTTCCTTTGAGTATTGTGTCAGATAGGGATGGAAAGTTCATGGGTAATTTTTGTCAAACCTTATGGAAAAGGCTGGGAACTAATCTATCTTTCAGTTCAGCATACCATCCTCAAACTGATGGTCAAACTGAGGTCATCAATAGGGTGCTTGGCAACTTGCTAAGGTGTTTGACAAAGGAGTATGGGCCATGGAGTTGAAGAGTGGACAAGCTGAAGATTTCACTCAAACAATCAAGGAGGTTCAAGAGCAAGTGAAGAAAACCATTATGGAGTCTACTCAAAGACTCAAGGCTAAAGTGGATGAGAAGAGGAAAGAAGTACAGTTTCAGATTGGGGACTATGTCATGGTCCATCTTAGCAAAGCAAGAATGTAGAAGGGCATGCCTACTAAGCTACAAATGAGGAGAGTAGGTCCATGCAAGATTTTAGCCAAGTATGGAGAGAATGCCTACAAGGTGGACTTACCTTCAGAGTTAGCCATCTCACCGGTGTTCAATGTTGTAGACTTGGTCAGATTTAAGGGTGATCTCAGTCTGCAAGGTGCAGCTCCACCAGAGGTACTTCAAGATGTGGATACCAATACCATGCCTAAGAAGGAACCAGCCCAAGTAGAGAAGATCCTAGAATCTAGGGTGAAGAAGATCACTAAACATCAAGTCTACATGGAGCATTTGATCAAATGGAAAGGACAGCCAGAATCTGAAGCTACATGCATAGAGGAAGGATAGTTCAAAAGGTTTGGTGTTGATCTAGCTCTCCTAGACCCCAAGGTGCCTTAGTTTGTGCTGAGGGGGAGTATGGTGTAGGAGAACCTCTATGAGGGCCCTCACATTCATATTTTGGTGTGTCTTACCTTGGTTTGAAGCATGTAATTAAATAAGGGTCACAAGGAGTTTGGCTCTTTTTTTTTGTTGTATTTAGGCAATGAATAAGTCCTAGAAGTTTCTAGTCTTTCTAGTTTGGTTGTGTAGAAAAATATCCAAGGAATGTTGTCAACTTGGAGTGCTTGGATTGGGGTTAGTAATCCTAAGCTAGTGTTTGGTTATGAGCATAAGTGTTCTTTAGAAGTGGTCTTTTTGTATGAGTAAGCAAAAGCTACTCAAGCAACTAAAAGTTGCTTCAAAGTTTCTAGCAACTTTTACAAGTTGTTAAGCAACTTTCTTTGTTTGTAAAAGACTAATGTTGCTAAGTGTCTATAAGCCCTAAAACCAATGCACACACTTCATAGGAAGGATTTATAATGCTTGACTAACCCTAATCATGAGGTTAGAGTCATTATTGTATGGCACAACACAGGAATACCAGTCTGCTGGTGTTTTTGAGTACAACAGTCACTGTTACAAAGACTAAATACCTATGAATATAAGAGATTTGTGTGAATCCTTATTATATTTATTTTTTGAGTGTGTATACTCTCATTTGTGTGTGTGTAGTTTCATTTCATTTGGAGTATTAGTAGTTTTTATTTAGCTCTTTTGTGTTAGGTTGCTCTCTGCTAGTTTGGAGAGGAATGCAAATGTAGGTCTGTAGCTTTCATGTCCATCATGGAAACACCATGGATTTGTGGATTTAGAAAGTAAAAAATCCAATGTGTTTTTATTATAATGCAGGACCCTGGAGCAGGAAGACAAATAGTTGTTTGTGGAAGCCCTAGGCGAGCTAAGGCATAGCCCGGCTAGAAGCAAGCAATAGTGTAGAAGCTACTGCTGATAGTGGGATGAGTTTCAGAGGAAGCCCTTTGGAGGGAAGCTAGGTAGCTGAGGAAAGGTTAAGTTTTGAGAAGGAGAAGCCTTGAAGAGCTTTAGAAAGACATTAGTGAAGCTAGGAGTAGAGGAAAGTCTTGAAACCCTTGAAACCCTCATAAATAGGGAGTAGTACTGTACAATCTTTTGGGCATCTGAGACCCCAAAAATCACTTAGAGGGGATCAATCCTATTATATGTTCTTCAAACTAGAGGTGTTGAATCCTTGAGAAAAAGGCATAAAACTCCCTACAAATTTGGGTGGACGGCTAATTAGGCCTATTCTAGTAGCCCTAGTTTCCAAAGGAACTATCAAATTGGGTAACCCCCAAATCTTCTCAATGCCATGGAAAGGTGAAAAAAGTCATAAAAAGTCCATATAATTCATTAGAACTCTCTGTTAGAATGTGGAGTAGGTCAGGGAGCAAAAACACCCTTTTTGAGACAATATAAGGGTTAGTGCCTGGAAGCAAGGTTTGTCATGGTGATAGTTGGACTTGTGTAACTTGGTTGGATAGTTGGGTAGATCAGGGGGTAATTGAATGTATTCAATATCCTATAGATCATCCATTGGTGTCAGAGTACACTGGAGACCTTAGACAAGGTTCAGAGCATAGACTAGCTAGTCTATCCTAGCTAATCCCATTAGGCATACATATATTGCAAGAAGGAACTAGTAGGTCTTGACAGGATAAGACCACATTTAGAAACCATGATGAAACTAGATAAAACCTTCTTGGATGATTATGCATAGCTTTAAAACCACTTGATTATTGAATATGCGACTACATATGTGTGCTATGAGTCTGAGTGGGTAAAGATTCTACTTAGCAGAATTCTTGATGACCTATTCTAGATAGGTGAAGTTCCAGTAAGGATCATTGGAGACCTAATTCATGAGATGATAGGCCTCTCAAGAATATACATTGTTCTTCTAGTGGGTAAGGATGGAAGGAAGATTGTTGAACAAACATGCAAATCAAGAAGTGATAGGCACGAAATGACTATAGATCCTATAGAGGAGAAATACATAAAATTGATGTCTATGATTCTAGGGTATAGGTTTCAACACACCAGCAGGGTGAACAGTGTTTCAACAGCCATAGTTCTTGAAGCAATAAGACTTGTGAGAGTGAATGGAGAGTTCAATCTATGTTAGATCCTACATGCACAACTTATAGATAACATCAAAGCTATTAAACATGACAAGACCAAGATATTCAGATTTGGGTCTTTGATCATATACATGTACTTCCACATTCTTGGAAAGGTGTCATATTTATACCTATACAAGCGTATTCCTACTATTCCATAGATATCCTTCAAGGAATCTACTAAGAGCACACTAAAAGATTACATGACACTTGAATTAAAAACATTTAGGGCCAAAATGTAGATGAGATACAGGATTCCAGAAATCATTGTTGAAAATTACAAAGATAGTATTTGATTTATGGTGGAGACTGATACAACATGTATGGAAGAAGTTGAACCAAGGACAAAGTGGATTCATCCACTTGGATATGAGGTTGAGGAGCCAATCCTAGAAGCTTACGCTCAAGTTCTGTTGTCGGCACCTAAGGACCCCAATGAACCTAGATAGGCAACTTATGAAGAGAAAACAAGAGAAGTAGATGCTATATTGAATAGCGCAGCAACAAAAAGAATTTTTTCCAAGGTTACTTTAGAGATTTTGAGAATTCATGGAGTATCTCAAGCAGACCTAGACAAAGAAAGGAAAGAGAAGATTGCTTTGGAATTAGAAAGTGGAGTTGCTACAAAGACAGAATCTGATGATCCAAAGATGTAGAAGGTGAAAATTGAGAAATCAGATGATCAGAAGGGTAAAACTAATATTACTCCTCCTGCACCCATAGTAACATATGACCTTACTACTCCTCCAGAGTATAAGGCAATGCCTAAGAGGAAGAAAGATATTAGCACTAGTCATCCATCCCCGTGAGTAACAAGAAATAGGAAAAATACACAAGCACCTCCATAAGTAAGCTTCAAACCTAGTCTTAGTGTATTAAGTACAAGGATTATTGATGAAGGCATGATAGATCAAGTAGGGAAGTTCTATGAGAATTATAGTGAAATTGACAAGTTAGAGATTCATGGAATGATTGTCAAACATATGCTGAAGTTCAAGAAAACAACCCTAGAACTAAAGACTATGATTCTAGATAATGTATGGAACATATTAGAATTCCTAAAAACACAAGCTATTAAAGAGGATCTAAGAATAAGGGAAAAGACCTTAGATGTGTTAGCACCTACAATAAAATTCATGGCTATATGGTTTTTTCTCTGGCCTCTGCAATGTTTTTCCTGGTCTCTTGTCTTAAGCCTTGGTTCAAATTTTCAAATTTATAGCCATTGGTGAACAAACCCTAGACTGTATTGACCATGTTCTAATTGAGCATTAATTTTTTGGTCACTAAAGTCCCATTTACCCATGTGCCAAATTCACTATGACCACTTTGCATGTTATGTTATTAGGTTTTAATGTCGGGGCCCCCTTTAATATTTTATGTCTAAGCCTAAGTCTCCCGAGATAATTTTTCCTAAGTGTCAGCCTTTTAATTTGTGTGGCTATCATTGTTTCGCAAGACTTTTTGCTATCAAAAGTTCTGACATGTGATTTAGTGACAAGGTGCCACTTGTCCTAGTGGGCCCATCCTCAAGTTTGCTGGCAGATAAATGACAGATTGATCCAATGGCTATCATTATACCATTGGACTGAGATGATAATCATTTAAGCATCACAGTATAGCGACAACCATCTGATGCTTTAAAGTGGATGAGTTGGTAGGTGGGTCCTTAGGGTGCCAGGTTGGATTAACATAGTGATTTCTCATTGGTCAAGCTTGAGTATGAGGTCGAGGTTGTTAGAATGACTTATGCGTGATAAAAAAGGTTGTATGTCCGCTTGCCAGATATTGTGACATGGCCTTCTCTGATTGGACAAAGGTATTGATGACATGGGGTGTTGTCAGCGGGGCCCGATAATTTTTAGATTCCTCAAAATTGATGGTGGGTGCATGATCTTATGGAATCTTCTGAGCCCATGAGATCATGCACCATCCATCTGATTAAAGGCTAGATAGTGGGACCATTTGCTAGGTGTTGCCGAGTTGTGGTGTTCTGATTGGTCAGCATGGATAGTGATAGGGATGTGTCAGTGGGGCTGGTGTCAAAGGAATCTACAGGGTTTTCAATAGCATAGATAGATCTACAGCTAGTGTATGCTCTCATGGAATCTTCTAAGCCCATGATATTATGTGCCCACCGTCCGATTTGAAAGCTTCTAAGTTGTGGGGCCTTTTGCCAATGGGTGCTAACATGCACATTTCTCATTGGCTGACTGGTTCATTACATGGATGTTGTCAGCGAGGCCAGTGTTTTAGGCCTTTAGGAATGATTAATGCTCAGTTGGATCTTGTGGCTATCATTACACCACTGGATGAAGATGCATGATTTTTAAAGGTCACGATATAGTGATGGCCATTGATCTTGTCTAAGAGATGGAACTACTTGGTGGGTCCTTTGTTGCTGATTCATTATGTAAATGGAAAATGGTTTGGTGCCATGTGGATCTAGGTGGGCCTAAGTTTTCTAATCTTAGTCACATGATCTTAGGAATTAACTAGGGTTTAAGATAAGGTCTACCGATCTCACAACAAAGGCAAAATGTAAACCAGGATTCCTATGTAGTTAGGATTGCTAAGCCCAGGTAAAATGGAAGGATCTGACAGTCACATTTTAAAGTTGATCCAGATTTGAATGCTAACCATTGATGTGATCTCTCACGCCATAAAGTAGCCATTTATTTTTCAAATTCAAATCTCTCTAGGGTTTTCTCTGTAGGGTTTGAAGCAGTGAGCCATATAGTGACAGATGGGTTGCTTAGATTTGATTTTCCAGGATGGTTGCAGTTAGGAATAGATGATGTGAATATTTGGGTGGCCAGCTTGATTTGATTTTGCCATCCTGGGGTGCCATGCCAAGTAAATACATAGGACTATTTTTGTTTGACATAAGTAGCTAGGGTTTTGATTGATGTTAGAGATATCCATCACCTATACATGCAAGATCTATGGCTGGCTCTGGCATTAATTTTGTTTTGTCTGCTACAAGAAATTGGTTGGAATTGTATCTATAGTTAGCCTAGACTATGAAACTGATTATTTGTACATCAGATTGAATCTGATTCTCTCAGATTTATAGGGTTTTCTTGCACTCTTTCATTTCTTGTTCAGAGTGGTTGTTGTAGACCTAATTTTTCCCTGAATGATCCTTTTCTTGTTGCAATCCTTGTTCCTATAAAAGGATTTTCAAGATCATTTATAAGGGTTCTGATTCTTTTCTAGTTCCATGAAGGGTTATTTTTCCTATAGATACTTCCTTCTTCTCTGCATATAGGCTTCCCTCTTTCCTTTCTGGCTTGGAGAATAGAATATAAGTTGTAATAGGCTTGTCTTATGTATAAGAATTCAATATATTTGTACTGTTAATAGACTGTCTCCATTTGAGTCTTAAACTTGTTGATTATAGCATCAAGGGTGTTGTGATCTTTCTATTTGCATTTCCAAATAGTCTACAATAGAGTTGTTTCCATAGAAGCAACTGGGTTTAGGACTAGTTTTTAGATGTGTATGAACTGGGGTATCAAGGATGTCTCATGTTTGTCTTTCAGTGGATGTTGATTAATATATTACTTGTTTATAGTTCTCTTCTAAGGGGAGGGTTAAAATCCTTTGAATAGGTGATAGCATATCTAGGTACACGGGTGGATTGTTAAAGTTAGGTCTGATTAATGGTGTATGTTTGATGTAAGGCATCAACATATTAGAGTGTATTGTCTTCTTGTTTCATAGCTCTTTGTTGCAATGATGTATTTGACTCTGTTTCCCATTGGATAAGGCACTGGTCTATGAGAGATTTAAGGTATCTCAGGGGTCCTTTCAACCCAACATTAATCATTCAAATAAACTACCTTTCCCTTTCATGTTGATTGTTGTTAGAGTAGGTTTCTAGGTTTCAGACTCATTCTATGCAAGTAGGTTATTGCATTAGGTTTGGTTCATTGGGGTACAAGATACCCATAGGGGTCTGAAAGCTATTCCATAATAATCTATTTGCAGGCCTTTGGTTTATCAAGAAGAGTTATGAGTGTGCAGATAAGGCAATACCCGCCTGAGTGATGTGGAACTCAAAAAAGAAGGAGGATGCTCTTTTTCCTCATCAATTGGCCCTTTTTCCCTATCAGACTTTGGAGCTAAGACTAACTAGTTTGTCAAACATAGTGTAAACCTAACATTGTGTGGGAACAAGTTTAAAAGCCAACAAAATGGTGAGTCTGCTGGGGAAGAAGTAAAAGACAGCAAGCTTCCTTGCTTGGCTGGATCATCATAGAGTCTTGGTTGAAAGATTACAGAGTCAAATAAACAAAACACATTTGTAAGATTTTATCACTACGTGTTGAGTGGCGACTCTGAGTTCTCTATTTGATTAGTGCAGTCCCTGATAAACAATGTGCAAATCTTGGTGAGGTTTTGGTTGATTGGAAGAAAAACACCAAACATTGCAAAATTTTCCACTTCAAGGAGGTGGTGACTCTACAATGCAAAGAACCTGATGGAGGTACATGGTGAGCTCTAGATCTACCCTTCCTTCTAGTCAACAAGTTAAGTTCCTAATGCAAAAAATTCTAGGTATTTTGGTTTTCATATGTCTTCTCTTTATGAAAATCAGTTGTAAGAGAATGTGTCCCTATCAAGTGTTAAGCACTACTATATAAAGGGATGGTTGTTAGTGGACAATTCCTCATGGAGGAATATAGGCCCTTTTGTTTTGATGGCATTGAAGGTGCCCCTAATGAGTTCTCTACTGAGGATGGGAAGTGCTTGCCTAGATTCATGGCTGATGGATCTATTTTGGCAAGCCAGCATATAGATGGTGTTATGGGTCTTTTTGGTGAAATGGATATTGAACATGAAGATGTTGCTATGAGACTACTTATGTAGACATTTATTGATGGTGCAAGGAATTGGTTCCTATCCTTTCCTTCATGTTCAATCCCTTCTTGGGATGTATTAAGAGAAAAATTTGTAGAACATTTTGATGAAGTTGCTACTCTCAAGAAGATGATTGCAAAGAAAAAGATTGAGATCTGGCAGTTAGAGGAGGATAAAAAATTGCATAGACTGGTGGTTCCTTATGTTGATCATGCAGAGGCCAGTGTTTTTGATGTTGATTCTCATTATGCAGAAATTATTAACTATGAAGTTGATATTGAGATCAGTGCATATGAGAGTGATGAAGATGAATCTGAGGTTGGTAATATTTCCTTTTTGTTCACAGATTTTTCTTCTATTCAACATGAGAAGGAAGCTTTCTTGTCCCGGTATGATGATGTTTTGTGTGAAGGGTAGAATATTGGATATGATGCAGATGATGATTCTTGTAGTGATTGCTTCACACAAGATGATCTAAGGCTAGAGATGTCCATTCTTGTCTTGGACAGGGATGATGTTTGCAGCAATATGGGTGAAGTCGAGGAAGATGAAAACAAGGCCCAAAGTCCATTGAGCAGTGAAAAGATATCATCACTCTTGGCTAAATAATTCCAAAGGTATGCACCTATTGTGGACTTTGATTTTCAGCTCCCCTTTGACATGGTCTTTGACACTGATAATGAGGCCAGTGTTCAAAGTGATCAAGATGACCCATGTATATTAAAGTTCCCCTCCTATAGTGACTCTACAAAAGAAGAGGTAGAAGGACATGACAGTGTGTTTTCCTATCATAGAGATTGTAGTGATGAACAAGTTTCTTGTTCATATCCTTTTCCTTCTTTTTCCAAATGTGATAGTGATGGTGACAGTCTTGAGGACTTTGTCTTCAATAATTGGGGTAGAAATTCTTTTGATGAAAATCATGATGTAGATCAGATGTCCCACTATCACAATATTTATGAAGAAGACCTTCACTTGGTTCATGATCTAGTTCATGAAGATATCATAGAGGAACCAAGTTTCTTAGTGGTTGAGGCAATGTATGAAGGTAAGTCTGAGGATCCAAGTCCTTCTTAGCCAGACATTTTTGTGGTAATGCATGATGATCAGTATGCTTTATTTTGTGATGCATTATTAGATAAGTTTTTTTATTTTTTCCAGTCATCAAGAAGTAAATGATGTTCCTTACTTCTTGGAATACGAGTATAAATGTAATGATTATGACTGGAAGAACATGGGTAGTGATCAGTACAATTTCATTTTTCAGCCCATGAATATTCACATATGTTGGTAGAAAGATGATCATGAAATTTGCAGGTGGTTGGTCACACATGTAGATGAGAATCAAACCTTTGATTCAACAGGGTCACTGATTTTCTTTTAGTGGCCTGGGGCCACCAAGTAAAGTTGTAATTTTTGTAAATAATTGTAAATATTTTCCTTTCCTATTGTGTGTTCCCCTTCCTATTTCCCTAGTTCAGTTGCTAGTTTTTGAGGTCCTGTGTTTTTCTAGTTGGTGGTCTGCTTAACCTGAGATTCTAGATCCTTGCTATGCCTCATGAGGCATACATCCCCAGACATAGCCACTGTTAGCACCTGCAATAAAATTCATGGTTGTATAGTTTTTTCTTTGGCCTCTGCAATGTTTTTCCTGGTCTCTTCCCTCAAGCCTTGGTTCAAATTTTCAAATTTATAGCCATTGGTGAACAAACCCTAGACTGTATTGACCATGTTCTAATTGAGCATTACTTTTTTGGTCACTAAAGTCCCATTTACCCATGTGCCAAATTTGTTGTGACCACTTTGCATGTTATGTCATTAGGTTTTAATGTTGGGGCCCCCTTTAATATTTTATGTCTAAGCCTAAGTCTCCCAAGATAATTTTTCCTAAGTGTCGGCCTTTTAATTTATGTGGCTATCATTGTTTCACAAGACTTTTTGCTGTTAGAAGATCTGACATGTGATTTAGTGACAAGGCACCACTTGTCCCGATGGGCCCATCCTCAAGTTTGCTGGCAAATAAATGACAGATTGATCCAATGGCTATCGTTATACTATTGGACTGAGATGATAATCATTTAAGCATCACGGTATAGTGACAACCATTTGATGCTTTAAGGTGGATGATTTGGTAGGTGGGTCCTTAGGGTGCCAGGTTGGATTGACATGGTGATTTCTCATTGGTTGAGCTTGAGTATGAGGTTGAGGTTGTCAGAATGACTTATGCATGATAAAAGAGGTTGTATATCCGCTTGCCCGATATTGTGACATGGCATTCTCTAATTGGACAAAGGTATTGATGACATGGGGTGTTGTCAATGGGATCCAATAGTTTTTAGATTCCTTAGAATCGACGGTGGGTGCATGGAATCTTGTGAGCCCATGAGATCATGTGCTAGCCATCTGATTAAAGGCTAGATAGTGGGACCGTTTGCCAGGTGTTGCCAAGTTGTGGTGTTATGATTGGCCAGCCTGGATAGTGACAAGGATGTGTCTGTGGGGCCCATGTCAGAGGAATCTACAGGGTTGCCAATAGTGCAAATAGATCTATGGCTAGCATATGATCTCATGGAATCTTCTAATCCCATGAGATCATGCACCCACCATCTGATTTGAAAGCTTCTAAGTTGTGGGGCCTTTTGCCAATGGGTGCTGACATGCTCATTTCTCATTGGCTGACCAGTTGGTGACGGGGATGTTGTTAGTGGGGCCAGTGTTTTGGACCTCCAGGTGTAATTAATACTTGGTTGGATCTTGTGGTTGTAGTTACACCACTAGGCAAAGATGCATGATTTTTAAAGGTCGCGGTATAGCGATGGCCATTCATCTTGTGTAAGAGATCGAACCGCTTGGTGGGTCCTCTGTTGCTGATTCATTATGTAAATGGTGAATGGTTTGGTGCCACATGGATCTAGGTGGGCCTAAGTTTTCTAAGCTTGGTCGCATGATCTCAGGAAGTAACTAGGCTTTAAGATAAGGTCTAGCGATCTCGTACCAAAGGCAAAATGTAAACTAGGATTCTTACGTAGTTAGGATTGCCGAGCCCTGGTAAAATGGAAGGATCTAACAGTCACATTTTAAAGTTGATCTAGATTTGAATGTTGATCATTGATGTGCTCTCTCACACCATAAAGTAGCCTTTTATTTTTCAAATTCAAATCTCTCTAGGGTTTTCTCTGCAGGGTTTGAAGTAGTGAGCTGTATAGCGATAGATGGGTTGTTCAGATTTGATTTTCTAGGATGGTTACAGTTGGGAATAGATGATGTGAAGATCTGGGTGGCCCACTTGATTTGATTTTGCCATCCTGGGGTGCCATGATGAGTAAATACATAGGTCTATTTTTGTTTGACATAGGTGGCTAGGGTTTTGATTGATGTCAAAGATATCCATGACCTATACACGCAAGATCTATGGCTAGCTCTGGCATTAATTTTGTTTTGTCTGCTACAAGAAATTGGTTGGAATTGTATCTATAGTTAGCCTAGAATATGAAACTGATTATTTGTACATCAGATTTAATCTGATTCTCCCAAATTTATAGGCATTTCTTGCACTCTTTCATTTCTTATTCAGAGTGGTTGTTGTAGACCTAATTTTTCCCTAAATGATCCTTTTCTTGTTGCAATCCTTGTTCCTATAAAAGGATTTTCAAGATCATTTAGAAGGTTTCTGGTTCTTTTCTAGTTCCATGAAGGGTCCTTTTTCCTATAGATACTTCCTTCTTCTCTGCATATAGGCTTCCCTCTTTTCTTTCTAGCTTGGAGAATAGAATATAAGTTTTAACAAGCTTGTCTTATGTATAAGAATTCAATATATTTGTATTGTTAATAGACTATCTCCATTTGAGTCTTAAACTTGTTGATTATAGCATCAAGGGTGTTGTGATCTTTCTATTTGCATTTCCAAAGAGTCTGCAATAGAGTTATTTTCATAGAAGCAACTAGGTTTAGGACTAGTTCTCAGATGTGTATGAAATGGGATATCAAGGATGCCTCATGTTTGTCTTTCAGTGGATGTTGATTAATGTATTACTTGTTTATAGGTCTCTTCTAAGGGGAGGGTTAAAATCCTTTGAATAGGTGATAGCATATCTAGGTACACATATGGATTTTTGAAGTGAGGTCTGATTAATGGTGTATGTTTGATGTAAGGCATCAACATATTAGAGTGTATTGTCTTCTTGTTTCATAGCTTTCTATTGCAATGATGTATTTGACTCTATTGGCCATTGGATAAGGCACTGGTCTATGAGAGATTTAGGGTATCTCAGGGGTCCTTTCAACTCAGAATTAATCATTCAAAAAAACTACCTTTCCCTTTCATGTTGGTTGTTGTTAGAGTAGGTTTCTAGGTTTCATACTCATTCTATGCAAGCAAGTTATTGCAATAGGTTTGGTTCATTGGGGTACATGATACCCATAGGGGTCTGAAAGCTATTCCACAATAATCTATCTATAGGTCTTTAGTTTATCAAGAAGAGTTATGAGTGTGCATATAAGGCAATACCTACCTGAGTGATGTGGAGCTCAAAGAAGAAGGAGGATGCTCTTTGTCCTCATCAATTGGCCCTTTTTTCCTCTCAGACTTTGGAGCGGAGACTAACCAATTTGTCAAATGTAGTGTAAACCTAACATTGTGTGGGAACAAGTTTAAAAACCAACAAGATGAAACCCTCCTAGTATGCTCACTAGAAGGGAAGACTTTATTATTAGATCTAGTGAAACCATATCTTAGAACCAAGTCAAGGACCTTGCATATAATGGACAAGAACTATGAATTGGTGGATAAGGAAATAGAGAAAGCATTTGAGAAGGTCTTCATGAATAAGCACATGTTCCCATCTATTTAGCCTACATCTCAAGTTCCCACAAAGGAATTAAAGGTGGTAGAGCCCACTAATGTACCTATGATAGGTCCCTAGGACTCAGCGCCTGTAGTTGAAACACATATAGAGGTAGATAAGTCTGTGCCCATGACAGAGACACTCAAGGATGACTCAATTTTCATTGACAATGTAAAAGTTACTATGGCGGCCACATACATGGATTTGGAAAAATTTAAAGAAGCCTTTGTAAGCACTCAAGAGGCTGATAACTTATGTGGTAACACTACTCCTAATCAACAAGAAATATTGATTAAGGATATAACTAATGAAAAAGAAGAAAAGGTGATAGAAAAAGAAACATAGAAAGAAAAAGGAGAAGAAGAGGTAAAAGAAGTGAGCCAACATATAATCCATATATTGAAATGCTAATCAAATTAAAACAATAAGTAGAGGACAACACTCCTATCACTCCACTACCCTTATCAACATTGTTGTCAAGTTTGACACCTAACACAACTGGTTTGGATTCTTGGGGAGAAGAATACATGATCAAGATTAGTGTCTTAGCTATGAAAAAAGACAAAGAGAAACAAGTGATGAGGAATCACCTATTTGTTGATTTAGTGAACATATTGAACAACCTGTTGTCTTGAGACAAGAAAGTGTCCAAGGTCAGGATAGTTGATGATGTTAGCAACATCCTCATAGCCTTTAAAACTAACTTTGCTAGCTTGGAAGCATCTACATCTCAAGTTGTAGAAGAGAAGTATAGAAAGAAAAGGCTAAGTGAATTGGTCAGTAACTTCTCACTAGACCTTAGTTCACTCAAAGTTGGACAAGAAACTTTGAAAGAGTTTGTAGCAAAAGCAAGAAAAATCATTGTTGACTGTATGGATCAAGACAAGTTAACTGATGACCATTTCAAGAAGATACAAGAGGTAGAAGTTATGATAGATAATAAAGAAATCATTGAAAGGCCCATCCACTAATGTAAATATGTGCAATAATGTATATCAAGGACAAATTGACAAGATTGAGAAGGAAGAAAAGGAGATGTCAAAAATAAGGGCTAGGGAGACTCAGCTTAGAAATGCTCTTGCACCCTCACTAGATATACTTAATCAGAATATCAAGGAGATCAATGCCACAATGGTGACATATGATCATGGTCCTAGCAAATATTTGGAGAAGATAGAGAAGCTACAGTATGCACTACACGCCCATCTCCATATTTTTAATTCACTGATTACATTTTGGAACAAAGAGATCCAAAACTTACAGATAGCATATCCAGATGTTCTCTCACTGTAAGTATTTGTAGATAAAATTTTGAAGCACCTTTGTCATTAATTTCAAAGGGAGAATATGTATAGAATATGGAGTTATAGATATATCAAGAAGATGTACACTAAAAATATAAGGGTGATATAATATAGAGTATAACAAAAGTTTTTTGTATAAGAGAACAGTTAGTAACTGTGCCATATTTCTTTGTTGCCATCAATGACAAAGGGGGAGATTGTTGGAAAGTTGAATATACTAGTGTATATGACTTAATATAATATTTTCATTATGGAAACAAAGTCATATAGTGTTTTGGAGTCAGCGCACTTGATGAGAAGATAAGAAATTGGCTAAGTGTAGAAGACTGGACAGTAAGCAGAGCACCAGCAATTTAGAACATCAACGCACGTGCATATGACCGAGTTATGGTATGCACCCTAGAAGATAATTTGGTTGGAGTATATTCATGCTTAGCCAATGAGTGCATGATCAGATATGCATGTATGACAAAGTTATAGGCAGTTGAAGTTACACAACTAGTGTGTGCCAAAGAAGAACAGAGGAAACAACCAACTATTAGTATTTTGGTTAGCAGTTGTATGTTTATGTTGTAAAGGATATGCGCCTATTGTAAATAGGTTTTAGACATGTAATTAATTTTTTTTGTAAACACACTTGAGCCAATTCAATTGCAAGTATTGTATGTAATCGGTTAAAGGGCAAACCTAGTTAATTGTTTTGTATGTGCATATAAATATTATATGCACCATTGTAATTTGGTATGAGAGGTGTTATAGAGTTGAGATAAGTAGATCAAAAGTGTGCAAAGAGATGATAAGTGGTATTAGAGCTTTTTAAGAGGTCAAAGCATCAGTGCATCAAAGGAACTGATCAGACAAGCAGTGTCATAGTGACAGTTCATCCAGCAGATATAGTGTGTATCTAAGATCAGAAGGTTGTAGCCTTCAGTACTTGAGCAGTGAGCTCTAGGGTAGTATGTCCACACCCCTAATAGGGTTATTGTAAAATACTCCTAACAAAGTCCAACCCTTGACAAGTTCACTTTACTAAACATATTGTAAAGCAACTCCTAACAGGGTTAAGAATCTTCTAACAAGGATCATAAAACACTAGTACAAAATATAAGTGGGTGTCAATTCCCATAGGGGTTTTTACCTATTTGGGTTTCCCCTTAACCATATTGGTGTTGTGTGTTGACTTCATGTTTCATGTTTATGTTGATGTTCATTTCAGTATTTAAGTATTCAAGTTTAGTTTAAATAATAAAGCAAAAAGATAAAATACAATGAACACTGATTTAGTCGCCCTCTCTGTGTTCCCATTCTTAACAGAGTGGAGGTCTATCTTCAAGAAAAATTAAGGTTTGTATGAGTGGTTAGTAATTCCTTTTGGGCTAACCAATGCACCGAGGATGTTCATTTGGCTCTTGAATGAGGTTCTAAAATAATTTCTATGTATGTTTGTCATTATTTACCTAGATGATATTTTGATCTTTAGTTAGACATTGGAGGAGAATTTAATACATATTCGTAGGGTGTTTGAGAGGTTAAGGGAAGAGAAATTGCTGATTAATTTGAAGAAGTGTAGTTTTTCTAAGGAGTTAGTATATATGGGGTTTGTAGTTTCAATGGAGGGTCTAAAAATAGACACAAATAAAGTGAAGGCTATCATTGAATTTTCTACTCCAAGGAGTGCTACTAAGGTAAGATCTTTTCATGGTTTGGCTATCTTTTATAGAAAGTTTATTAGAATTTTTAGCACTATTTGTGGACCCTTGACTGAAAAAATGAGATGGGATAGAAAAGAGTTTAAGTGGACTACTGGGGAAGACAAGAGTTTTAAATTGATGAAACAAAAAGTTATAGAACAACATGTTTTAGCACTTCCAGATTTTAATAAAGAGTTTCAAGTATAATATGATGCTAGTTGTACTACAATAGGAGTTGTGTTGAGTTGAGAAGGTAAACTTGTTTCTTATTTTAGTGAGATGTTAAATGATTTCAAGAGAAAATATTTTGTTTATGAAGAGGAATTTTATGCTATAGTTTGGGAACTAAAAAAGTGGAGACACTATCTTCTTGCTAAGGAGTTTGTTTTGTATACTAATCATCAAGCTTTGCAATATTTGAACAGTCAAGGAAAGTTGAATCAAAGGCATTTGAGATCAGTTGATTTTTTGCACAGTTGCACAATTTTTTTGAAACACTAGAGGGGAAGTCTAAAAGGGTTGTAGATGCACTTAGTAGAAGGAAAATTTTGTTGACAAAGATGCAGATTGAGGTGGTTGGGTTGAAGGAACTCAAGAGTTTGTATCCAGAGGATCCTGATTTTTGTGAAATTTGAAAAGCTTGTACAAATCATGTTACTCTAGACATAATGAAGTAGTTGGATTTCATCATCCAAGATGGTATGCTATTTAGAGGGAGTCATTTGTGCATTCCATGAAGTTTTATGATAGAGAATCTCATCAAGGAGAAGCATAGTGGAGGATTGGCTAGATATTTTGGTTAAGATAAAACCCTTTCTCTGGTTAGTGAGAATTATTACTGGCCATAGTTGAAGCAAGATGTCAAGAATTTTGTATAGTGTTGCAAAGTATGTCAAATGGAAAAAGGAGAAAAGAAGACTAGGGGTGTATTAAACAATACATGTACTAGAGAATCCATGGGAGGATATTAGTATGGACTTTGTTCTTGGTTTACCAAAGACTCAGTGAAGACATGATTAAATTTTTGTGGTAGTTGAAAGGTTTTCAAAGATGACACATTTCATTCTCTACAAGAAGACTAATGATTTTTTTCATGTGGAAAAAATTTTTTTAAAAGAAGTGGTGAGACTACATGGTCTGCCAAAGAGAATAGTTTCAAATCGAGACACTAAGTTTGTTGGATATTTGTGGCACACATTAGGGAAGAAGTTAAAGATAGATTTTAAGTTCAACTCATTACATCATCCACAGACTAATGGATAGATAGAGGTGGTGAATAGGAGTTTGGGGAATTTGTTGAGATGTTTGGTTGGAGATAAGCCAATATGATGGGATTTGATTTTATCATAGGTAGAATTTTCATACAATAATTCTATCAATAGGAGCACTCGTAAGTAACCATTTCACATTCTTTACTAAGATGAATAAATAGTACAAGGACAAGGAATATGAGAAAATGAGGCATAAGGAATTTTAGGTTGGGGATGAAGTCGTGGTTCATTTGCAAAAGGAGTGATTTCTATTAGGTACATATAACAAGTTGAAAATGAAGAAGTTTGGGCCATGTAAGATACTAAAGAAGCATGATTCATGAAATACCTATGAAGAAAATTTTCCTACTGAGATGAATATTTCAACAGTATTTAACATTTCAAATCTGACAGAGTATCATGAAGGGAGTGTTGAAGATGGGGTCACAGAAGCATAGTGGAGTATTCTAACAACTATTCCATCTACAAAGGAGATTGAAGATATACTAGATAATCATGTTGGAAAAAGAACAAGGAACAAGACATGTGAAGAATATTTGGTCAAATGGAAAGGATGACCTATAGAAAATTCATCACGGCTGACAAGGGAGGAGGTTAACTGTCTTGGTTTTTCTCTAGATACTTGAGATGTGATAGGGTCACTTCTCAAATTACCTTAGGTGTCTAATGTGGGAGCATCCTGGTTGTAAGGGAAATCTTGCTTCACCCAAAAATATTTATGGTTTCTTTTCAATGAGGGTTATCTTGTGCAGAGCTTCTATTTTTAGAAATTTACTATTTTTAATAATTTTTTCATTTGAGATTAGAATGCTCTATTTTGTTCCCTAGAGGTTCACTTTGGTCATAAAATCCTACCAGTAAAGTGTTATTGCAAGATCAAGTCTAGGTTTTATTGGTTCCCAAACTAGACTTTATACTTTCATAAGCAACCAATACATCTATAGATTTTAAGGATGGGTTACATCCAAATATTGAGTTCTAAGATGACTGGACCAACTATAGTGACAAGACTTCCCTCTACACTTCTGGCTTTGCAAAATCAAGGAGGGTGCTCCCAATCCAGTAAAATGAACCTTGATTCAACAATTTATAGACTGGATTTAACTATAACAGATGGATGGTAAGAAAATACTAAATGAGAACCACTCATTCATTGATTCTCTATTACCATAAGATGAGGCAGAACATCTAGGTCATAAAAACTTAAAAGATTTTGACATATTTATATCAAATTATGGAGTACAATAGAACACTATTAAGCATTGAGTTCTATAAAATAGCTTCATTGTTGGCCAGTGCCTTATCCACTGGGTCACACCCTCACTGCAAAATTATGATACATAAAAAAGAATATTGAACTTTGATTATCCTTATCCTTTGAAAATACTAATTGTGTGTGTGAAAATTGTATCTGCTCTGTAGACACAACACTTTAGTAAAACATTAGAGGCTAGCTATAATCAAAATCATGCAAAATTAAAATCTAATTTAACCAAGAGATTTACTGCCTTCTAGTAGGTGCGAGATCGATGTTCTCAGATTGTTATATAGATCAGTGACCTAGATGACACCTAAACGAAGGATTTGAATCTATTTTTTTGGTATTTTCTATGCAATAATAATGAAAAACTAATATGAATCTATGCTAATATGGAAATTGATAGACAATAATATGACTCTATGCTAAATGATATGAGAATGAAAATTCTAACATTAATATGAAAGCTATGAATTTGAAATTGATCTCATAAAGCTTTGAATCCTCAAATTTATCTTTCAAGCTCCAATTGTGCAAATTCTCCAAATCTGATATGCTATGATTCTTGTAGAGTAAGTTTGCAATTCGCGAGATGAATTATGAAGAGCTGAGCCTTGTTTTTATAGAAATCCAGGGCTTTGGAGGTGCATGAAAGAAAGCCATAAATCACTCAGATTAACTCAGCTTGATTTTAGAGTTATCTAATAATAACAGATAATTAAGTCACAAAAACATGCAAAAGCTAAGCTTTAACTCAAAATAGAGTTTAGCTTTAATTGATAATTGATAGTTGTCTTCTTTTATGATTGTGCATGTTTTAATTATAAATTGATTTAATAATAAAGTGATTTATTTCCAACTTAACTGCTTTTAAAAATAAAACAATTGATTTATGGGTTACTTTTATTAAAAACTATATTATTAAATAATGACAACTTGCTTTAATTAATTAAATAAGAATTTAATCAATTATTCATAGGATATTGGATTTATTGCCAAAATTAAATAATACAATTAATAATAGATAGAATTAACTTCAATTAAATAATTAAGTGGCAAAATTAAATCTAATTAATTAAATATGCAAAATATTCAATTAATCAAATTTTAGGATAAATGTGATTTATTGCCAAATAATCATTAAATTAAAGATAATTACGATAATTAGGAATATTGCTAGGAATATTCCCTGATGCAGATTTTAAGATAATCAATTATGATTCGATGATGTTTAGATGTGCCTTAGATTAGGACTTCTATGTCGATTTCATTCAATTTGAGTATGTAAGAGGTTAATGAACATATAGCCCATTTTTGGGGTATTACATTTTGCCCCTCTTTGAATTACTATGCGAAGCGCAGTGGTTCAAAGATAGTTTGTGTTTGATAGAGATATGAAATTGATGTTTGAAATTGATAATTGATATGAAACAGAAGCTGATTAATATTGATTTGATAGGTCCTGAGTGACCAAAGATAATGTTCACTATAACAGCAAATGAACCTATGATTGCGAAAAAGTGTCTAAACACCTGATTCCAAACCTTAGGATTGCAAAGAAGCGAGTGACCCATTCTAGACTCGATTGTCTTAGCAAAACTAGTAGGTATCATATCCAAACCCTTCAGTTGCCGAAGAACCAAGGAAAGAACACTATGATCTGATGGTTGCAAAAAATTGATACAGTTTACAAGATTAGGAGAATACCAGATTGATATGGATCTTGATGAATTTGATATGCCCCAAGTGATGATAGATTTGCCCTGAGCGATGAGGACTTTTTTGATGAATCAGTAACTAGACGTGATTGTTATCTTGTTTACTGATGAATGATATTGATAGGCTTGATCGATAGAATTTTGATTTACAGACTTTGAATTGATGTGCAATACCATGCCGCCTTCGGGATTAAAATTGAAATCTAACAAGAAAAAGTTAGTGTTGATAGTTCAGAAGCATGTTGATTGATTGGAAAAGTGGTTATACACATTGAATGCATAATGCATTCTGCATCGTTTAGAGGTCCAGACGACCAAGTTTGACTAGGTTTGACCATGAGTTGACCATGGTTGACCAAGTTGAGATTTTGATAGTTTGATGTAAGATAATCAGTTAAGTTGAATACTAGATTTCTATGATGATTGAAGGTTGAATATGCAAGTAGTAGACCGTCCTAGGCCCAAAATTTTAAATCATGATTTGACATAATAAACGATCTCAGATTTCAATTTTGATCCCGAAAATGGATTCAGAACATCAAAATTAGCCAGGGGTGCAATTTTCATGAAAAATGGAGCACTTTTGAAAATTAGGTCAAATGCTATATAAAGGCCTGAAGGGTCATTTTCAATTCATTTCAACCATTTGACTTTGGAGATTGTGCGGAGCCCTATGAGCAAGAAAATGGTAGAACAGTGAGATCCAAAGGTTCCTATAAGTTCGTATCGATTTGACCGCAGCCGAAGATACGAGAGACCCCAACAGTATGGACATCTGGTAGGTGGATCTCTGTGCCCCTCTGAAATTGCAATTTTTTTATGTTTCATAGCATTTTTTTAATTTTTTTCGTACGCGTTTTACTTTTTTAATTTTTTCATGTACGAAAACTTGTACGAGTCCCAACCTAGACTCGTATGACATTTCATTTCAAATTCTTTTGTCATTTTAAGCATGCCCAAGTGTCGTATGAGGGGGACCTGCCTGTCGTATGACATTTCACCAGGTCCCTGAAAACTCGTACAATTTCGGGCGCAGTGTTGTATGACCATGGATTGTCATTTGGTCTACTATGGAGTGTCGTACAACATTTGATGCCAGTCTGGACTATCATATGAAAAATAGAGTGTTGAAAACTAACTTTTAGGGCCAAAGTTTGACTTTTTTGATCCTTTTGCCTGATTGCGGACACTTCAAACCCCCTTCTGATATATCAAACAGTTCCATTTTTGTATTATTAGTCTGATTTTGAACTCAATTTCTGATAAAAAAAACTCTGTTGTGCATGATTTAGGTCACCTATCCAGATGTACATATTCATCATTCTTACCCAGCGACACAGAGATTATGTATCATGCTTCCGGACCCAATGAGGGTTCATCTTGTTGCTTGTGGATTCGAGTATTTGATTCATTTACCCGACATTAGGGTAAATCATGGCCTTTTGACTGCGTTGATAGAGAGATTCCACTAGGAGACTCAGACCTTCCACTTACCTACTAGAGAGATGACTGTGACTCCAGAGGACGTCTATAGGATACAGCACATTCCATTCCATAGCAGTCAGCCTCCTGAGTATGTGAGTTCTGGCCAGACTGGTCTGCATGCCTTTAGGCATCTGTTTGGTGATGATACATAGTTGACGGGGTCCATTTCCTGGGAGACCCTTGTACAAAGATATGGTCAGATGCACCGGTTAGAGTGCATTATTGCTAGTATGATCAGGGAGCTCATCATGCCAGGCCATCAGCAGAACGGCCTTTTGATGGGATGGGCTCTAATGGTAGCCCTTCTTATGGCCACACCTACTAAGCTTGCCTAGGGTCAGTGCCTGTTGGCCCACATGTTTTCAGAGATGCACGAGGTTGTGTATCAAGATTGCAAGAGCTTCACTTCTAGAGCTCTTGTATTACAGATATGGGCATGGGAGCATATCCCAGTGCTGAGACCAATTTTTCAAACACAGTGGTAGCCATAGGAGCCAATGATATACACTTATGCTAGTTATGTTACACAGGTCTGCATGGGTCATACTGAGTATTTTAGACAGTGCTTAGATGATATGACCTTTGTGCATTGGAGACCTTATTTGTAGATAGAGGCCTGGCCCACTGCGAGGGAGCAGTACAGCTTTCTTTTTTAGAGTTAGGTGCTTATTGGCCACTCTCCCACTGTTCTGGAGAGATTTTTGATTACCAAAGTGTGGCGTTAGTATGGACATAGACAGGATTCCCCACAAGAGTACACTGCATATGCTCGCATTGTGTGTGAGATTGAGCTTGGATGGACACCGAGGCTCTCCTATTCCTTATGTGCAGAGGAGTACAGTGCCATTATAGGTAGAGATTGGGACCACCGGCCACAGGTTTTTAATGTAGGAGTGACAGATGGATACATTGTGTGGCTTGCCAATCATCCCATCTACAGATTCTCAGATCCTACCAAGTTGATACCCTCCATGGAGGAGGTGATGGATGTTATAGGTGTTTCAATGGTACAGGGCCCGAGACCACATGCAGTGCATCCTACACTGCCCAGACAGAGAGTGATAGCTCCATTGTAGAGATCATCTAGGCATATGAGGCCTCCTCATCCTTCTACTTCTCCAGCAGGTACATCCACAAGGTCACAGAGATAATCCAGGGGTGAGAGGGGCACTTTGGGCAGTGTTGGTGTGACAAATGAGGTGTTGGTAGGTGAGCAGCTTGCAGGTGGTGATGTAGATCCCCCACAAGGAGACACCACTTTTGATGTGGGTGCTGAGGTTAGACACCATAAGGTGTGGAGATTAGATACCACTGGACAGCAGCCAGAGCAGCCAACACAGGACACAGAGATGCCAGCAGCTGTAGCAGAGCCTACTATTCCTCTTACTTCATCAAAGATGATCAGACAACTTAGAGCTTAGGTTCAGGACCTGAAGGTACAGAGTGCCAAATGGGAGGAGAGGTTTCGGGAGGCAGACAGGTAGCATACTAAGCTTTGTGTAGAGCTTCACTCAGAGGTTCAGAGACTATAGACCGAGGTGACCCATCAGACCTCACGGCCCTCCTATTATGTGTCGGCATACTATGCTCTTGTTCTGGTTGAGCAGAGAGTACCTACATACTCTCAGTACATGGTAGCCTCCAAGGGAGCTAGGGCACCGAGGGTAGAGGTCATACCAGATGCACCACCACCTCCTCCACCAGATATCGAGGAGCATGCCGAGAGTTGATTCTCTGTGGTCATATTTTGATATACCATTCTGATTCTGATAGTTTTCTAGAGCTCATTCTTTTGTACATTGTGCCAGTAGTGCACCCCTAACATGTTTCAAGATTTTTGATATATATGAGATCGATATTTGGATTGTGACTTCATTTTTACTTGTCATGTTGTGGATTTATGATGATATCATGCTAAGCTTATGCTATGATTAGTGTAGAATGTATGTATGGATCGATGTAATGCAATGATTTTTTTCAAATGTATGGATGTTATGCAAATGTAATTGATTATGAAAAGATGTATGTATGATTTATGCTTATACAATGAATGTAATGTAACAAATGGTATTGATATGAGATGTAAATGCAGTGATACACATGATATGTTTTTGTAGGTTGATGAAGACAAGTACTCAGTCTTATGTCAAAAGGATGTTTAACCCTGGACGGTTACTGCTTACGGTTTGATGAAGAGACCTTCGAGTGAGACTCAACTCTCGTTAGATGTGAAGAATTGATATGAAGAATTGTTTAAGCCTTGAAGTTTGTTTCATCATTGTGAGATCATGCAAACATGCAAAATGCAAAGAGATATGCAAAATGAAATGCAACCTAAGACCTAGGATCTAGTCACTGATCATGTGTCGATTTGTTATCATCATTGAAATTTTAGGTAACCAGATAAATCAATATAATTCCCACTAGCTATGAAATCGTAGACATATGAATATCAATTTGTATCGCTCAAGAATCAATACAACACCCACTGGCTAGGCAAACATGGACATATGAATATTGATTTTGTTTTTGAAATGTCAGATTAGATATAAGCACCAAGGCATAAACACCAGGATGACCTGAATATCATGTCCATTTTGATATAGCAATTTGTATAGGCATCAAAACATAAACATCATGATGACCTGAATATGCCTTGCATTGCAAACACATCAAATAGTCAAGAGATCATTCTAAATCCAATGTGAATTACCCGTAGTGACCCTTTATCATTCACCTCCTTAGGCAAGATCGTGTTTCACAGTAGGAGAAAGAACTCACTCAAAAAGACAATAGTTAGATTAAACTTCCTCAAATTTTCTAGGTATCAATGGTCAAGGTATGCATGGCCATCCAATTCGAGATAGAGGCTCTTACAGTCGGATACCATTTCAATCCAGAATTTCCAAAGTTGTTAGATTTTCACATACAAGCAGAAGACAAAGAAAAGATTATGCCCCCAGTCATCACTCTCTAAATCCTATAAAGGACATCATCGAAGAGCTCAAAGGGACACAATATGCAGAAATCTCAATGCGAATTAGTAAGCATACAAGGAGATAAAAGCATGAAAAAGCATAGATTGTTTTTAGTTTGATGTTTGATTGCATTGTTGTAGATGCAAAATCCTTTTTGGAGACAAGACTGACTGACTCGAATGAAGCTTCAAAGGACTCTGACTGGATATGATACGTCTAAGATACATGGGAGACCATAGGATATGACATTGATTGCCCCCAAGTTTGAACATTGACAGGATACAGACGCTTGAGCTGATTGGTGTACAAACTGACTTATTGAAAACTAGAAATGCAAAAACAAACCAGGAGATAGGTACAAACTAAAGCAAGACTAAAAGCTAGGAAAGACCAAAATTGTGTTGATAGATGGAGCATTTTGAAACAAGTGGTGCCCGTTTGCCAATTTTTCACCATCTTGGCAGAGATTCTATTTTTGCTACCAAGGGGCCTGTTTCCAAGTTTTCACCAAGGCACTTTTTCTTTTTCTCATTTTTTTTGTATTTTTTTCATTTTTTCAATTTTTTTGTACTTTTGATATTTTTTAATTTTTTTGTGAATCATCAAGGTGCCTATTGCTAGGTTTTCACCAAGATGTTCATTTTTTCAGGACTTTTTCTAATTTTTAAGATTTTTTCAGGACATTTTACCATAGACTGAATGCCTTAGGCATAGAATTTATTTAGATGGAGAACATTGATTTTTCTCAGAGCTATTCTCCTTCAGTCATTGAGAGTTGATAGGCACTAGAGCCAAAAGTAGCAGTGATGACAAAGGGACCCAACCAGTTGGGTTCAAACTTCCCCTTGCATTCTCGATGGGATTGATTTTTTAGATTTTCTCTCAAGACTAGATCGCCAACCTAAAATTCTCTGTGTCTGACTTTTTTGTTGTAGCCTCTAGACATTCTCTTCTGATATACTCTGAGATGATCATATGATGCTTGTCTGCACTCATCTAGTAGTTCCAGTTCTTGTAACCTAGACACTATGTAGTCATCATCAGCTACTAGACCATGCATTTTGATTCTGAGTGATGGGATTTCAACCTCAATAGGCAGTACCACTTCAGACCCATAAACTAAAGCAAAAGGTGTAGCCCCAGTAGGTGTTCTAATAGTTGTTCTGTAGGCCCACAGAGTTGGATTAATCATGAGATGCCAGTCTCTACTGGTTTTGTTTACTGTTCTATGCAAGATCTTCAATAGATTTTTGTTAGAAGCCTCTGCTTGGCCATTCCCTTGTGGATAGTAGATAGAAGACCAATTTTGGGTGATCTTGAATTTGGTACATAGATCATCGAGGTCTTTATTCCTAAATTGCCCACCATTATCTATGATTATGGAATGAGGGATCCCATATATACATATGATATAGTTCAATATGAACATAGATATCTATTTCCCCGTTGCTTGTGTCAGAGGGACTGCTTCTACCCATTTTGTAAAATAATATGTAGCAGTGATTATATGGGTATGTCCATTAGAAGAGTGAGGATGAATCATCCCGATAAGATCAAATGCCCATTGATGGAAAGGCCATTGTGTTGTAAAGGGGATTAGATCCATCCCTGGAGCATGAATTAAGTTGCCATGCACTCGGCACTTTTGACAATTCTTAGCAAGTTTGATAGCCTCTTTCTCCATTTTAGGCCAATAGTACCTAGCCCTAATAAGTTTTTGAGCTAGTGTTAAACCGTTTGAGTGTGACCCACAAATACCATCATGGACTTCCTCTAATGCACGTTGAGACTATTCCCATTCTAAACATCTAAGTAGCATACCATCTAGACCTCATTTGTATAGATCATTACCAATGATGACATATCGAGAGGCATTAAAGATAAGGTATCTCTTTTCGTGATGGTTGAAGGTATCAGGAATGATTTGGTCTTGGAGATAGGAAAATAGGTTTTTATATCGGGATGAATCATGACCTACAACAGTGCAGATCATGCGGGTTTCAGGGGAGTCATATGTAGGATAAGTGAGTGCTTCCACCAGGAACTTGTAGTGTAGCTCATGTTCAGGCTGCTGTAATAAAGTAGATAGTGTTGCCATTGCATCGGCAGCCTTGTTCTCCATTCTAGGAATTTTCTCAAATGTGATAGATATGAAATATTTCTTAAGATCATTGACCATTCTCTTGTAAGGAATGAGCTTTTCATCTTTAGTTTGGTACACATCATTGACTTGATGAATAACAAGTTGAGAGTCTCCATGAATGTGTAGCTCTGTTACTCTCCATTCAATTGCTATTTTCATACCATTCAAAAGGGCTTCATATTTTGCAATATTGTTCATGCAAGGAAACTTTAATTGGAATGCTTTGGGGATTGAGTATCCTTGGGGAGTTAGGAACAATATGCCTACTCCAGATCCATTCTGTGTATAGGAGTCATCAAAGAAAAATTTCCATTCTCTAGAAGATAGGTGGATAATAGATGAGTCTTGAAATTCCATTTGCATTGGTGTGTCATCAAACATGGGTGCATCTTCTAGTTGATCAGCAATAACTTGACCTTTTATAGCTTTTCTTTCAACATATTCAATGTCAAATTTTCTTAGAAGCATGACCCATTTAGCCAGTCTACCTGTGAGGGCAGCCTTGCTTAGTAAGTATTTTAGTGGATCAATTTTTGCTACTAGATGCATGGTATGAGCTAACATATAGTATCTCAATTTTTGTGATGCAAAGATCACAGCGAGACAAGCTTTCTCAATCATAGAATAGTTCTTTTCATACACCACCAATGTTCTGCTTATATAATAAATGGCTCTTTCCTTTTTGTCTTCGTCATGTTGTGCTAGCAATGCTCCCAGTGATGTGGCTATTGTGGAGACATACAAGATCAATGGCTTCCCATGAATAAGAGGCATCAAGATAGGTAGATTTGATAGATACTTCTTGATATGGTTAAATTTGTTCTCGCATTCTTCATTCCATGCAAAGGTCACACCTTTATGTAATGTTTTTGTAAAAGGTTGTGATATGTCCGCTAGCTGTGATATGAATCTTCTGATAGATTGAACTCTTCCTTGCAACATCCTCATTTGACTGATATTTGTGGGAGATTGCATCTCTATTATAGCCTTGACTTTAGCTACATCAACCTCAATGCCTTTCTTTGAAACTATGTATCCTAAGAGCTTTCCGGAAGTAAAACCAAAAGCACACTTCTTAGGATTTAGTCGGAGACTAAACTGTTCCATTCTGTCTAGGATCATGCTCAAGTCCTTTAGATGTTTAGTTCTGATCATAGATTTTGCTAATGTGTCATCAACATAATCTTCCATGGTTCGATGCATCATGTCATGGAAAATAGATGTCATTGCTCTTCGATATGTAGCTCCAGCATTTTTGAGTTTGAATGGCATAACATTCCAACAGAAGGCTCCCCATGCACATGTGAAAGCGGTTTTCTCTTGGTCTTCTGGAGCAATTTTGATTTGGTTGTATCCAGAAAAGCAATCCATTAAGGAATACATCTCAAAACCTGTAGTCATGTCCACTATCATATCAATGTTAGGTAGTGGAAAATCATCCTTAGGGCATGCTCTATTCACATCTCTAAAGTCCATGCACACTTTGATTGAACCATCTAGTTTTGAAACAAGCACAATGTTGGAGATCCACTCAGCATAGTCGATGACACGGATGAATCTAGCTTTTAGGAGTTTCTCCAACTCAGCTTTGACCAGAAGTGCAACATGAGGATGCATTTTTCTCAATTTTTTCTTCACAAGTTTTACTCCAGGAGCAATGGATAGATGGTGCATGATAAGATTTGGATCTAATCTTGGCATATTTGAATACTTCCATGCAAAGTTGATCTCCTTTTCTATTAAGAATGTAGTGAATTTTTGTTTCTCTTCCTCTGATATGGATTGTGCTACACGTACCAATTGTGGTTCCTCTGTTGTTCCCAAATTGATGGATTGGGTGGGTTCAATTAGAACTAGAGATCTATCCTATAAATTACTCAGAAGGACATCAAATATCTCATCCTTAGGCACCTTAGAGAGGTTTTCACCTTTGGATACATCTTTTATTTTTACTTTTGTTGGTTCTGAGACTGCCACAAAGTGGTTTTCACCCTTAGAACTCTTTTTCTTTTTCTTTTTACTCTTATTTTTTTTACTAAGATATTTGATGTCTGACTCGGTCATGCTAATGCTTGGTTCATTGATGGAAGTACTCATAGGCTCAACTGCATTGAGGTAGCAGGCAAGGGCATAGTCATTCGGGAAGGTATAAATACCATCGTTTGGGTTTGTGGAAGTTTGGTCAATAAGATCAGGGCGTTGGATAGTCAAAGTGGGAAAGGCTTGGGATATGGTGTTTACGGATATTGATCTGTCATCATTGGTCCTAACTTGATGTGTGAGTTCAAAGGTGATACTACAACTTAAGACATCCAATTCGTGAATAGGCTCAATGTCATTGTGGGAGTCCAATTAAACCATAGGTGGATCAGACTTGATAGGTTCATCATTTCATGCTAGACTTACATTGGGATGAGGTGCATATTGGTGAATAACATCAACATGTTTCTCTATGATAAGCTCATCTGGTTCTGGAATGGCTCCCCATTCATAGTCATTTGATGCAGTTTCTGATTTAGGATCTCTAGGAAATCTTAGAACATGAGTATAGTCAGGGTGAATACCCCAAGAAGGGTTACCCTCAGATTCTAATTTGTATTCATACTCATGAGAATCTATCTCAGAATCACTACCGCTTCCTTCTTCTTGATTGTTTTCGAGATTAGCTGGTTCTTGTGTTGCAACTATCTCTTGATTGATAGTAGGTTCTTGTGTTTCTACTACATTAATTCTTTTGATAGGATCATCTTTATCATCAAGAAGGTCTTTGATCTCTTTAGGCAATTTTTCATAGGGGATGAGTTCTGAACTATCTAAATCACTATCTAATGGTTTTGTTTCTTCTTTCTTAAGAAGAGGTTCCCCAGGTTCGATCTGTTATATGACATGGGAACAATCACCTTTGAGGTGATAAGGTTTCTTCTTAAATCCTAAGCCAACTTTGTTTTTATTTTCTCTACCAGTATGTGGGAGAGGTGCCTTAAGACCTTTTCCTCTGATTCCTAGAGGTCCTTGACCTAAGTATCCCATCTTAGCTATTAATTTACCTCCTGGACCATATGACTTGGAAGGGAGTTTGGGTACTGCAGAGTTACCAGTTTGAACAACTTGAGATTCAGGTTCATCTTTGTATAGCCATGATAGCACAACCTCACCCTCTTCAAATTCTTTCTTGGATACCTATTCTGCTACAAAAAAATTTTTATATACTTCAAGAGGTTCCCGAGGTTCGGGCTTGGATTTTTTCAAAGATTGTCCATAAGACTTAGGTGAGATAGGGAGAGATGTCAAAGATAAGACTGGCTAGATAGTATATTCTCCCATACTATTTTCTTTGATGTTAACCTCTTTTGCAAAATCTTCCATTTTAGATGTGGATGCTTCTTTAGTTGGTTCAATGGAAGATTCTTTGTTATTAGGTACAAGCTTATCTGCACTTTCCTTCAAGGTGTTGCAAGTTGTATTCAGATCTATGGGGATAGTAACCTCTACTCCTTCATAAGGAAACTTCAAACATTGATGGTATGTAGAAGGAATAGCTTGCATTTCATGTATCCATGGCCTCCCTAGAAGGACGTTGTAGGCCAAAGGTAGATCTAGCACTTGACAGATGGTATCTTTGATAACTGGACCCACTCTGATAGGTAAGATAATGGTGCCTTGAGAAGATCTTTCTTGTTCATCATAGGCCTTGATAGTTATTTTCTTTCTAGGATCAATAGCCAATTTTGAAAATCCCAATTGTGTGATCAAGCTGTAAGAACAAATGTTTAGGCCAGCGCCCCCATCTATCAACACACGTTTGACTCTACGGTTCTAGATCAAGAATTCTATATGCAAAGGCTGATTATGTGGGTGACTCAAGGAGTTGTCATCTTCCTCTGAAAAGGATATATATTGCAGAGATGTAAGATGTCCAACCATAGTCTAGAACCTGTCTAAATCAAGGTCATCAAGAACATTGGAACCGAGCAAAGCTTTATCGAGAATGGCCCTATGAGCGGGAGATATTCGAAGCAACTCAAACATGGAGATTTTTGCATTAGTGTGTTGGAGTTGTTGAACAATGCTATAAGATGTAGGCCTTGTATCCTTTGGATTGGAAGATTTGGAAGCAGCCTTCTATTTAGAAGCAGATGAAAGATTGAAGGGCACCTTCGGGACATTTGATGAATCTAGGATTTGTCCTTTTAGATGCATTTGAGCTTGTGATCCAGTAACTGCATTAGCTGAGGAATGATCTCTATCTCTTTGCACAATTGTGATGACATTGCAGCTCTCAGAGAGACATGGTTCAACCATATTGATGACATCATTGTTTCCAGGGTAAGCGTAATTGAGTTTTGCCCCCATATTAGGCTAAGCTATTGAAACCTTTTGACCATGTTTCAGAAATGGTTCTATGAATGTTGTATGATCATTATTACTCATGGGATTGTCAATTGTGATGTCTCCACTATCGATCAGATCTTGAATGGTATGCTTCAAGTGGTAGCAACTACTAGTTTTGTGACCTTTACTCTGATGGAAATCATAGAATTCATTATCCTTCCACCATATCGGTTTGGGGTCCTGAGCATTCAGTTGGATTGGTGGTAAAGAGATAATGTTATCAGCCAGTAGAGTTTTCATAGCCGATTCTAAAGACTCTCCTAGAGGAGTAAATTTTTTATGTTTATCCCATTTTTTGAATTCTGGCTTCCTTTGAGATGGTTGAGAAGACTTTTGCTCAGAAGCTTTAATGGCTTGAGTGCCAAGAGTGAGATTGTAGGCTGGTGCCTTTGATGGGGCATGGAAAATGTCAACAACACCATCTATGATGATGCCTTTGTTCTTGTTCCAATTTTTGTTCATCTTTGGAACTAGATCTAGATTCGTACTTGTCTTTTTGGAGTGTGATTTCCCCTTTTTTTACAAGCACTTTTTTGATTTTGATAGTATTATCCACCATCTTGTCAAAAGATGTATGATCTTGCATTTGTAAGGGATAATTGAGCTCTGGAACAAGGTTATTGATAAAGATTTCAAGTTTCTCCATTTCGGGAATTGGTCTAGCATATAGAGAGAACTTCTTTCGCCACCTCTTGAGGAAAGTTAGGAATGATTCTCCTAGATATTGCTTGAGATTCCAAATATCAATCATGGTGACCAGATGCTGAATATTGTAGGAATATTATTGATAAAACAATTTAATCAATTCCTCAAATGTTTTGATCGTAGGAGGTAATCTTGAAAACCACTGAATGGATGCTCCACCCAGAGATCTAGGAAAAAGATGCATCAGATAGGTTAGTTCATGCATGAATTCCATGGATTGTGTACAGAATTCCCTAACATGATCTTGGGGATCAGAGTGTCCATCATACTTATCATACATTGGCATCTCCACTCTTTTTGGAAAGGGCAGCATGTACAAGTCTTTTTCAAATGGAAAAGGACATAGAGCCACCATGGAGAACTCTTTGGGTTCCTTCTCTTTCTTGAGATTCTTAAGTTCAACTTGTATAGCATGCATTTGTTTTGTCATAGTTGTGAGTGGATTCTCTTCCTCATGTGTAATGATGTCTTCAACATTAAGGTTGGGAGGAAGATTAGCTCCTTGATGAGCTAGTTGTAAAAAGTATGCTTCTCTATTTTCTTTCAAGAAATGTCTCATTATCTTGTTAAATTCATCATCATTTTGGTAGCGAGTAATTTCTTTAGGTGTGGATTCCTGATCTGCACCATGTTGAGATTGAGCTCTTTGAGAGCCAAAATTTGTCCCTACTTGAGACATGGTAGGAGTTTGTGGACTCCCTGGATTAGATTGATGAGGGGTATGTTGAGTACCTCCGTGAGTCGATGGAGGGGGTACGTAACCAGATTTCAATCGATAGTTTCCAAGACCGTTGTCCTCGTAAAGACCAGAATTGATGAGTTGCTCAAAAGTCAGATTTTGGATAGTGGTAATAGATTTCTTGTGAGAGGAAGCTCTAGTCTCCACCATCAACTTTGCATGAAACAAAAGAATAAGATTTAGATAACTGAAGAATGAATTGAATCAAGATGATCAGATGACACAACCTTGTCAAGGTTTGATTGATTTGAAGATTTGATTAGACATGGATGAAGGATACTGTGCCCTGGATGTATGGGTAGGTTCCCAAAAGATAGCGGACAAGATATCACAACACTTAGTCATTTTGATGATTGATTGATTGAAGATTGATAGTTATGACAAGGTTTTGACACGAGATGATAAAGACTCAAATCAATTAGATATAAGGTTGAATCAGCTTCAAAAGGCCACTTTAAGAAAATGATTGGACTCTTAATAGCTACCCATCTATTCCTGACACAATGATTCATTCGACAGATCCTGAAACTAGGTTGAAAAAGCTAAATATCTGGCAATTTTGACAATTTTCTGAAAACTTTCAAAAATTTCCCAAACGACACTTTGAAAAACTCGTACGACAGTGGGTAGGCTGTGAAATGACAGTCGCAAAACTTATACGATAGTTGCAAAGCTCGTACAACAGTGGGTATGCAATGAATGACAGTTGAAAATATCATACGATAGTTGCAAGATTTTGACTTTGAGAATTTGCTGGCATGGAAACTCATACGACACTAGGTTTGCTATCATATGATAGATGGGTTGCAATGAAATGACACTTGATAGAAACTTGTATGACTTTCTGACCTCCTGAGATGACTTTTGAATCTAGAAAAGGATTTTACTTCAGATTTTGCAAATTTTGAGTTTTCAGATTTGAATTGTTTGCAAATTTAAATGTCCAGATTTGAGGATTGTAACAAATTTGTCCATTTTCAATAACCAGATAGATAAACAAGCACACAAAATAGCAAGCAAGTGATTTCAAGCATGTCTGAAAACAATGAACAAGGGAAAAAGCAACCTTGTGCATGAACAATCAAGTGACTTATTTGTTCTAATCCTCAGAAGCGCTAATTGTGTATGTTCCAAAAATGTTTTGCAATAATGCACATATACCCTATAAAATGAAAATTTGGCCTCGCTAGGGTTTTTAGTAATGGTTTGACTCTGCAACTTTTATGATCCAAAGGGGTGAACTCCAATCCTGGTGCACCAGGGTTTTGACACAGTCCGAGAACTTAATCTTCAGGATCTGCTAGGGAGATCTGACAACCCAACAATGAACCATACCTATGGAGATTTCTTCCACAAGGACATTTATATACTGGCTGTCACTACCATGGCGAAAATGGCTATTAACGCTTGCGGTTCCATCAGCACAGTTTGCCCTGTGAAGGGATTGTCCACTACGGTTAACCCTCTCTAAAGGTGTCTCACAATAGTATACCACAAGGGGACTTGGCTCCAGATCCAAGGTTTTTGACACCTTTTCACTTTTAACCCAAACAAAGCAAGCAGATTAATCTGACACACTAAGACAAAGTTTTGCTTCACCAAGGTCTATGATGTCAACTACACGTGATCTATCAACCTCTCCGCGGAGAGAGTGTATCAATCAATAAGAGAAGATGCACTAACCAATTTTGATCCACCAAAAGCTCGTAATGTCAACCCCATGTGATCTATCAACCTCTCCTGGGAGAGAATGTATCGATCAATAAAAGAAGACACACTAACCAAGTTGAATATGAAATGCACTAAGTATCCTCCCTACCTACAAGGATTCTATCCTCAAGAAGGATTTCACGAGGAATCCAATCTCTCAAGAATCATGAATAGTGTTCATTGGGCCTAATTACTATGTGAGCATAGATATATTCCCGAAAGCAAATCTACCAAAAGTACCCAAAAAGCAGAAAGAGGAACACTTAATGCTTAAAGCGAATATGAGATGAGTCCATAAGGTGGAACATTTAACACCTCACACAAGTTGAAAATGAGTCCCCAACTTAGAAAACAAGTGAGTTCCTAAAAGCACAAAAGGGTTGCCAAGTGGAACACTTAATGCTTCTGTCCTGTTGACCCCACCCCTTTATGGCATTGAGATTGCAACCACGGGGCGGAAATGAGGGGCCAGAAGATTAGCGAGTCCAATAACCCAAGATAGAAATCAAGATCAATCACAAGTATCTAAGACTACTTAATGAATCCTTAAGGGGTCACAACCTAGTATCAATTATGCAAGTGTATAAATCAAAAGCATGAAAAGAATCACCCAAGCTAGACGCATGAGAGATTTATTTTAAGTCCCAAATCAAAATATTATAAGCACAAGTGGAATACTTGAGATCCTTGCAATGCGCTTAGTAGATTTTTACCTGATTCTTTAGTAATTCTTGCACTTTTTCCCATCAAACCCAGTAGGAGTCAATCGAAAAAATAGTAAATTTTAATTGTTAGGGTTAGCTGTCAGTCAAAATCCAAAAATCAAATCTGACAAACTGCCTACAAAAATGAAATGACAATTAAATCTGGTACCGAAACTTGTACGACACTGGGTATGTTACTAGACGACAGTTGAAACCTGATGCTAAAACTCATACAATAGTGGGTCTGTTACCAGATGACAGTTGAAACCTGATGCCAAAACTCGTACGACACTAGGTCTGTTACCAGATGATAGTTTAAACCTGATGCAAAAACTCATACGACACTGGGTGTCTGATGAAATGACAATCCAGATTCCAAATGACACTTCATCAGCTATCTTATGACAGCAGGCTCAAACTCCTACGACTTTTGTCAGAAACTCATACGAAGATTGTACGGACAAAAAATAAAAATCATATTTTTGCACAGAAATTGAGGAGAAAAAGATAGAAATTGATAGAATTGAATTGGAAACCCATTTCAGGGCCCCACAATGGGTGCCAAAAATGTGTGTGTGAAAATTGTACCTGATCTGTAGACACAACACTTCAGTAAAACATTAGAGGTTAGCTATAATCAAAATCATGCAAAATTGAAATCTAATTTAACCAAACAATTTACTGCCTTCTAGTAGGTGTGAGATCGATGTCCTCAGATTGCTATCAAGATCAATGACCTAGACGACACCTAAATGAAAGATTTGAATGCAAAACTGATATGAAATATGAATGCAATTAATCTATTTTTTTGGTATTTTCTATGCAATAATAATGAAAAACTGATATGAATCTATGCTAATATGGAAATTGATAGGCAATAATATGAATCTATGCTAAATGATATGAGAATGAAAATTCTAATAATAATATGAAAGCTATGAATTTGAAATTGATCTCACAAAGCTTTGAATCCTCAAATTTATCTTTCAAGCTCCAATTGTGCAAATTCTCCAAATTTGATATGCTATGATTCCTGTAGAGTAAGTTTGCAATTCACGAGATGAATTATGAAGAGTTGAGCCTTGTTTTTATAGAAATCCAGGGCTTTGGAGGTGCATGAAAGAAAGCCATAAATCACTCAGATTAACTCAACTTGATTTTTGAGTTATCTGATAATAACAGATAATTAAGTCACAAAAACATGCAAAAGCTAAGCTTTAACTCAAAATAGAGTTTAGCTTTAATTGATAATTGATAGTTGTCTGCTTTTATGATTGTGCATGTTTTAATTATGAATTCATTTAATAATAAAGTGATTTATTTCCAACTTAATTGCTTTTAAAAATAAAACAATTGATTTATGGGTTACTTTTATTAAAAACTATATTATTAAATAATGACAACTTGCTTTAATTAATTAAATAAGAATTTAATCAATTATTCATAGGATATTGGATTTATTGTCAAAATTAAATAATACAATTAATAATAGATAGAATTAACTTCAATTAAATAATTAAGTGGCAAAATTAAATCTAATTAATTAAATATGCAAAATGTTCAATTAATAAAATTTTAGGATGAATGTGATTTATTGCCAAATAATCATTAAATTAAAGATAATTAAGATAATTAGGAATATTGCTAGGAATATTCCCTAATGTAGAATTTAAGATAATCAATTATGATTCGATGATGTTTAGATGTGCCTTAGATTAGGACTTCTATGTTGATTTCGTTCGATTTGAGGATGTAAGAGGTTAATGAACATATAGCCCATTTTTGGGGTATTACATTTTGCCCCTCTTTGAATTACTGTGCGAAGTGCAATGGTTCAAAGACAATCTGTGTTTGATAGAGATATGAAACTGATGTTTGAAATTGATAATTGATATGAAACAGAAGCTGATTGATATTGATTTGATAGGTCCTGAGTGACCAAAGATAATGTTCACTATAATAGAAAATGAACCTATGATTGCGAAAAAGTGTCAAAACACCTAATTCCAAACCTTAGGATTGCAAAGAAGTGAGTGACCTGTTCTAGACTCGATTGTCTTAGCAGAACTAGTAGGTATCATATCCAAACCCTTCAGTTGCCGAAGAACCAAGGAAAGAACACTATGATCTGATGGTTGAAAAAACTAATATAGTTTACAAAATTAGGAGAATACCAGATTGATATGGATCTTGATGAATCTGATATGCCCCAAGTGATAATAGATTTTCCTTGAGCGATGAGGACTTTTTTGATGAATCAGTAACTAGACGTGATTGTTATCTTGTTTACTGATGAAAGATATTGATAGGCTTGATCGATATACTCCTGAATTCACACTACTTACTAGTATCCTTGTACAAACCTTAGAGAATCAGTGTTATATCTAAAGCTTATTTAATTTGATCCTAGATCAAACCTTTAGAATATCAACATAGAATTCAAACAAAGAACACACATAGGAGAGATGTAAACCTTGTATTTTATTCAAATGTTATACTAATATCATGTATACAAAATGATTTAAAACACAACTTTTTGGATATTTTACTGAACCAACAAAATGCTATTATGAAAACTTGGCGTAATACAATCTATTGTATCCTAGACTGAGAGAAAAGTCACCAGTTAGTGTTTTGAAATTGAATAGAAAATTAAAACTACATCTCATACCCAGCCCATAGAGCACTTGGGACCAATTCTGAGAAAATTCACAGAGAATTAGGAACCCTTACAATAATGAAAAGAATTAAATATATCCCTTAGGAAATGACCTAAAAGATATTTCTGCTATGACACCTATTACTTCCCAAAAAGATCAATTCTGCAAACAACTTCTCTTCCCACCAAAATTTGACCTCGGAGACAAAATCTCTTACTACTCTTTCCCACTTGTCCAAAACTGATTCTAACCCCTACCATTCAATTCATTGTTTCACAACATTTCAAATGATATATTATACTCATATGTTCGGGCAAAAATTGAACCTCCAGCAACATTTTCAATTTCACTTCTTCATGAGCAACTGTCACATTTAAATTTCAAATTTATGCAAAGTTTGAACTTTACCAATTTGTTTTAAATTTCAGCACATAGATTTAAATCTGGTGGGTCCCACATGTGCCACATGGCACCATCAGATTGTGTCAACCTGCCACCTCATCACCAGCTAGACCTCTGCATTTAACTTATGCCATTTGTCACTCTCTGGTTGGCTCGTCACTCTACTCTTGGCATCCACCTATAACCTCCTTACTACCTCATTAGGCTGCCACATGTCAGCCTGTCACATGATTGCAAGGGCTGAATTCTTCCCCTGCAGTCATGCAACCACCGTCAGATCATTGGTGTGTATCTTGAGGTAGTCAGCCTATCCATCTTGCTACTTTGTCATCACTCTGTGCCACTTGTCACTACCTCATTGGCTTGCTGATCCAATCGGGCAACTAAACTGCACCTCTCACCACATCACCGGAGCGCCTCATGTCAAGCAATTGCATGATCACAAGGGCCAATTTTCCACCTCATGATCATCTGACCACCGTCAGATGGGCATGCATCTTGAGGCACTGGCGGACCCTGCACATTGCACACTCTGTCTTGAAATTATCTTACCTGCACGGGTCCCACTTGCCAAGAAATCACCAACTATTGACCTCAAAAAATGTGCACACATAGTAGCCTCTGTGCACACATAGTAGCCTCTGTGCACACATAGTAGCCTTTGTCTATGAGTCCATAATTGGACACTATTTTATTGCTCATTCCACCTTTTAAACAACTTATTTCTTCATTTCAGGATCAATGTGGGATAAATCCCTCTAACTTTATTAAATCCTTCTTCAAAACATTGCTTTGTAGTGCATGCCTAGTTGGCACGCACTACTTGAGCCCATACAGAGCCTCTAGGCCTTCCTTCCATTCACTTTACACTACTACCAAGTGCCCTTCTTTTTAAATGTTTGAAATGTGCTAAGTAGGGAGAATATGGGATTAAATCCCTAATAAACAGCCCACTGTTTCTGTGCCCAAACTCCTCCTGTGTGTGGGCAAGCTTTTTCTTTAGTTTATTTCCTTCTTACTCCATCCGGTGCATGTCCCTGGCCTTCATGTGTTCCCTCATTTCTTTCCTTGGTTCATAATCCTTCACTTAGTGCGTAATAAATGGTGGTGCTGCATATGGATTATAAAATCCCTAGGCAAAATTGAAGTCTGGTGGATATGCTGCATACCCAAATGGAGAATAGGAGTAGCCTTGTTGATATGGAAAGGGACTAGGCTGAGGAAATACCAAACCACTCTTATAAGTAAGCATTCCTTGGTTGGGGAGGAGAAGGCCTAGTCCGTGTAGCACCCATTGAAACAAGATTGCAATTAGCTCATCTTCCATAAATCATAGGTATTGGACTTGCACATGCTCTTCTTGCTGCATCTGGCTCACGAAAAGTTACCATAAAATGCATCTACAATTTGGGGTGTAGAACTTTCTCTCATGGCTGGTGCATAAAAAAGAATGCACACAATAGACACATCCCCAACACTTTTCCACATGCGTAGCATGATGCATGCAGATCCCTTATTTATGCACTTAGCCTCTAATTATACAATTTAAACAAAGTATTGTGTGCACGATAAAACTTAGTATGCTGGCTTCCATTCAATTCATGCATGCATCCATTAAACAAATGTCGGCATCTTCTATTCTACATTGGCAACCTTGATTTGGGCTCATGCAAGCCCATAGAAGCCCAAAATCTCTTGCAGGCCTCCCTCTACTATTGCATCCAAATGATGGTGTGAATTCCCCTTTAAAATGTGCAAGGCACTTCTTTTATTTTACTCTGGCCTCCTTTTACTTTACACTGCCATTCATCTCTCACGCTTGTTTCTTCATTTCTTGCACAAGTTTTGTTTTTGAATGCACAGATTTCTTTTAATGCATGGGGCCTACCACCACACAAGTCTCCACTTTGTGAGCTCCACCAAAGTGCAAATACATTGTCATTTTATCAGAACATGGCATCCTCCATCTTATACACTTCTCTTTTTTGGTCTTTACTGGCTGCTTGCGTGGACTGTGCACATTCTTTACACAAGGATCTTCCTTTTTATGTGTGAGCCTCCATCTTATTGCGTGAGTCTTCTTGGCTGAAACGTGAGTCCATTCATTGGTTTATGCTGCTTATTTTAGTGTCTATGCACCCATTTTGACATTGCCGACACCATCAAAAGCTTTTCCAAATTTTGAATGAAAATTTATTATCTGACAGATTTTCTATAACAATAGTCTGTGCAGCCCCTTACCATAAAATGCATCCACTATGTCCTTGCCCACCTTGCAAGAGATGAAAGAAATATATCCCTCTCTATATATAACATTTCAAATGACTCATCTCCATTTTGTGGTGGATTCATTATAAGACTCGCCAGTATCTAGCCTGAAATATTAGAGTAAAGATTTATTGAGGACAATTTATAAAATTAATCTTTGACTTCACTGTCAAGTTCGGTAACCTCCATATAGCCACCTCTTGGAAAACATGAGTGCATACCTTTCTTGGAATAAAATTAGGCACTTAAATCTTAAAACATTTCGTACAAAAAGCATTTTGCACTTCGAAAAACAAGGAACAATTCATGAAGATCAGCAAAAGAACCAACATTTTAAAACCCAGATTACCTATGACGTACCAAAATGTAGTCACATGATAAAAATGAGCATGGTGTATCAATAATAAGTCACACAGTGAGCTTCTTAACACCTTTGCAATAATGCCAAATCTTACAAACTGGCCTATCCATTTCTTGCAGCTTTAATAATACCAATGAGGCAAGTTGGGCCCAAATTGGGTCCGGCCTAAAAAAATTTCAAACTCAAACACCCGGACCCCAAACACAACCAAAAAAACTGGCATCTGCAACTGAATCTGATCTGGACAATGTTAGATAATTGAAAACTTTGATTTTAAAAAACTCTTCCAATTCGCCAAAATGAATAAATTGCCTCCAGTTGCATTATTAAAAGGCTAATCAGAACTAAACACTGGAAGTCGAAACTTAGGGAATACAAACTTTGTAACATAGGGAAACACTCTGTCAGATGGATTTTCCTAAAGATGAACGAGCCAAGAGATTTTAAAAATTGAAAACGCTCATTTAGAAATGCTCTGCAAACGTATACTAAAAACATTGCAAACTGTCTCTGAAAGAGATGGATTTAAAATATCAAAAAAATGAGCTGAAGGCGAGCCACTGAATCTGGCAGAAGACTCGTGTGCAAGGAATGCAAGGAATCAATCACCATCTGAGAAAATGCATTTGACACCAGGTTACAAATTTCAGAAAGTGGCTACTTTGTGAAGTCGATCCTGCCAGCACTATCCAATTCATACAAATCACCTCCACAACTGGCCTCAAAAATGCACCCACTAAAATTTTCATGAACAAGCAACTTGGGCATTGATTCACCCCCAAAAGGTACAAGGATCCACAATTAACTCACCCAAAAGATCAAGTGGCCAATTACAATCAAATGCCAAAGTCAGCACATTATAAAAATTAGAATTCAAAATAGTGAAATATGCATAATCTGATTTGGAATTGGCTTGGAAAAGTGATCAAATGGATTGGTAGGGACCTCAAAATCATCAGGAAAGTATACTTCCAGGTCTAAAATATGGATCATCCTTTAATTATGCTTGAACTTGAACTAGGTGAAAATGGAAAGATCCCAAAGTAGGCCACTTAGAAAACTGAACTGTGCACACTCGGTAAAACTTAATAATCTGCAAATGAAATGGCTTTGGAAAATAGGTCAAACGAGCACATGGCGGGCTAAAAATTGGCATGAACACTCTCTCTCATGCCTACAATATGATGCAACAACCTGTATATTATGAAAAATCACACTATTCAAGATACAACATCATGAATAGCACCTCCGACTACACTGTGCAACTGATCTTCATTAAAATGTTAGAAACTACAAATGGAATCAGATTGACAAATTACCCAAATAGATTCATCATGGCCTGAAAATATTCATGGTAGCACATTTCCATGATTATAATATAGAGGAATATTCAATTATCCATTCCACTCAATCAGGTGCAAGTTGCAAGACTTCAAAGTAGGGCATTCATAATTCTGCACTTTCACATTCTGGGAAACTTAATTAATTGCAAACAAAATGGATTGGGAAAACCTATCATACAAACTCATAGGAATCTGAAAATGGAAGTGGAGATTCTCTCTCATGCCTACAACACCTCAGGCCCATTCTTATATAATGAAACACTATTAGTTCAAAGATGCAAGCATGCAAAGTAGGCCATTTGCTACAATCAGGCAATATGCAAAATGCAGATTTAAGGTGAACACCTTTAAACAACTATCTCCAAAACTCATCAAAAATGATAACTGAAAGTTGTGACCCATTGCATCTATCCCATGATAGGTTTTTAACATGTTCCCCAATTGGTGTGTCATGAAAATCATCAGGTCACATTTTACTTGCACTTCAAGTAGGCATCTTCGAAAAGTTTTCAAGGGTATTCACCATGCCTTAGAGAAAATTTTAAATTGGTCACTCCAAATTTGGGCCAAGTTTTGAGAGTACCAATAGGTTTTAAGATTTGAAAATTTTTGATATTGGTAGCATGGTACAAGAAATTTGAACTTAGTTTTGAAGGCTTTAGAGGCTCTGAAAGGGGTCAAAACTTTGTTTAATAGGAGCTTGCATTAGATATGTATTATATATAACTTCATGTCATTTTTGAAATGGGGTCATAATAGTCAATTAGGTCAATGGACGATGACTTATGGTCTCTAGAAGTTGTGCTACCTAAAATGGAAGAAAATTAATTTCCTTCAAAATTTATTTTGAGTTCCAAAAGCTATTCTGGGCCGACTCTAATGTAATAAAAATGAAAAGTAAAATAATTCTAGAGGTGGTTGGCCTCAATGGCTAAAATTCTAGAACCTTCCCAAGCAGTGAAAAATTACCTATATAATGAAGGCCCGTAATATTTTCTAGGGAAGTTTGGGGTAGTGATTGTAGGCTTTGTCTTGCAAAATATTGTAAGGAAAATGCCCATGTGGCTTTGCATATTGTAATTCTAAAATTTGTAATTCCACACTTATGGAGATAATAAGAAGCACATTTTATGTTCTTGCAAATTATTGTTGTGTCTATATTTTTGTTATGTGTTTGTGGTATTAAGGAGATCACCCTTCATAAAAAATATTACCCTATTATAAGACTCAAAGAACCCCATTTATGAAGGTTTCAAATTCATTTTATCATTTTGTGGTGTAGTGTAGTGCATCCATTAATTCTTCTAATGCATATGTTGATTCTTTTAGCACTTTTACCAATTCTCCTAGTGTATATGTATAACAATGTGGGGGATATGGACTCTTTTCTACTCCATAGGTTTTACTACATTACCACATCTATGACAGAGGGAAGTTCCTATGTTTCTATTCAAAAATTAATTTCATATTCAATTTCCTTGTATTTTTGGAGTTATTTTCAAGTTTTTACATCCTTTTTTAATTCGGTATGGTATAGTTATGATCACTTTTTAATTTGGGTTTAATTTAAACCTTGGTTTATATGGCATTGAGGAATAAATTGTCTTGTTTCTTGGAAACCATTGACAATGGTCTATTCTTATTGTGTGAGGTTTATGGACATGTTCTAAACTCTCATGTGGTGCCTTGAACATGTTTGTTCATTCTTGTTAGAACTCTTGGAAATATGTTTGAGTCTTTTTCTTGTGCATAATTATGAATTGCTTCTTATGGTTGCATCTTTTCTTAGACTTTTTGGTTATGAACACACTTATGTAAATTATGTATATCTTTACTATAAAAAAAATACTTATTTTGTTCATATTTTAACCATGTTTTCTAAGGGTTCATTGGAAGACCTTTACATTTTGTATTAGACACAATTTCACACTATTATCTGTGTATATGCTCCTATTGTATTTTTTGTAAGTGATGTGTGCTTTTTATATTGTCTGATGGATAGCGTTCTTTCTATTAGGCTTAATATGACTTGTTATTCATGTTAAATGAGATTTTGATCCATATCTTGTTTTTTCTCTTAAGGATGGCTCCTATGGGTAGAAATGGTTGATGAAATGCGGGCTTGGATGACCATGAAGAGGAGCATCATGAGGGAGAACATTGCAAGTAAGATAATTAGGAGGAAGAGAAGCATGAGAATCACCATGATTACTAGAGAGAGGATCGTGGTGGTAATGATGGGAATCCCCAATTAGTTTAGTTTCTACATATACTTATTATTTGATTGGGACCTCATCGGGAGGAATCAAACCATGGGAAATATCATTTATATGATCAAGGAGAGCAAGAGGAGAGGAGAGAGATTTATCATTCTCATTACCCACCTAGCTTGAGAGTAGACAGTACAAGAGACATGACAGTGGTGGATGATGATGTTATGCATGCAGGTCATATGAGAGATCTTATGAGGTCTCATCCACCTATGTATGACAATTCTTGGAGTGGTACTATGGTCAAGACTTAGACCTTTGATATTGTATGTTACTTCCCTATGAAACCTTATGTGAGAAACACTAGATCTTAGTGCGCCATCATGCATCTTAAGAAATTTTCATCTACTTGGTGACACATATAAGAACACAAGATCCAACTAGATATCATGACTATTTCATTGGAGATTTTTTAGGAGAGGTTCTCTGAGAGTTTCTTTTATAACCAATACAAAGAGGTATGTGTTGATGAGTTTCACAATCTATGAAAAGGGACAATGATAGTGGATCACTATGAGTATAGGTTATTTTAGTTGAGACAGTATTCTAGTTAAACTCATGATGATCCTATGTTAGTGTAGCATTTTACTCAAAGCCTAAATGGTCATATAAGTGGAGATGTTCACATGCATCATCCTAGGACACTTTCCCTTTTTATCAAGAAGGAAATATTATATCAAGATAATATATTTAGGGGTTTCGGTAGTAGGATAGGTACGTAGGTTCATAGTGTACAACCCTTTAGAATTGCTACACTGAGTAAATAGGTACATCCCACAAGTTTTACTAGGGCATATTTGGAACCACCTAGGAAAATTTGATAGTAGCACCATAGGAAATGATATTTTTGGGGTCATCAGAGTGGTAATAGTTTGATTACCCCACTAGCTAGAGAGAGTATTTGGTACCATAGATAAAAGACTCTATGTACTTATCCATCTTAGAGTGTTCAACCAAGTTCCAAAAAAAGGATCCTTTAGTAGTCTAGTGCACCTTCTAAAGGGTGTGAATATAGCATGGGGCCATGTTTCACATATGACCAACATGGTTATAAGGCAATAAATGTCATCAAGAGTTGTTCCAAGGTCTTGTCAAAGATAGGATACTTTAGAGCCTATTGTTGGTGATGCAGGTAAATCTCATAGATTATTTTTTATGATGCATAACCATTCATCGAGGAACCATGGTATTTTATATGATTCTAGTGCTTAATATTACTTTGTTTCCCACTTCCTTGTGGATAAATGTGGGCTAGTGGAAACATGATAGGTTGACAATCAGCAAGTGGAGTTGGCCACAAGTTATAGATTGGTCATGAAATCCCTTATTCATGGTTGTGTATTGGATTTGGGCACCATCACCAACACCATGGATCTTTGCATCCCACTCTTGGTTTCTTATGCAATATTTTTAATTATGGATTGGTTGGCTTCCTACTAGGTGTCTGTGTATTACAAATGCAAGATGGTATAGTATGTGGATGACACTGGTGGGTGTATTGAGCTTGTAAGTGTTCAAAGACTTATTTCACTTTATATAATCTCACCCACATAGATGAAGTGGAGTATGCAAAAAGGATGTTAGTTGTTAGTAGTCTCTAAGAGTTACCTTGATATGGGTGAGATTCAAGAGGTGTCTCTTGAAGATCACCCACTTCTTGATGAATTTACAGACATGTTTATAAGTAAGATTCTAAGTATGCCACCTCAATGTGACATTGATTTCCATATTGATCTCATTTGTAGAGATACACCTATTTTATAGGAACCTTATCATGTAACCATTCAGGAGTTGAGTGAGATCTAATTGTAGTTAGAGGAGTTGTTGGCAAAGGTGTGTGTGTCAAAATTGTACCTAATCTATAGACACAACACTCAGTAAAACATTAGAGGTTAGTGATAATCAAAATCGTGCAAAATTGAAAACTATCTAACCAAGCGATTTACTGCCTTCTAATAGGTGCGAGATTAATGTTCTCAGATTGTAATCGAGATCAGTGACCTAGATGACACCTAAATGAAAGATTTGAATGCAATTGATCTAGATATGAGATTGAATGCAATTAATCTTTTTTTTTTTATATATTTCCTATGCAATAAGAATGATAAAAAATGATATGAATCTATGCTAGATGAAATTGATATGCTATGAATTGATCTATCTAACAATGATATGTAAAGCTATGAAATTCTATGCTATGATATGAAAAATATGCAATTAAAATTGATCTCACAAAGCTTTGAATTCGCAAGTTGATTCTTTCAAGCTCCAATTGTGCAAATTCTCCAAATCTGATATGCTATGATTCCTGTAGAGTAAGTTTGCACTTTGCGAGATGATTGAGAGATGAATTATGAAGAGCTGAGCATTGTTTTTATAGAAATCTAGGGCTTTGGAGGTGCATGGATAAAAGCCATAAATCACTCAAATAACTCAAGTTGATTTTTGAGTTATTTTTAAATAAAGGATAATTAACTCACAAAAACATGCAAAAGCTAAGCTTTAACTCAAAATAGAGTTTAGCTTTAATTGATAATTGATAGTTGTCTGCTTTTATGATTGTGCATGTTTTATTTATGAATTAATTTAATAATAAAGTGATTTATTTCCAACTTAACTGCTTTTAAAAATAAAACAATTGATTTATGGGTTAATCAATTATTTAATCAAACTTTTATTAAAAACTATATTATTAAATAATGACAACTTGCTTTAATTAATTAAATAAAAATTTAATCAATTATTCATATGATATTAGATTTATTGTCAAAATTAAATAATACAATTAATAATAGATAGAATTAAATTTAATTACACAATTAAGTGGCAAATATTAAATCTAATTAATTAAATATGAAAATATTCAATTAATCAAACTTTAGGATAAATGTGATTTATTGCCAAATAATTATAAAATTAAAGATAATTATGATGATTAGGAATATTACTAGGAATATTCCCCGATGCAGAATTTAAGATAATCAATTATGATTCGATGATGTTTAGATGTGCCTTAGGTTAGGATTTCGATGTCGATTTTGTTCGATTTGTCGATGTGGGAGGTTAATGAACATATAGCCCATTTTTGGGGTATTACATTTTGCCCCTCTTTGAATTACTGTGCGAAGCGCAGTGGTTCAAAGATAGTCTATGTTTGATAGAAATATGAAACTGATGTTTGAAATTGATAATTGATATGAGATAGAAGCTGATTGATATTGAATTGATATGGAGATAATAGGTCCTGAATGACCAGAGATAATGTTTACTATAGTAGCAATGAACTGATGATTGTGAAAAAGTGTCAAAATACCTAATTCTGAACCTTAGGATTGATAAGAAGTGAGTGACCCGTTCTAGACTCGATTGTCTTAGCAGAACTAGCAGGTATCACATCTGAACCCTTCAGTTGCCGAAGAACCAAGGAAAGAACACTATGATCCGATGGTTGCAAAAACTGATACAGTTTACAAGATTAGGAGAATACTAGATTGATATGGATCTTGATGAATCTGATATGCCCCAAGTGATGATAGATTTTCCCCGAGCGATGAGGACTTTTGATGAATCAGCAACTAGACGTGATTGTTTGTCTTGGTCACTGATGAAAGATATTGATAAATTTGATCGATAGAATTTGATTTACAGACTTTGAATGATGTGCAATACCATGCCCCCTTCGGGATTAAAATTGAAATCTAACAAGAAAAGTCAGCGTTGATAGTTTAGAAGCATGTTAATTGATTTGAAAAGTGGTTATACACGTCCGAGAACGCATTTTGCATCGTTTGGAGGTCCTGAAGACCAAGTTGACTAGGTTTGACCATGAGTTGACCATGGTTGACCAAGTTGAATGTTTGATTGGTTGATGTTAGATAAGCAGTTAAGTTGAATTCTAGATTTCTGTGATGATTGAAGGTCGAATATGCAAGTAGTTAATAATATGAATGATCTTAGATTTGAATTTTGATCCGGAAAAGGATTCTACTTGCTATTTCATTGGAGGAACCTTCGTGTGAGATTTAGTTCTTGTTAGACTTGAAGATGCGATTTGAAGAATCATTTAAGCATTGAAGTTCATTTAATCATTGTGAGATCATGCAAACATGCAAAATGCAAAGAAGCATGCAATATGAAATGCAACCTAAGACCTAGGACCTAGTCACTGATCATATGTCGATTTGTTATCATCATTGAACTTTTAGGTAACCGGATAAATCAATACAATGCCCACTAGCCATGAAACTATAGAAATATGAATATCGATTTGTATGTGCAAGAATCAATACAACACCCACTGGTCAACAACCATGGATATATGAATATTGATTTTATTTTTGGAATGTCGGAGTAGATATAAGCACCAAGGCACAAACGCCAGGATGACTTGAATATCATGTCCATTTTGATATAGCAATTTGTACAAGTATCAAAACATGAATGTCATGATGACCTGAATACGCCTTGCATTGAAAACACATCAAAGAGTCAAGAGATCATTCTAAATCCAATGTGAATTACCCGTAGTGACCCTTTATCGTTCACATCCTTAGGCAAGATCGCGTTTCATAGTAGGAGAAAGAATTCACTTCAAAAAGACAATAGTTAGATCAAAATTCCTTGAATTTTCCGGGTATCAATGGTTGAGGTACGCATGGCCATCCAATTCAAGATAGAGGCTCTTATAGTCAGACACCATTTCAATCCGAAATTTCCAAAGTTGTTAGATTTTCACATACAAGCAGAAGACAAAGAAAAGATTATGCCCCCAGTCATCACTCTCTAAATCCTATAAAGGACATCATTGAGGAGCTCGAATGGACACAATATGAAAAAATCTCAATGCGAATCAGTAAGCATACAAGGAGATAAAAGCATGAAAAGCACAGATTGTTTTCAGTTGAGTTTTGATGTTGATTGCATTGTTATAGATGCAAAATCCTTTCTGGAGACAAGACTAACTGACTGACTCACACGAAGCTTCAAAGGACTTTGACTAGATATGATCCATCTAAGATACACTGGAGACCATAGGCTATGACATTGATTGCCCCCAAGTGTTAAACATTGATAGGATACAGACGCTTGAGCCGATTGGTGTACATACTAACTTATTGAAAACTGGAAATGTTGAAACAAACCGGGAGATATGTACAAACTAAAGCAAGACTGGAAGCTGGGAAAGACCAAGATTGTGCTGATAGATGGAGCATTTTGAACAAGTGGCGCCTGTTTGCTGGGTTTTCACCACCTTGGTAGAGATTCTATTTTTGCTACCAAGGTGCCTGTTTCCAGGTTTTCACCAAGGCACTTTTCTTTTTCTTTTTTTTTTTGTATTTTTCATTTTTTCAATTTTTTTTTTAATTTTTTTAATTTTTTTTAATTTTTTTTGTGAATTTTTGATATTTTTTTATTTTTTTTGTGAATCATCAAGGCACCTATTGCTAGGTTTTCACCAAGATGTTCATTTTTTCAGGACTTTTTCTGATTTTTATAATTTTTTCAGGACATTTTACCATAGACTAAATGCCTTAGGACTAGGATTTCTTCAGATGGAGAACGTTGATTGGTTCACGGAGCTGTTCTCCTTCTGTCATTGAGATTTGATAGGCACCAGAGCTAAAAGTAGCAGTGATAACAAAGGGACCCAACCAATTGGGTTCGAACTTCCCCTTGCATTCTCAATGGGATTGATTTTTAGGATTTTCTCTCAAGAATAGATCACCAACCTGAAATTCTCTATGTCTAACTTTCTTTTTGTAGCCTCTAGACATTCTCTTCTGATATACTCTGAGATGATCATATGCTGCTTGCTTGCGCTCATCTATTAATTCAAGTTCTTGTAACCTAGACACTTTGTAGTCATCGTCGGTGACAAGTCCATGCATTCTGATTCGGAGTGATGGGATTTCAACCTCAATAGGTAGTACTGCTTCAGACCCATAAACTAAAGTGAATGGTGTAGCCCCAGTAGGCATTCTGATACTAGTTCTGATATTGGTTCTGATACTGATTCTGATACTTGTTCTGATACTGGTTCTGATACTTGTTCTGATACTTTTTCTGATACTGGTTCTGATATTGGTTCTGATACTGGTTCTGATACTAGTTCTGATGCTTATTCTGATATTTGTTTTAATACTTGTTCTGATACTAATTCTAATACTGGTTTTGATACTGGTTCTGATACTAGTTCTGATATTGGTAGCTCTTTTTCCATTGCAAACTCCCAACCAAGATCATATCATGCAGTCCCAATGTCTAGCAATGTGGAGAACAAGAGGGATTGACAAGTTGGTGGAAGAGATGGAAGACAAGAGAATAAAGGATAATGAAGGGAAGAAATCCTCAAGGGAAAACTCCTCAAGAATACCCAAGCTAGGGAAAAATTATCATGTAAAGCGCATTTGGACAAGCAATGAAAGGCCAGCATAGGATAAGTCACAAAAGCGTAATGCAAGAGCAGAAAAGGATGCAATCCAAAGGAGGAGACATGTCAAGAGGCTTCATAGCATCGTGTTTTACTCTTTCTTTCTTTTTTTATTAGATCAAGACCAAAGGGGAAAAGGATAGCCATAGGCGAAAATGAATGGAGGAAGATGGATATGAAGGCTAAACATGGAAGCAATGAAAATAAGGTCATCGTCAGACAACTCACAAAATAGCCAAATGTTCATGTATAGATCAACAGTGTCAAGATCAAAGAGAGAAGATGAAATGGATGAAATATGTAGAAGAACTACGCATGATGCCTGATTGCCAAGTTTTCATCATGGTACTTATCCAAGGTGCCACAAGGGAGTGGTTTTCACCTTAGGATGAAATTTTTTTTTCTCTTTACTTTTGCTACCAAGGTGCCTGTTTCCAGGTTTTCACCAAGGCACATTTTCAATTTTTATATTTTTCTTTTATTTTTTCTCTTTTTGGAAGAAGGCAAGATTTTTAGATAATGCTCCTTGAAAGGATAAACCATGATATGCCAAGGATTCAAAATGATATGCTCAAAGATGTTGATAGGGAAAGGGAGATGGAAGAGAAAGATGGAGGATAAGGTTTTATGCAAAGCAAGTGAGGTTGGAAGATAGGAGGAATAGGCAAATGAGGAAAAATGATAGAATGTAGAAGGATAATGCATGGAAGGATTGTAAAAGGGTAGGTGGAAAGCAAGGCAAGATCATCGTCAACACATACCTTGAAGGGTGGTGAGAGGATGGAGGAATCGTGAATGAAGGAATACGTGAAGGAATATGGCGAATGGATAGCAGAGGTTGTGGTTTAGGCACATGAAATGGAAGAATAGTTTTGGAAGGAGATGAAGTGGAAGTCTTTGGAAGCTTGAATGTCAACTTCACTTGTTGCTCAACACCAGACTCTTTCAAGAGAGACTTTGGAATCCATATAGCCATAGGCTTTTCATTTTTTTTTGGTAATTTGGAGAGAATATCTTCAATGATGGATTTTGGAACCCATACTTGTCTTGTAGTTTTTTTCTTAGATATCTCTTTTGACTTTATGCATCCATGTCATTTAGAGGAGACATGGTGATCCTTTTTTGATTGATTCTTGTATTGCTTCTTTTTCTTATATTGAAAATTCAAGTTACTTCCAAAAGACTTGGGACTTGTGGAAGAAGGAGGATATGACTGGTTTAGATGGGTGGGTGGATGAAAAGGATTCAAGGGTATGCATCTATGTTGATCTTGAGGAAAGATGGGAGGTGGAGGGATGTAAGGACCCAAGATGGATGGAGAATTAGGAGAGTTAGGAGGGGAAAGTGAAGGGACATAAGGACCCAAGATGGAAGGAAGGCATGAAGCCCTTAGTAGTGGTGGAAGAGGTCCAAGGATGGAAGTGGAAGATGCAAAAGGATAATTAATAAGTTCATCAGCATCTATATGACAACCAAGGATATCAGCATCTTTAGAGTGAGCATTAGAATTTTCAATAGAATCATGGACATCTTGAATCTGAGCACCTTCTTTGATAGGATTGTTCAAAGCTTGCAAAGACTTAGGAAGAGTAGAAAGTGGAAGCGAACATGGAGTGGTAGAATAAGAAGATGGAAGACTTTGATCTTGACAAGGATCTTCGGATAGCATAAGCGCATAATTTTTCTCTTGATTTTCAATAGGCTTAACATTGGAAGTAACAACACCATTTTTAACAACCTTAATAGAAGTATCATCTTTGGAAAGTGCAAGTGTAGTAAGGTTATTTTGATTGTCAATAAGCTCAACAGTGTAAGTAGTGGCTTGATCTTGCTTAGGCGAAGACTTAAGACATGGTGGAATGCATGAAAAAGGGGGTACAGGAACAAAAGAACCCTGAGATGGATAAGAGACATCATGAAAAGGAGTGGATGACATGGAGGGTTCTTGATCTTGATCTTTCTTTATGTTCTTTTTTTCATCATTTTTAGAGTCCTCTTGACATGGAGCCACTTCTAAGGACAAGGAAGCATGTTGGGATTATATGGAAGACTTTAGGAGAGATGGTGGAGGACTAGCTGAAGTAGGGATTATAGAACATAAAGGATTAGGCTCTTTAGGTTTAGCATTATTGAAAGTATTTGCAACCAAGTGAAGGTTAGCTTGAGTTTATTTAAGAGGTAGCCCTGGAGGATAACTATAGGGAACTGCATGGAAAGCATCAAGGCTTGTGTCAGATGAAGGTTCTATGAAAAATTTGGAAGACTCAGAAGCTTTAGGAAATGTACGGGTATTGGAGGAAGTAGGGGATGGAAGGGAACCATCACTAGACAAAGGTTCAGCATTAACATGATCTTGCTTGAGAGTGTAATCTTTATTTTTAGCCTGAGAGTTCTTAGAGGAGAGATCCTTATAGTATTGACGTTTCAAGCTAGCACGATGTATTTTATAGTCCTCAGTAGTAGTAGATGGATCATCATCAAGGTATTGTCCACAAGAGCCATCAAAATCTCTTTCAAAATCAGAATCATATGAATCACCATCACGATCTATCCAATGTGATGGCCCATTTGTAGTAAGCAGGAATGAACGATGAGGAGGACTCTTAGGAACAAAGGTGTCATAGGTATCATTACATTGTCTATCGTCATAGTCATCATAGTCTCCAAAGCTTGATGTGTCACTCTCTGTGGAAGAGGTATCATAAGGATTGTCACATTGCTCATATTTTGTCTGGCGGCATGGTGATGTGTACAAGTCCTTATCAAATGGAAAAGAGTATAGAGATTCCATGGAGAACTCTTTAGATTCCTTCTCTTTCTTAAGATTGTTAAGTTCAACTTGCATAGCTTGCAGCTGCTTCATCATAGCGGCGATCAGAATTTCTTCCTCATGTGTACTGATTTTTTGAGACATGTGTACTGATTTTTAATAGCTACTGATTTATTCTTGACACAATGATATTTTTGACAGATTCTGGAACTAGGCTGGAAAAGCTAAGTATTTGGCAATCTTGATAATTTTCTGACAACTCTCTCAAATTTTTCCAAATGACACTCTGCAGACTCGTACGACACTAGGTAGTCTATGAAACGACAGTTGCTAAACTCATACGACAGTTGGGTAGCAAGGAAATGATAGTTGACAAAACTCGTACGACAGTTGCTAACAGGGTTTTGACTTTCTTGAATGTGCTGGTTTGAAAACTCGTACGACACTGGGTTCTCACTCATATGACAGATGGGCAATACTGAAATGACACTTGACAAAACTCGTATGACTTTTGACTTCCTGAAATGACTTTTGACTCCAGAAAAGATTTTACGTCAATATTTTGCAAAATTTAAGGTCTTCAGTTTTGGATTGTTCGCAAATCGTACTGTCCAGATTTTGAAGGTTATACTAGATTTGATCATTTTTAATAACCAAGTAGATAAACAAGCACGTAGAACAGCAAGCAAGTGATTCCAAGCACGTCTGAAAATAATGAACAAGGGCAAAAGCAACCTTGTGCATGAACAATCAAGTGACCAAATTGTGATAATCCCTGAGAGTACTAATTGTGTATGTTCTGAAAAGTTTTACAATAACACACATATACCTGAGAATGAAAAATTGGCCTCTCTAGGGTTTTTAGTAATGGTTTGACTCTGCAACTTTTATGATTCAAAGGGGTGAACTCCAATCTCGGTGCACCAGGGTTTTGACACAGTCTGAGAACTTAATCTTCAAGAGCTGCTAGGGAGATCTGACAACCCAACAATGAACCATACCCGTGGAGATTTCTTCCACAAGGACATTTATATAGCGGCTGTCACTACCATGGCGAAAATGGCTATTACCGCTTGAGGTTCCATCAACGCAGTTTGCCCTGTGAAGGGATTGTCTGCTACGGTTAACCCTCTCTAAAGGTGACTCACAGATTTATACCACAAGGGGACTTGGCTCCAGATTCAAGGTTTTGACACCTCTTCACTTTTAACCCAAACAAAGCAAGCAGATTAATCCGACACGCTAAGACAAAGTTTTGTTCCACCAAGGTCTGTGATATCAACTCCACATGTTCTATCAACCTCTCCAGGGAGAGAATGTATCAATCAATAAGAGAAGATGCACTAACCAATTTTGATTCACCAAAGCTCGTGACATCAACCCCACGTGATCTATCAACCTCTCTGGAGAGAGAATGTGTCGATCAATAAGAGAAGATGCACTAACCAAGTTGAATGTGAAACGCACTAAGCATCCTCGCTACCTACAAGGATTCTGTCATCAAGAAAGATTTCTCTAGGAATCCAATCTCTCAAGAATCATGAATAGTGTTCATAGGGCCTAATTACTATGTGAGCACAGATATATTCCCGAAAGCAAATCTACCAAAAGCATCCAAAAAGTAGAAAGAGGAACACTTAACGCTTAAAGAAAATATGAGATGAGTCCACAAGGTGGAACACTTAACACCTCACACAAGCTAAAAATGAGTCCACAACTTAGAAAACAAGTGAGTTCCTAAAAGCACAAAAGGGTTGCCAAGTGGAACACTTAACGCTTCTGTCCTGTTGACCCCTCCCCTTTATGGCACTGAGATTGCAACCACGGGGCGGAAATGAGGGGCCAGCAGATTAGCGAGTCCAATAACCCAAGATAGCAATCAATATCAATCACAAGTATTCTAAGACTACTTAATGAATCCTTAAGGGTTCACAACCTAGTATCGATTATGCAAGTGTGTAGAAATAGATCAAAAGCATGAAAAGATGCACACAAGCTTGACACATAAGAGATTTATTTTAAGTCCAAATCGAAATGTTTTCAGAACAAGGAGAATACCTCGTGATCATCGCAATGCGCTTAGTAGATTTTACTTGATTTTTAGCAATTTTTGTTGAGCTTTTTCATGCAAGCAAGTGACGAACTCTCCAACAAGCAAACAAGCAAACAAGATATGCAAAATATATTCAACTTATGAAAACCATAGGGTTGGCTCTAAAAATCAATTGTTAGGAGCAATAATAACCATAAATTAATCCAAAGGACAACTCATATCATGCATTGAATCATATGAAAAATAAGTGCATACCCATCATAAAATTTTAATTTTTTTGCACTACATTTGACCTAGTCAACAAGATCTGATTTTTTTTATATGATTTTGGCTACAAAAATAGAAATTTAGAATAGAGACCTCTACTAAAAAATAGAGAGCTTTCCAAAAATGTAAAAATTTCTAAAAAATATTTTGATTTGCGTTAGATATTAATTTTTTATGAAAAATTGAAACAAAATTATTAAAAATTCCAAATAATTCAAAAAATTCTAAATTTTTTTTTGAAGCTTCCCTGAGATGTCTCCAACCTGCCAAAAAAATTTCATACCAAAAATCAAAGCCCTTTGGGATATAAAATTAAATCTTTGAAACTTTAGGGTTTTAGCTCCAAAAATCAAAATCAGCATGCAAAGGTGGGTTGCCCCACAGTGGGCACCAGAAATGTGTGTCAAAATTTTACCTGATCTATAGACACAACACTCAGTAAAACATTAGAGGTTAGTGATAATCAAAATCGTGCAAAATTGAAAACTATCTAACCAAGCGATTTACTGCCTTCTAATAGGTGCGAGATTAATGTTCTCAGATTGTAATCAAGATCAGTGACCTAGATGACACCTAAATGAAAGATTTGAATGCAATTGATCTAGATATGAGATTGAATGCAATTAATCTTTTTTTTTTTTTTGATATTTCCTATGCAATAAGAATGATAAAAACTGATATGAATCTATGCTAGATGAAATTGATATGCTATGAATTGATCTATCTAACAATGATATGTAAAGCTATGAAATTCTATGCTATGATATGAAAAATATGCAATTAAAATTGATCTCACAAAGCTTTGAATTCGCAAGTTGATTCTTTCAAGCTCCAATTGTACAAATTCTCCAAATCTGATATGCTATGATTCCTGTAGAGTAAGTTTGCACTTTGCGAGATGATTGAGAGATGAATTATGAAGAGCTGAGCATTGTTTTTATAGAAATCTAGGGCTTTGGAGGTGCATGGATAAAAGCCATAAATCACTCAAATAACTCAGGTTGATTTTTGAGTTATTTTTAAATAAAGGATAATTAACTCACAAAAACATGCAAAAGCTAAGCTTTAACTCAAAATAGAGTTTAGCTTTAATTGATAATTGATAGTTGTCTGCTTTTATGATTGTGCATGTTTTATTTATGAATTAATTTAATAGTAAAGTGATTTATTTCCAACTTAACTGCTTTTAAAAATAAAACAATTGATTTATGGGTTAATCAATTATTTAATCAAACTTTTATTAAAAACTATATTATTAAATAATGACAACTTGCTTTAATTAATTGAATAAAAATTTAATCAATTATTCATATGATATTAGATTTATTGTCAAAATTAAATAATACAATTAATAATAGATAGAATTAAATTTAATTACACAATTAAGTGGCAAATATTAAATCTAATTAATTAAATATGAAAATATTCAATTAATCAAACTTTAGGATAAATGTGATTTATTGCCAAATAATTATAAAATTAAAGATAATTATGATGATTAGGAATATTCCCCGATGCAGAATTTAAGATAATCAATTATGATTCGATGATGTTTAGATGTGCCTTAGGTTAGGACTTCAATGTCGATTTTGTTCAATTTGTCGATGTAGGAGGTTAATGAACATATAGCCCATTTTTGGGGTATTACATAGATGAAGTGGAGTATGCAAAAAAGATGTTAGTTGTTAGTAGTCTCTAAGAGTTACCTTGATATGGGTGAGATTCAAGAGGTGTCTCTTGAAGATCACCCACTTCTTGATGAATTTACAGACGTGTTTATAAGTAAGATTCTAAGTATGCCACCTCAATGTGACATTGATTTCCATATTGATCTCATTTGTAGAGATACACCTATTTTATAGGAACCTTATCATGTAACCATTCAGGAGTTGAGTGAGATCTAATTGTAGTTAGAGGAGTTGTTGGCAAAGGACTATATTCATCCTAGTATTTTCACATGGGGAGAACCACTAATCTTTGTGAAGAAGGATGGATCCTTGAATTTATGCATTGAATTTGTGTACAAGAAGGTGTTGTGATCTTATATCTAAGATCACATGATATAATAATGCATATTGCTTGAGTTACAAAATATTTGGTGAAGATTGGTTACTGGACTATGACAGTGGAAGTAGACAGAGTAAGTCTTTGAGTTTTGGGTATATCCTACATGCGATGAGGATTTAGTGTATGTGAGGTTAAGGGATGACATATAGTCTATTGAATAATTTTCATTGATCTTATAAATGTACAAAAAGAAGGGTGGCATCATTTATGTCGTGTGTTCTAGAAAAGACCTATTTGTAAGCCAACTTCAAAGTTGTAGTGTGTATCATGAATGACGAGCATGGATTACGGATGTGAGTCCTTAATTGTTGGATTGTAATTGTTGTATACTTTTTTTAGATACCATGTGTATCTTAGTAAGGATTTATGTAATTATTTATATATTAGGAAAGCCTAATTGGCTGACCTAATCATTTATTTTTGTAATGGGGTATATATGTAAGATCTTTTCTTTTGAAAAGACATGGTAGACTACATGTGATGTAAAATAGGATTGTTGAAATGTATGAGCTTGTGTCTACTAAATGTAGAGTAGAGGATAACTCATATACTTCATTTAGAATTGATCAAGCAAAGATAGTTATTATCAAACAATTCAAGTATTGTGTATTTCTTTACATACACTTGTGTTGCAAACAATGAGTTCTAAATGTGGACATAACCTTCTTTGGGCAGTGAGCCTACTTCTTTTCTTGACTCCTAACAGGTTCTTTCCTCTAACAAGGACTATGTACTATAATGTTTTAATCATCTCCTAATAGGGCTAGATATTCTAACAAGGATACTGTACTCTCAGTACATCATTAGTGGGTGTTAATTCCCACCAAGGTTTTACCTTTGAAATGGTTTCCTTGACAACAAATATTGTGTTACTGTGTTGGCATTCATTGCGTTGGTGCTAAAAAACACTAGACCATTTTGAGGCCAATTGACAAGCACAACACAAGTGCCTCTGCAATTCTAGCTTAATCTAGCCAAGGCTGGTAGGCCTAATTTCAAAAAAAAAAAGTTCCTCGAAAGGTGGTGAACGATCCTTTGAGGAAAGAAACTAATCTCCTAAAAATCTCTATTCTATAATACTTTACTAAATGGATTATACTAAATAATTAAAAGTAATGCTTTTGAAATAATGATTTAATGATCGATAAACTACAAATGTATGAACCAAATGACAATTTCCAAATAATAGTTAGATCATTTCCTTCTAAATACTTGAGCTATAGAGTAATAAAACTTTCAATCCTATGTACAATCAAAGATGGTTTTAAGGTAACTCTCTCCTATAAAGCGAGACCATCACCCTACAAGCTTCTATTGAAATAAAATTTAAAACAACTTATACAATAGGTCCTATGGTTTTTAACCCAACTTAAGAGCCCGAAAGGAAATAGTAACAGGTTCTCAGACCATGCTACCATTACTCAAATTGTACAAATTAGTCATAAATGAATGCATCAAATAGAGAAACATAGTAGGATACCCTGGTTCACAGAGTAATTTGAAAGACTAATTGAAAACATATAACTTATAACCACAAATAAAAAGAAGAGCACTTATCTTTTTTAATGTTGAAAAAATAGTACATTAGAGTTCATATTGTAGTTGTGATCAAATTCTATTCTATGAAAATATTAATTGTCTTATATTGTCCCCCCTCTTTAGATTTTACATTATGTATATATACATGTTTGAGTGGCTTTCACACCTCTTTAGGGTGAAAAGACACACCCTTATTACAAATTATTTTGAAAAAGTAATAAACTAACTAAAAAATAACTACCTATATTTTGGATTTGGGTTTGGTTGAAAAACCAAAACACCTTGTGGAAAGCTAAGATTTTTATTGGAAATAGAAAATTTGATTTTCCGAACAGGGTCTTTTTTAGATTTTTAAAATTCGACAATCTTCTGCCTTTGTCGACATCAACTTTGTAGAAGGTCAAAATTCTAGCATTTTCTAAAGGCTTTGATCACATAATTTTAATTTTTCTTGTCACAGAGCTTTCTTCCATAGTCTCTCAACTTTTTAATTGAAAATTAATGTAATATTTTATCCCATTTCATGTACTCCATCATTAATTATTTGGCATGGAAATTAAGAGGCCATTTTTTAAAGTTTCATCACTATATAGGACTCCAAATTTTGCCCAAAATTTAGAGCTCCAACACATTGTGTTCATTTGATTTGATATAATTGCTATTCAAAGTTTAAAGTTTAATAATTTGTCATACAACTAATTAACCCCCCCTCTTAGTTGTATTGGTCGACTTATATTCCTAACATTTATTACAAACAGTTGTATAAGGTTATGGTGAAGAACCAATATCTCTTTCTAAGGATTGATAATTTAATTTATCAGATGAACAAAGAGACAGTGTTCTCAAAGATTAATGCAGGAGCATCCCAGGTTGCCTTGCTATCCTGGTCATCTTTGTTCATTCTGCTAGTAAGTTCCTAGTTGTAGTCATTATTGAGTTGTCCTGTATTGGCTAAGCATTTTTGTATGTGCCAAGTTATCTAGTGTTTTCTAAGAGTTCCTTCCTGTGCCGAGTGAACTTGATGTTTGTTGATGCTCGGTTCTTTTTTTATCAAGTCTATCTATGATTGGTTCATAGTTGGAGCCAACTTATTATTTAATTTAGGTTGTGGATTTAATGTATGGAACTTGTCTTAGGATGTGTGTAGACTATTTTGAGTTTGGCCTTCTATTATGTAATGATCTAGAATCTTATGTAAGCCATTTTGGCAAGTATAAATAGGAGTGTCTAGGTGTAGAGATAAGAGGGATAGAGGGAGAATATATAAAATAAGTGATAGAGTATAAGTTTGGGATTTCATAAATCATCTTGGTCATAACTCGGAAGGCCTCACAAATAGGCATGTAAGAAGGTAATTGGATGAATCAATAAAGCATTTGTTGGTCCTTCTCTCCTTGGTGTTGTTCTCTGAGTTTTTTTCTTATGTTGACTTTACTCTACAAGGTGGTTAGATAGTTAGGTGTGCCCTTGGCCCTAGCTATTTAGGTCCCTCCTTGTGCCAGGTGGTATCTCAGATTAAGGTTCATCCTTGACAAGATTTGATCATGTATAACCCTAATTTGGATTTGGTTTTAGGGTGGAAGATTTGCAGATTTGACCTATAACTTGCATAGAATTATGATCTTGCAGGAACCTATTTTTCAAGATGTTTTGAGGTAGAGGAAATGTTGATGATGCCATAATGGGCATGTTAAGAAAAATAATAGCCATATTAGATGTTGTGGAGATAGCCCAAAAAAGAGGAGCACATCTTGATGATGTGAGTGATGATGAAGCAGTGGAACCAGACCCTAATCTAGAGCCTTAGGAAGATCAAGATGAGGAAATATTGTTGAGAGTATTGACTAAGGCACATTCAAATCCTATTGTTAAAGTTATTCCTTATGATGGAAATTTGGATACTAATTTTTTTTTGGATTGGACCTCTGATATGGAAAATTTATTTGAGTTTGAAAGCACTCCTGATAATAGGAAGGTGAAAATTGCAGTCACTAGGTTGAAAGGTCATGCCTCACTGTGGTGGGAGCATTTGAAAACTAATAGACAAAGAAGAGGAAAGGAAAATATCACAACTAGGTTGAAAATGGTGAAAAAGGTAAAGAATAAGTTCCTTCATGTTGATTTCCAAGTTAGCTTGTTGAGGAAGATGCAAAAATTTAGACAAAAGGACGTGACTATGAAGGAATACACTAAGGAATTATATAGATTGGACATCAAATCTAGACATGTGGATGATGAGGTTGAGAAAGTTACAAGGTATTTGAATGGATTGAGATTTGGGATTCAAGATGAAATACATTTTGTGAAATTTGATAGTGTGGAAGAAGCATATCAACATGCCTTCAAAGCTGAGGAGATCTTGATAAAGAAGCATGAACAAAGACAACTAGGTAGAGGTGGTACATTCTAGAGAGAAATAGGTAGATCTTATGGTGAAGGTGGAAGATCTAATAATTATACACAAGATAAGGAAAATATGAGTGGAAAATTGAAGATAAAAGAAAGACTGAGTGGAAAGGTGGTAGTTCTTACCGAGGAGGTACTAGTTCATACTGAGGAAGAGGTAGTTCTTATCCTAGAGGTGTTTTTAGTGGGAATTTTTTTAGATGTGGAAAAGAAGGGAATAGATCTTTTGAGTGTAGACACTCTGATGGAAATGAACAAAGTCATATAAATTTTATGGTACAAGAGAATTTTGAGGGTTCACCAAGTGGACCTAAGGCTAGAGAAAACTTGAGGGTAAGGATAACTTTGTGTAATAAAAGAGTTGATGAAGAACCCTTTCTGAGGAGAAGTCTTTACAAGACCAGGTGTAAGATGGTAGGAAAATGTTGCAAAGTGATTGTTGATAGTCACAATTCAGTTAATTTGGAATTATAGGAGATGGTTACAAAGTTTCAAGTGTAGAGGTTGAGACATCCTAAACCCTATCATGTTTCATGGATAAAGGATGAGCATAAATTATTGGTAAGTGAGAAATGTATTGTGAAATTTAAGATTGGAAATTACTTTGATTAAGTTCTATGTGATATTATTCCTATGGATTGTTGTCATATCTGTTGGGTAGACCTTGGCAGTATGATAGACATGTGCATGATGGTAGATTGAATCAATATACTCTTGGGTGAATGGAAGATATTAAACATTGTTACCTTTCATTGAGGTTCCAGATGATATAAACTGTAGTACTCTGAGATTTTGTATGGTTAATGGAAAGGAATTTGAGAAAAACATGAAGAAGAACCAAATATTTTTTTCTATAATTCCTAAGGGGCCGATTTGTGGTAGTAATGGTCGAGTGACATAAAATAGTAATGGCTGAGAAAAAAAATATAGTAGGGACCAAGTGCCAGTAGAAATTGAAAACTTCCTGAATGAATACAAGGAGATTGTTGTAGAGGATATTTTTGATTGTTTTCCATAGATAAGAAGTGTAAGTCATTGTATGGATTTGATTCTTGGAGCTAGTTTTCTGAATAAAGAACCATATAGATTCACACCTACTAAGAATGAAGAACTTAATAGATAAGTGTAGGAGTTGTTGCAGAAAGGTTTGATCAGAGAAAGCTTGAGTCCATGTGTTGTACCTATTTTGTTGGCACCTAAGAAGAATGGAGAATGGAGAATGTGTACTTATTCTAGAGCTATCAACAAGATAACAATGTAGTATATGTTTCCCATGACGAGGATGGATGACATAATGGATTGTTTGAGTGGAGAAAAGTATTTTACCAAGATTGATTTGAAGAGTGGTTATCATCATAACATAATCATAGAAGGTGATGAATGGAAGACTGCTTTCAAGAAAAAAGATGGTTGTATGAGTGGTTGGTTATGCATTTTGGTTTGACTAATTCTCCTAGCACTTTCATGAGGTTGATGAATGAAGATCTCAAGAGATTTTTGGTTGATTTTATGATTGTTTATTTGGATGATATTTTGATATTTAGTAGGACTAAGGAAGAAAACCTTGAGCATATTTGACAAGTATTGCAAAGACTGAAAGATGAGAAGATACTGATTAACTTGAATAAGTGTTCCCTTATGCAAGAAGAGATTGTGTATTTTGGATTTGTAATTTTAGTTGATGGTTTGCAAATGGACCCTGAGAAGGTTAAAGAAATTCTTGAGTGGCCTACACCTGAGAATGTGGGTGAGGTAAGATCATTTCATGGTTTGGCTAGTTTCTACAAAAATTTCATTAAGAATTTTAGTTTTGTTTGTAATGTTATGACTAAGACTATGAGAGGAGCTAAAAAGGATTTTAAGTGGGCACATGGAGCTGACAAGAGTTTTGAGACTTTGAAACAAAAGATTGTCGAGTTACCTGTGTTAGATTTACCTAATTTTAATAGGGTATTTCAAGTTGAGTGTCATGCAAATGGTAGTGCAATAGGATTTGTGTTGAGTCAGGTAGGTAAACTTATTTCTTTGTTTACTGAGAAGTTGAATGATTCTAAAAGGAATTAATTTGTGTATGATCAAGAGTTTTGTGCTATTGTTCAAGATTTGAAAAAATGGAGACATTATTTTATCTGTAAGGAGTTTGTGTTCTATACTGATCATAAAGATTTGTAGTATTTGAGAAGTCAACATAAGTTGAATCATAGGCATATGAAGTGGGCTGAATATTTATAGAGTTTCACATTTGTGATCAAGCATAAGAGTGAAGTTACTAATCGAGTTGCAGATGCACTAAGAAGAAGACATTCTTTGTTGACTGAGTTGAAGGTTGCAGTTCTTGGTTTTGGTGAGATGAAGGAGTTGTATGAAACTGACCCTAATTTTTTTGAGGCATGGAGAGAGTGCATAGCACCAAATATATTAGAACAACCAAGTAATTTTGAGGAGTATTTCATCCAAGAAGGTATGTTTTCAAAGGAATTCAATTTTGTATACCAAGCACTTCCATGAGAATTAATTTGATTATGGAAAAACATTGTGGTGGATAGGCTGGACATTTTGGAATTGATGAGACATTGAGTTTTCTTAAGGAAGAGTATTATTGGCCACATATGTATAAGGATGTTCAGAAGTTTGTAAGGAGTTGTGAAATTTGTCAAGTTACAAAAGGAGTAGGTCAGAATACTAGATTGTATACACTTATTTCTATTTGTGAGAAACCTTGGAGTGACATTAGTATGGATTTTGTCCTTGGATTACCTAAGACAACAAGAGGGTATGATTCCATATTTTTTTAATGTGGATAGATTTTCTTAGATGGCACATTTCATATCATGTAAGAAGACATCAGATGCAATGCATATTGCTAAGATTTTCTTCAAAGACATTTTTATATTACATGGATTACCAAGAAGTATTATCCCTGCCTAAGATAGAAAGTTTGTTGGTTACTTTTTGGAGGACTTTGTAGAAGAAGATGGATACTGAGTTGAGGTTTAGTTCTACATTCTATCCATAGATAGATGGAAAGATAGAGGTTGTGAATAGAATCTTGGGTAATTTGTTGAGATGTTTAGTTGGAGATAAGCTGACTAATTGGGATATGGTATTGGCACAAGTTGAGTTTGCATATAATAATTTTGTAAATAGGAGTATAGTAAAAAAATATTTTGAGATTGTTATTGGAATGCAATCTAGAGGAGTATCCAATTTGAGGGATATTGCTAGTGAAGAAAAGAGAAGTGTTGAAGGGGAATTATTTTATAATTTTATGAAGTCTTTACATGAGGAAGTGAATTTGAATTTGGAAAAAAGTAATCAGAAATATAAGGAAAATGCTGACAAGTCTAGGAGACATCATGTTTTTGAAGTTGGTGATGAGGTGATGGTTCATTTGAAGAAGGGTAGATTTCATGTTGGAACATACAGTAAGCTGGAAGAAGTTTGGTCCTTGTAGAATTTTGAGGAAGTTTGGCAATGGTAATTCTTATGAAGTTGAGTTACCCGATGACATGGATATATCTCCTATATTCAATATTTTTGATTCACATAAGTACCATGATTTAGATGATGAAGATGTTATTTCAGATGATCATCCTAAGAAGCAATTTGAAGAGATTGAAAATTTTAGAAAGTAAAGTCCACCAAGATAACTGAGAGGGGCGTTGAATCAGTTATTAGATAAAAACAACCTATAATACAATTATCATATTTCAACCATGTAACCAAGATAAATAAAAACCATAGAAAGATAAACATACATAATAACACAAGATCTGTTGACTAGGGAAGCTCTTGATCAGAGAGTAAACCCCGGTGGGGATGGTACCTAAAAAAGATGTACTAATATGAAAATTCCTTGTGAGAGGATGAACCCAGCTAAGAGTCTATGAAATACATTTAGTACATATTAGTCCCTATTAGTAGAATTTGAATCCCTATTAAAAGATTCTAACACAGTTAAGAGTTATGGAAGGTAGAAGGACCCACTATCCAAACAGTTTCAAGGGAAAGATTACAAAACTCACTATCCAAATGATCTTTGTATTATCCAAATAGTATAATACCAATAATTACTATTCTCAATAACTCCTTTGATTGTTCCAAAACCACACCAACTACTTTACTAGATCTCAATACCAGATCTGCTTAATTCACATATCGTCATATATCTCTTATATTAATTCATGCATATTACAATCAAGGAAAGAAATACTTCCTTTATACAACACTCAAATAATTTACAATAGAGTTGGCCAACAAGGCTTAACCAAATACAAAATATAAATCATTACACGTTACATAATATTTCATAACCACAAAAATTGTTGGCTTCCAAACTAAATAATTCTTCACATGCCTGACCTTGCACTATGTTGTCTCATCCAGGTCACCTCTAAAATATCATCAACCTCTGTACAACTTTGCATGTCCAGATTCTATCCTGATTAGGAGATATAATCCAGTTATCACAAGCCATTTCTTAGGAACACTGTCAAAATATAGTTTCCACTAAATTACACATAAATCTCATGAATAATTGAATTTCTTTACACACTCTTAACCATAACCTTAGGAAAAATATAGAACTAGTCCTCATCTCCACATAGCTTGATCTGCAATTCTCCATGTGTGGTAATATAAACATTATTTACTTCTCTATTATTCTCCAGTAAATCAATATGTTGACATCAATGAAAAACATAGTCATGAATGCAACATACAACTTCTACATAATAACTCTGAATACTGCCCCATATGACATATTCAACATTCATTCCTAACAATCTCCCCCATTGGCATTGATGGCAACATAGATGAAAAACATCCAATGTTCCGAAAATCCAATACTGCAACACTGCTTCTTCAAATCCTCCTCATCAATCAAATCTTCCTTCATTTTCCTATTCAATTCTCTCCAACAGATGTTTCAGATGGTTTTTCATGTATACTTCTCCCCCATTAACATCAATGAAGAAATTTCATCACTGTGTCAACAACAACTCAATGTCAAAAGACACTTTTCAAAAAATACATTTACCAGAGTCCTCTTGACTCAACTTAGATACACATACTCCCCCATAGAGGAAGTACCAACATCTAGTCTAGAAGAAAGATAAGGCTCATATACCACTAGATGGATGCAACAAACTACATCACTTTTCAAAAGTAGGCTGGGGCATAACCCCAAGCATACCTCTCAGATACTCAAATGTATCCTTAGGCAAAGGCTTTGTGAATATATCTGCTATATGCTCCTTTGTACTTATGTACTCAATTTTTACTTCTTTCTCAACAACTTTCTCTCTTACAACATGATACTTAATCTCTATATGCTTTGTCTTAGAATGTAATACAAGATTCTTAGACATATTAACTGTGCTGGTGTTGTCACAATGTATGACAATAGGTTCAACAAATTTTATTCCAATATCCTTTAGCATTTGCTTCATCCAAATTATCTGGTTATAATTTTTTGATACTGCTACATATTCTTCTTCTGCTGCACTTTATGAGATACAATTATGCTTCTTGCTTAGCCAGGAAACTAATCTTCCTCCAAGGAAAAATGCTCCACCACTGGTGCTTTTCTTATCATCAACACTGCCTCCCCAATCAATATCTATATATGCACATAGGGTAAAATCATCAAATTTTTCATACCATATTCCATAGTCCATTGTGCCTCTTAAATATCTCAGTATCCTCTTTACTGCTGCATAATGTGATTCTCTAGGTTCAGCTTGAAATCTTGCTACAATTCCAACTGAATGTGCTATATCAAGTTTTGTATGAGTCAAATACTACAATCCTCCAATCATAGATATATATTTCTTCTCTTCTACTATACGAGTCTCATCTATGCTAGATAACTTATGTCCAGTCACCATGGGTGTTCCAATTGGTTTAAAATTCTCCATTCCAAATATTTTCAACAAGTCATTTAGGTACTTTGTCTGACTTACAAAGATACCATCATTGTTTTTTGTTATCTGTAATCCCAAAAAGTATTTCATTTCACCAATCATACTCATTTCAAATTTAGTCTTCATTTCATTAGCAAATTTGTCACTAGCTTCATCTTCTCCTCCAAAGATAATGTCATCGACAAAAATAACTATAACCAACATACCATTTTCAATTTCTTTTGTGTATAGATTTCTATCAGTTGTTCCTTTTGTAAATCCCAATTTTAACAAATACTTATCCAGTCTTGCATACCAAGTTCTAGGTGCTTGTTTAAGTCCATATAAAGATTTCTTCAATTTACATACCATGTCTCCTTCTTGAGTTAAGGGAAAACCTTCAGGCTGCTCAATGTATACTTCTTCTTCCAATTCTTCATTCAAAAATGTTGACTTCACATCCATCTGATATACTTTGAATTTCTTGTAAGCTGCATATGCCAAAAACATTCTTACTGCTTCAATTCTTGCAATAGGTGAAAAGGTTTCTTTATAGTCAATTCCTTCTTGTTGTGAGTAACTCTTACATACCAATCTTTCTTTGTTTCTTACTACTTCTCCTTGTTCATTCATCTTGTTTCTGAATACCCATTTAGTTCCAATAACATTCTTTTCTTTAGGTCTAGGGACCAATTCCCATGTCTTGTTCTTTTCAATATGATCTAGTTCTTCTTTCATAGCATTAGTCCAACTTTCATCTTCACAAGCTTCATTAGTGGTCTTAGGTTCTATTGGAGAAATTAAATATAATTGTACTTGTGCCTTATTTCTAGTTAGAACTCCTCTTTTGATGCTCCCAATAATTTGTCCAATAGGGTGATTTCTTAACAAAATCTTGCTAGGTGTCCCTATCTTAGATCTCTCTTCAGATGTAGGTTGTTCAATTACTTCACTATAGCTTTCATTCAACAAATCACTGTCAGTTTTATAAAATAATTCAGTAGATCCAGTGTTAGGTTTAGGATGAGCTTCTTCACCTGATTCATAATCAAGCATTCTTTCCTAAATTTTGAACGTTCCATCAACTTTAACATTTGCACCATCAAAAATAGTCTTAGTTATTTTATTGTGACATCTATAGGCTTTGCTTTCCAAATAATATCCAAGAAATATACCTTCATCACTTCTAGGATCAAACTTTCCGATATCATCATCTCTCTTTATATAACATTTGCTTCCAAAAATTCTAAAATACTTAACTGAGGGTGCATGTCCAAACCATAATTCATAAGGTGTCTTATCTGTGTCTGCTCTGATTTGTACTTTGTTCATTGTATACACTATTGTGTTCACTACTTCTCTCCAAAATATCTTCACCAAATTATTTTCAAACAACATAGCTCTTGTTGCTTCAGTCACTGATCAGTTCCTTCTTTCTGCAATGCCATTTTGTTCAGCTGTTCTAGGGGCTGAATACTATCTCTTAATGCCATTTTCTTGACAAAAGGTGTTAAACTCTCTAGAAGTAAATTCTCCACCTCTATCAAATCTCAAACATTTAATCTTCATTCCAGATTCATTCTCAAATTTATTCTTAACAATCTTAACCTTATCAAATGCTTCAAATTTTTCTTTAAGAAATGCAATCCACATCATTCTTGTAAAATCATCAACAAGAATCATAAAATACCTTTCTCCATAGAATCCTCTAGTCCTGGTAGGACCACTCAAGTCTGTATGAACAATCTTTAGCTTCTCTGTAGATGTAAACTTCTTACTAGGAAAAGAACTTCTCTTCTGTCTAGCCATTACACATTATTTGCAAATCATGTTAGTAGGCTTCATAATTTTAGGCAAATCTCTTACTACAAGTGTAGTACTTACTTTCATAATGTTATCAAAGTTTATATGACAAAACCTTCTATGCCATAACCAACTGTCATCAATCTTAGTAATCAAACATGTCATCTCAGTAGGATTCAACTGAAATACATTACCTCTGGTTCTAGATCCAGTTCCAATCAGATTTCCATCTTTATCCTTTATCACACAAGTTTTCTCAGTAAACCAAACTTGATATCCCTTATCAACTAACTATCCAACACTCAAAATATTATGTTTCAATCCATCCACAAAATAAAAATCATTAGTATTAGTCTTTCCATCAAGAGTAATAGATCCTATACCTTTAATCAAACAAGGTGCATTGTTTCCAACTCTAACAACTCCTCCATCATATTCATTAAACTTTATGAAATTTTTCATGTCTCCAGTCATATGATGTGAACAACCACTATCTATAATCCAATCATCTTTCTTTTCAACTTGATAAACTAAGGCTTTTTCTTCCTTAACATTAGTTTCAGGATTCTCTTTTTTAATTGCCACAAATCCTATGTCATCATTATTTTCTTTCCAGCTGTCAAAATTTACTCCGTCAAACTTAGGGATTTCTTTCTTGAAATTCACCATAGATCTCCTTAAGTTGTTAAACTTCCTTTTCAAGGACCTATTGCTCTAATACCAATTGTTAGAAAGTAAACTACACCAAGATAACTAAGAGGTGGGGGGGGGGGGGGTGAATTAGTTATTAGATAATTATAACTTTTATCATCTTCAATAGCATTAAACCATATAAGCAATATAATTACCAACCATAGAAAGATATTCATACACAATAACACAATGACACAAAATATGTTGACTAGGGAACCTCTTGATCAAAGAATAAACCCCGATGGGAATGATGCCCACAAAAGATGCACTAATATGAATATTCCTTGTGAAAGGATGGACTCTTTTAGGAGTCTTATGAAATACATTCGGTACATATGAATCCCTATTAAAAGATTCTAACCCTATTAAGAGTTATGGAAGATAGAAGGACCCATTGCCCAAATAGCTTCAGGGTAAGATCATTGAACACACTGTCCAAATAATCTTTGCATTATTCAATAGAATAATATGTTACCTCTTCTCTAACTATGCCAAACCACACTTACTGTTACATTAGATCTCAATTTTAGATCTATGTACCTTGCATGTCTTCCTTCACAAATTCGCTTTCATACTTAGCTCTTTTCTTCATTAATGCATACAACATCACACATAATCGCTACTTCCATATCATGACCACAACACTACAGAAAGGAAATACATTCCTTCCTTTATACCATAATCAAATAATTACAATATAAAATTTTCCACACGCTACATCAAAATTACACAAAATTGTTGGCTTCCAAATACAATAAATCTTCACTTGTGTGACCTCGAAGTCTGTGCTGTCATCCATGTCACTAACAATGTGTCTTCAATTTCCCTTTAACTACGCAAAACTAGATTCCATCCTGATTAGGAGATATCATCTAATTTTCATAAACCGCTACTCAAGAACACTGCCTAAATGCTGCTTCCATGAAAATGCTCATAACTTCCATGAATAAATGAATTACTATCTGCACTCTTAACCATAAACATATAATACATCAAAGATTATAACCTCAAAATCGCATAGCTCTAACTACAATAACTTGTGTGAACTAATCCAAACTCTGTCTGCTTCTCTGCAAGTGTTCAATAAATCACTATGTTGACATCAATGACAATCATAGTCATGAATGCAACAACAACTGCTACAGAATGGCTGCCAAACATTTAGCATTCATTCCTAACAATTCTTACCACTTCAATTCTTACAATAGGTGCAAAAGTTTCTTCATAACCAATTCCTTCATGTTGTGAGTATCCCTTACATACCAATATTTCTTTGTTTCTTACAGCTTCACCTTGTTCATTCATCTTTTTTTGGAATACCCATTTAGTTCCTATAACATTTTTATCTTTAGGTCTAGGGACCAACTCCCAAGTTTTGTTCTTCTCAATTTGATCTAGTTCTTCCTTCATTGCTTGAATCCAATTATCATCTTTACAAGATTCCTGAATAGTTTTAGGTTCAATTTGAGAAATCAAACATAGTTCTTCTTGTACCTTATTTCTTGTCAGAACTCCTTTTTCTATGCTCCCATTAATCTAATCAAAAGGATGATTCCTTGCTAGATTTGTTTTAGGTGTCACTGTCTCAATTCATTTATTAAATCTATGTTCTGATCTTAGTTCTTCTCTTATTTCCTCAATTTAATTCTCATTCTACAAATCACTATGAGTTTCATAAACTAATTCAATATTTTCTTGATCAATTCTACAATGAACTTCATCTGATTCATAATCAAGTACTCTTTCCTGAATTTTAAACTTCTCATCAACTTTAACATTTGTGCTCTCAATAATAGTCTTAGTTATTTTATTGAAACATCTATAAGGTTTTCTTTTCAATGAATAACCAAGAAATATACCTTCATCACTTCTATGATCAAACTTACCAATATCATTATCTCTCTTAATATAACATTTGCTTTCAAAAAATTTGAAATACTTAACTAATGATGCATGTCCAAACCATAATTCATAGGGTGTATTTTATGTGTCTTCTCTGATTTGTACCTTATTCATTATATATACTATTGTATTCACTACTTCTCTCTAGAATGTCTTTGCCAAATCACTCTCAAATAATATAGCTCATTCAGCCTCAGTTACTGATCTGTTCCTTCTTTCTGCAATACCATTTTGTTTAGGTGTTTTAGGTGCTAAAAATTGTCTCTTAATACCATTCTCTTCACAAAAACTATTAAATTCCTTTGAAGTAAATTCTCCACCTCTATCAGACCTTAAACATTTAATCTTCATTCCATATTCATTCTCAACTTTCTTCTTAATCAATCTAAACTTGTCAAGTGCTTCAAATTTTTCTTTAAGAAACTCTATCCATGTCATCCTAGTAAAGTCGTCAACAAAAATCATAAGATACCTTTCACCATAGAATCCTCTAGTCCTTGTGGGACCACTCAGATCTGTATGAACAATTTATGATTTTGTTGTTGTACTAAACTTCTTACTGGGAAAAGAACTTCTTTTTTGCTTAGCCATAACACATTCTTTGTATATCATGTTAGTAGGTTTCATAATTTTAGAAAATTATCTCACCACAAATGTAGTGCTTACTTTCATAATGTTATGAATGTCTATGTGATAGAACCTTTTGTGCCATAACCAATTGTCACCAATTTTAGTAATCAAACATTTCTTTTTAGTAGGATTCAACTGAAATACATTACCTCTGGTTCCTAATCTAGTTCCAATCATATTACCATTCTTATCTTTGATCACACGAGTCTTCTTAGTAAACCAAACTTGATATCCATTTTCAACTAACTATCCAACACTTAAAAGACTATGTTTCAATCCATCCACAAAATAAACACCATCAGTGTTAGTCTTTCCATTAAGAGTAATAGATCATATTCCTTTTATCAAGAAAGGTGCATTTTTTCCAACTCTAACAATCCCCCCATCGTGTAATTGTTAAACTTTATAAATTTATTCATATCTCCAGTCATATGATGTGAACAACCACTTTCTATAATCCAATCAGTTTTCTTTTCTACTTGAGAAACTAAATCTTTTTCTTATCTAACTTCAGTTTTAGAGCTTTCTTCTTTTATTACTACAAATCCTATGTCATCGCTTTCATTATCACTTTCACTTAAGATTTTCTCAATGGTAGCCTAAAATTATTCATCATTAGCATAATTAAATTCTTTAAATCTTATAGGTTTAAAGTTATTCTTATATTTCTTCATTCTCTTAGGGCATTTAGATGCGAAATGACCATATTCTTGACATGTCCAACATTCAAAGATTTTATTACCTTTATGTTCTCTTTTCAAAAGCAAGGTAATCCCTTCCTCAATATTTTTTTCTTCTTCAGTCTTAGATCTGTTGCAACTGACATAATCTCCACTGACACTTGTACTTCTTGAAAAATTAGTGTGAACACTAAGTGCGCTGAATGTTGTTTGAATTCTAGGTAAATCTCCAGACTGTGTCAAACCTATCTCCACTTCTTCTAATCTTCCAAGAAGAGTTTCTCTCGTAAAATTTTTAGTACAAGGTATAACTTGTTCAATAATCTACATTATCTTTTAAACATAGGGGTCAGTGTCTTTAAGATCTTCCATATGAGTTTATCCTAATTTTTTTTTCCTTCACAAGCTTTGATACCTGCAACAATCTCTAATATTATACCAATATAACTTCTAACAAATTCATCTTCCATCATTCTTGACTCTCTTAGCATGTACATCACCTTCTAAAGTAGCTTGTAAAGCTAACAAAATTTCATGAGATGTCCTTAGAATTTTTACCTGATTGTATTCATTCTCTGGAAGAGCTTATAAATTTTCTTCACTGTAAAGTATGTTACACATGAATAGATCTCTTTCATTATTAGTGCATTCTTCAAGTTTATCTTCTTCAATGGTAGTCTTATCATTCTTCCTAATCAACCAATATTCTAGTCCTAAACATACGATATGTGTCTTCATCTTTTCCTTCCAACTATCATAGTTAAGTCCATCAAACTTAGGGATTTCTTTCCTAAAATGACTCGCCATATATCTCCTTAATTTGTTAAAATTTTCCTTCAAGGACCTGTCACTTTGATACTAATTGTTAGAAAGTAAAGTCCACCAAGATAACTGAGAGCGGGGGGGGTGGTTAAATTAGTTATTAGATAAAAACAACTTAGAATACCATTATAAGATTTCAACTATGTAACCAAGATAAACAAAAACCATAGAAAGATAAACATACACAATAACACAAGATATTTTGACTAGGGAACCTCTTGATCAAAGAGTAAACCTCAGTGGGGATGGTACCCACAAAAGATGTACTAATATGAAAATTCCTTTTGAGAGGATAGACCCATCTAAGAGTCTATGAAATACATTTAGTACATATTAGTCCCTATTAGGAGACTTTGAATCCCTATTAAAAGATTCTAACATGGTTTTAAGAGTTATGGAAGGCAGAAGGACCCACCGTCTAAAAATCTTCAAGGGAAAGATCACTAAACTCAATGTAAAAATGATATTTGTATTATCTAAACAAAATAATACCAATAATTACTAATGTTAGAAACTCCTTTGACTATGCCAAAACCACACCAACTTCTTTACCATATCTCAATACCAAATCTTCTTAATTCGCATGTCATCATATATCTCTTATATTACTTCATGCATATTACAATCAAGGAAAATAATACTTTCTTTACACTGCACTACAATAATTTACAATAGAGTCAACCAACAAGGCTTCACCAAATATAGAATATAAATCGTTACACATTACATAATATTTCACAACCACAAAAACTATCAGCTTCCAAACTAAATAATTCTTCACACATGCGACCTCAGACTATGTTGTCTCATCCATGTCACCTTTGAAATATCATCAACCTCTATACAACTTCACATGTCTAGATTCTATCTTGATTAGGAGATATAGTCCAGTTATCACAAGACACTTCTTAGGAACACTATCAAAATACAGTTTCCACTAAATTATACATAACTATCATGAATAACTAAATTTTTGTATGCACTCTTAACCATAATCTTAGGACACAATATAGAACAAGTGCTCAACTCCTCATAGCTTGATCTACAATTCTCCACATGTGCTAATACAAACATTTTCTTCTTCTATGCTATTCTCGAATAAATCAATGTGTTGACATCAATGACAAACATAGTCATGAATCCAACATACAACTGCTATAGAATAACTCAGAATACTCCCCCATAGGACATATTCAGCATTCATTCCTAATAGAAAAGATGTTGGATAATAGGATTTGTAAAAGCACAAGAGGAAAATATTACTATGAATATTTGGTGAAGTGGAAGACTAGACCAGTTGAAGATGCTACAATGATTTCTTAGTCTGAGTTGGACTTAGCTAAGGTTGTGATATCTCAATGATTCAAGAGAATCATTTATTTCAACCCTATTTGTCTGATGTAGGAGCATCCTAGGTTGCCTTTTTATCCTACTCATCTTTGTTCATTCTTCCATTAAATGCCGAGTTGTAGTCATTGTCAAGTTGTCTAGTATTGGCCGAGCATTCCTTCCTATATTGAGTGAACCTGATGTTTGTTGATGCATGGCTCTTCTTTGACCAAGTCTGTCTATTATTTGTTCTTAGTTGGAGCTGACTTATGTATTTAATTTAGGTTGTGAATTTAATGTATGGATATTTTCTTGGGATGTGTGCAAACTATTTTGAGGTTGGCCTTCTATTATGTAACTATCTAGAATCTTTTGTCATCCATTTTGGAAAGTATAAATAAGGGGTGTCTAGGTGTAGACATAGGAGGGATAGAGGGAGAAGATAGAAAATAAGTGATAGATTCTAAGTCTGGGATTTCATAAATCATCTTTGTTGTAACTTGGAAGGCCTCATAGTCGGGCATGTATGTAGATAATTAGATGAATCAATAAAGTATTTTTTGTTCCTTCTCTCCTTGGTGTTGTTCTCTGAGTTGTTTTCTTACATTGAGTTTACAAGGTGGTTGAATAGTTAGGTGTGCCCTTAGCCCTATCTATTCAAGTCCCTCCTTATACAAAAGATAGATATTAAGTCAAGATACTATCAACTTCACATCCACGAGGTTGATATTCATAGTAAATAATTTCACACTAGTTATATATATTATGAATTTAAAGTCATACCCTTTGGTTTGACCAATGTGCCATCATTTTTTATGAGTTTGATGATGTTAGTATTTGATTGTACTTAGAGGGGGGTGAATTAGTGCAAACATGTAACCAACTAATTCAACCACCGATCTGATTAACTTTAGTAGAAACTTCCAAATAACAAAACATATAACTAATGAAATGAAATACAAGTAAATAATATCATACATCCACACATGAAATACACATAAAACACTAATTTTTGTTTTTCAAACCATTAGTTAGATGGAGAAAACCATTTTGGGGATGATACTCAAAATCCCTTCACTCTAGTAAAATGCTTTGCCCTGTTAGGAGTTGCAAATACCCTTTTTGAGGGTTCACCCTATTAGGAGTCACTAGTACATTGTTAGGAGTACAATAAGATATATCAAGATCTACAAGGCTAGAGGATTTAAATCCCTTTTTGTGAGTCCACCTAGTTAAGGGATTTACAATAGAATACCTATTGAAGTCCACTTGGTTAAGGTATTTTTCTTGCTACAATTATTAGGGAACAACAAGTAATTTTTTAAGATGTAGCACTACTTTCCTATTACATCCAATCTTTTCTCTTCTCTTTGTAAATACTCTCTTATCTTCCTCTACAAAAAACCTTCATCGCAACCCTAACAATCATAAATTTTACATCATACATTCAACCATAATAATAACTTCTTATTTTTACAATAAGAGAAGTGCCAATTATACATACAAATTGCACCAAAATCAGAAATTAAATTCAAATACTTTTTATCTCAGGTACCACATGCCAAAATGAAAACATTGATGTTAAACGTGTTTTACCATGACCCTGTCAGCCCAAAATAAGATGTGCAAGTTATATCTCCAAGCTAGTCAAACACATTCTGACTTCTCCAATGCATCACCTTAAATCCACCTCATTGGTTGCCTCAAGAATATAAATGAAATCTTCATAAAATTATTATCATCTAAGAAATGTCACCATAACAACTATATTCACCTCAATATTCATATCGATCATGATTATAATATTTGTAATCGGTAGCTCAAGAAATTGGACTCATAAGCCTATAACTTCTTCTGCCACTCAAATTCTTACACACCAGTTTTCCAAATGAGTTGTCGTCACAACCATAAAATTTAATGAGTATATCCATGTTGTGTGTAACACATCTCCCCTTAACTCCTCAAACATCATCTCTACCAAATTCTCCATCTAAAACTATTCTTCCTATACATTTCTCACTTATCTTAGTTAATAACTTCCTACTAATTAAACAATGACCTTACCCATTGTAGTAATCATATGATATGATGATTTTTTCATTAATGAAAACAAAAATCACTACTACCTATGACCGCTCACTATAATACATCACAATGACAACAATCACCCCCTTTGGCATTGATGGAAAAAATTGGGAAAATATGTCTATCTCTCCAAGTTCATATTAACACAGATAAGAGAAAACAAACATAGACTCCCCCTAACACTATACGTATTAAACTCATATACATATATCTACATATACATATTTCACCTATTCTTACTCTCCCCCTTTTGTCAATAATGGAAAAAGTTCACATCCTATCAAAAACATCTTTGAATTTTCTATTTTCTTTCTCCAATACCATCTCCCATGACTTATACAATGGAATCATCACAATGATCTACCCATGAAGATAAAATTCCAACTCCCCCATGGCATCCAATGTATTGATGTCTGGTAGTCCAATTAGAGTTGTTGCATCCTTTAAATTTTTTTCCATCCCCTCTACTATAGGGGCTAGGTATAATTGTAACTCAAGTAGTGTGATGACCCTCTTATCTTTTTCTACATTAAAATTTTTCACCTTAAGTGCCATCATTTTAAATTTAGCACTATATTGTGTTATAGAGCTTGTGATGAGATCAAACTAATTAATTAAATTGTTAAGATCCTTTTATGCTTCATCTCTTTTGGTGTAGGGCACAATACATCTCCATGGAACCTATGCAAGAATAGGATAGGGTTTGGATCTAAGGTGAAGTTATGAACCTTAGATACCAAATTGAACCGAATGTCTTAGATAGGAAGTATAGGTGGGTTAGGGAGTAATTAGGTCAATTTGGTCTAGAAATAGATAGATTTGATCTATTTTAGCTTTGGATAGGTCTATTAGGAGCCTTGGCTTAAAAAATAAAATGTCATCATGCAACATTGAAAAGTTGATATGCAACATTGAAAATTTGCTATGCAACATTTAAAAGTTGCAAGACAACTTTTGAAAAGTTGCTCGACAACTTTCACAAACTTCCTCAAAAGTTGAAAAATGGTTCATAACCATTTGAAAATTTGTTGTAGCCATTTTATGAGCCTATTTTGGCATAATATGGTCATACATCCAAGGGGGATGCTGGATTGTATGGAGGCTTAAAGAAAACAAAGTTAAAACCCTGATTTTCTAGGAAATTCTCTATGTTTGTGCATGGTACGACCTAGTACAAACAAGGAATGGTCTAAAATTATAATTTTTGGCTACTATTATATTTTATTGGTCTAATATTTTTGGTTTGAAGTGATTTAGATCAATTTTGTGTAATATATCTCTATTTTCATGTAGATAGCCTAGTGAAACCTTGAATTTGAGGGTTTGGTTGAAATGGACCTCTAACTTGTACCTCCACCATAGGATTTGTTAGATATTTTCCAGCAAGCCAGTACTAACTGTATTTTTGTCATTGATAAAAACATATGGTAAGTAGCATGCATGGAAGACTTATGCATTAGGCTTTGAGTATATGTAGCATGGACATGTTATCAGCATGATATCATGGATGCAGAGGCTAATTGTTAGTACAAATAGTTATGCAGCAACTTGTGTCAGCAGTGTTCCTAATAGAGTTATAGGAAGTGCTTTGTGAGTGATTGTTCATATAGTTATCATGGAGCCTTGCACATTTGGATATGTGATGGAGACATGTTAATGTTTCTCCATTCATGAATGCAAAGTCTAATGTGCAGTAGAAGTGAAGATATGTAGCTACTATTCACCAGTTGCAGTTCCTGTGTTTATCCAGAAGAGCTGACAAAGATTATATTGGTACAAGAGTTGCACCTATCATTTTGGTATGTGTGTTTGGATTAGTGATTAGAGAAGAGTTAAGAATGTTTTGTTAAGAGTTCATGATGTAATTTAGCTTGAGGAGAAAGTATCAATTAATTTGGTAGAGTCGATAGTGTGTAGCGTGCATCTACACTTATTGATTTGGATAGGTCCTAGTTTGTGTTGCGTTCTTAATAGAGCCAAAAAAGATATTATTGGAGAGTATTATTATTTCTCTAATATGATTTCAAGGTGCTTCTAATAGGTCAAATTTATTATATCATTTAGAAGAAAGATACTTATAGTCACTCATTTGTGATCACTAGAAGTATGTTATGAAGATGAAAGATTAGAGTAGAGTAGAGAGTGTGAAGTATTATGTCATCAAGAAGAGGTCTATGTGATAGAGAAGATAGAATGTTCTATTCATTGGAACTGATCAAGATATCATGTCTACCTTGTATTTCACCAAGATCTAGATATAGTGTGTATCTGTTATTTAGAAGGTTGGAGCCTTCACCGCTTTGAGCAGTGAGCTCTCAGACAGTGCGTCCTCACCCCTAACAGGGTTAATCATAAAAGACTCCTAACAGGGTCCGACCTTTAACTAGGTCACTATACTTATTTAATTTTAAAGATCAACTCCTAACAGGGTTGTAAGATCTTCTAACAAGGATCATTATACCCTAGTACAATTTATTAGTGGGTGTCAATTCCCACTGGGGTATTTGGGTTTCCCCGTAAACAAAATATTGGTGTTGTGCTCAAGTGTTCTTTCATTGTGTTTATGCTTAAAGTTTAAGTATACTTAATTGAATAAAGAATTGAAACTTGTAGATAATTGATTCACCCACCACCCTCTCAATTATCTCTTGGGACAATTCCTAATAATTGGTATTAGAGCCAAGTGCCTCAGAGAGAAAGTTTAACAACTTGAGGTTGATCAGATGGGATTCTCTAGAAAAGACATTCCTAAGTTTGATGGAGAGAACTATCCTAATTGGAAGAACAATATGGTGACACACTTGTAGTGCATTTCTTTTGAAGTGGCTATCAAAGTAGTTAAGATCCCCTCTCTAGAAGATCTTGCAAAGGAAGATGCTACTAGCAAGCAAAAGGATTTTTTCCATCAAAATGCAATAGCCAAAGAAGCCCTTATCAATGCCTTATCTGATAGTGAGTTTTTAGAGATAAAGAAAGTAGATATAGCCTACAAGATATGGAAGTACCTAGAAGACATTTTTGAAGGAGATACAAGATGCAGAAGCATCTTGGATCCTTGGCAATCCCGTGTCACCAAAATTAATTTGGAGTTTTTCTATGTTTCTCGGTTCCTACTTTGACTGATTTGGTCATTAGTTGGTCAGTTTCCTTTGGTTACCAAGTGTGGTCAGTTATCTCCTAGGTGGTTAGTTGTTTCATTGGCACTCAACATTTCTTGTCTGTTGCTCGGTTATCCTTGCTCACTTACGGGTTTGGTTTTAGTTTTTGTTGTGGCTGACTTGTGCATTTATGTTGGGTTGTAGATTTATTGACTAGAATCCATCATTGGGAAGGATGTGGTCCTAGATCTGACTGTTCCTTTCATTGATTATGGATCTGAAGGCTGACTTAGTTCGGTAGACTCTTTTATAAATTTAGTTGTTTGGTTGTAGTTTAGGAGGTAGTTTTTGGATAAAAGATAAAAGATAGTAAGAATAGAGATTTTGATAGATCCTCACATGTTTGAGGACTTCTATGTTTCATTGTAATATCTAGCCCTAACCGGGAAGGCCTTACAGCTTGGCATGTATCATTCCATTTGATGAAAATATATGAAAGTTTTTGCATTCTCTCTCTCACTGTTGTGTTTTTTTGCTTCCACATGTGTTGAGTAGGCTTGGATCATTAGGGTGTGCCAATGTTTGGCCCCTCTTTCTCCCTACCTTGCACTAGGTGGTATCAGAGTGAGGTTAGATCTTGATCTAGGTCTACGAATCTAGGTTTGTAGGTTCCTCTTGAAACCCTAGTTGATTGTTGTGGGGTAGTAGATTGCAATCTGACCTACAATTATAAAGGGTTCTCAAGATGGTTCATGGGAGGTGAGATGAAAATCTAGGATTGGCAGATATGCTAAGGCAAATTGCTGCTAGGTTAGAAGCTATTGAAACAACCCAGAGAAGAGGTAGACATCTTGAAGATGTTAGTGATGATGAAGTTGAGGAAGAACGGGCGAATGCAGAACCTACACTTGTTATGGATCAAGTTGAAGAAATATTTTTTAAGGCTTTGACAAGTCTAAAGTCAACACCACATTTCAATCCTCCTGAGTATGGTGGAAAGCTAGATTCTGATGAATTGGTGGACTGGATCATCGAGATGGAAAAGTATTTTGAGTATGAAAACATTCCTAAAGACAAGAAGGTGAAGATTGCAAGAACAAATTTGAAAAGACATGCATCCTTATGGTGGGAACATCTACAACTAGATAGGAAGAGGAAAGGAAAAGACAAAATCAAGGTATGGAATAAAACGGTGAACAAATTGAAAGGAAAGTTCTTACCTTGTGATTATCAGATTAACGTAGTTCAAGAAATGCAAAGTTTGAGATAGAAAGATAGCTCGATAAAAGAGTATACTAAGGAATTCTATAGATTAGATATCAAATCTAGACATGATGAAGATGATGTGGAAAGAATTGGTAGATACTTGAATGGTTTGAGAGTTTCCATCCTAGAGGAAATTAGTATGGTCAAGTTGGAGAACATTGAAGAGGCTTATCAATTTGCATTGAAGGTTGAGGATAAATTGAACAAGAGACATGAGCAAAGGCAAACAGATCAAGGTGGTAGATTCTCTAGAGGAAGGGATAGATCTAAGGTTGAAAATGGTAGATTTGAACCAGAAAAGAAAAATTTGGACAAAGGAAAGACCAAGTGGAAAGGTGAAAGTCCATCTAGAGGTAGAGGTAGTAACTACCAAGGTGGTTATAGAAGAGGAAGTTTTTGAGGAACTTGTTACAATTGTGGAGAAGAAGGACATAGATCTTTTGAATGTAGACATGCAAGTAAGTAGGCTGGTAGTAGTAGAAATACTATTGGTGCAAGAAGAGTCACCGAGTGAACCTGAGAAAGAAAATAACTTGATGGTAAGGAGAGCACTATGGAATGAAAATTAGAAGGAAGATTTGATAAGGAAAAAAAATTTCAAGACCAGATGTAGAGTTTCTGATAAATTTTGGAAGGTAATAATTGACAGTGGTAGCTCACAGAATCTAGCATCTGAGGAGATCATCACAAAATTGCAGTTCAAAAGGTTGGTACATCCAAAGCCCTATCATATTTCATGGATCAAAGATGAGCATAAACTCTTGGTAAGTGAATAATGTTATGTGAATTTAAAGATTGGAAAGTACTATGATAAGGTGTTATGTGATCTCATGCCTATGGATTGTTGTCATATTTTGTTAGGTAGACCTTGGCAATATGATAGACATGCTATATATGATGGGAGATTGCATAAGTATACTATTGTGGCTGATGGAAAGAAACAAATATTGTTACCTTTGATGGAAGAACCTATTAGTAATGTTTGCATATTTGTGAAAAAAAATTTGATGGAGGGAAGAAAGTTTGTTAACTCTTTGAAGAAGAATTATGTATGTTTTTCTATAATCCCTAACAAACCAAGTAAGAAAATAGAGGATAATGTCCCTGAGGAGATTGAAAAGTTTCTCAATGAGTATAGTGATATCATTTCTGATAATGTACCTAATGGTTTTCCACTGAAAAGAAGAATTGATCATTGTATGGATCTAATCCCTAGAGCTAGTTTACCGAATAAGGCACCTCATCGGTTGATACCTACCAAGAATCAGGAATTGAACTGACAGATTCAAGAGTTTCTAGAGAAAGGTTTGATCAAAGAAAGTTTGAGTCCTTGTGCAGTACCTATTTTATTGGCACTGATAAAGAATGGAGAATGGAAAATGTGTACTGATTCCAAAGAAATCAATAAGATAACAGTGAAGTATAAGTTTCCTATACCAAGAATGGATGACATAATGGACAATTTGATTGGAGCAAAGTATTTCACCAAAATTGATTTGAAAAGTGGGTATCATCATATCAGAATTAGAGAAGGTGATGAATGGAAGACTGATTTCAACACAAAATAAGGTTTGTATGAGTGGTTGGTTATGCCCTTTGGTTTAACTAATGCACCGAGTACTTTTATGAGGCTGATGAATGAAGGTTTGAAGAAATTTTTGGGTAAGTTTGTGATTGTATATCTTGATGACATTCTGATATTCAATAAGACCAAAGAAGAACATTTGTTGCATGTTAGACAGGTTTCACAAAGATTTAAAGAGGAAAAGTTCCTGATAAATCTGAAAAAGTGTTCATTCATGAAAGAAGAGATTGTGTATTTGGGATTTTTTATTTCAGCTGATTGTTTTAAGATGGATCCTAAAAAGGTTAAAGCTATTTTGAATTGGCCTACACCTATGAATGCTAGTGAGGTAAGATCATTTCATGGTTTGGCAAGTTTTTACCAAAAGTTCATAAGGAATTTCAATTCAATTCGTAATGCTACGACTAAAACTATGAGAGGAGACAAAAGAGAATTCAAGTGGACACATGGAGCTGATTGAAGTTTTGAGACTTTGAAGTAGAAGGTTGTTGAATTACCTATTTTGGCATTACCTAATTTCAGTAAATTATTTCAAGTGGAATGTGATACAAGTGGAAGTGCAATTGGAGCTGTGTTGAGTCAAGAAGGTAAACCTGTTACTTTCTTTAGTGAAAATTTGAATGATGCTAGAAGGAAATATTCTATGTATGATCAAGAATTCTATGCTATTGTTCAAGCACTAAAGAAATGGAGACATTATTTTATAGCAAGTGAATTTGTGTTGTATACTGATCATAAGGCTTTACAATATTTGGGTAGTTAGAATAAGTTGAACCAGAGACATATAAAATGGGTTGACTGTTTTCAGCGTTACACATTTGTGAAAAAGTCAAATAAGAGTGGAGTCACTAACTGAGTTGCTGATGCATTAAGTAGAAGAAGATTGTTGATGACCGATATGAAAATTGAAGTTCTTGGTTTTGATGAGATGAGAGATTCTTATGAGTCTAACCCTGATTTTTCTGAGCCATGGAGAAAATGAAGAGCACCTATTCAAGATCAACAAGATACTAAATGGGATGAATATTTTATTTAGGAAGGTATTTTGTTTAAAGGTATTCAGTTGTGTATGCCGAGAGGAATAATGAGAACTAATCTGATAAAGGAAAGTCATAGTAGTGGTTTGGCTGGACATTTTGGTATTGATAAAACATGGAATTTTCTTAAGGAGAAATACTATTAGCTATAGTAGAATAAACATGTTCATAAATTTGTGAAAAGTTGTGGAATTTGTCAAGTTGCAAAAGGAGTAAGTCAGAATACTAGATTGTATACACTGATTGTTGTTCCTGAGAAACCTTGGATTGACATCAGTATGGACTTTGTTCTTGGCTTACCAAAGATAAGAAGAGGTAATATTTCTATATTTGTTGTTGTAGATAGATTTTCTAAGATGACACATTTTATACCATGTATAAAGACATCAGATGCAGTACATGTAGAAGATATTTTCTTTAAGGAAATTGTTAGATTACATGGATTACTGAGGAGTATTAGCTCTGACCGAGATAGTAAATTTGTTGGATACTTTTGGAAAACCCTTTGGAAGAAATTTGGTACTGAGTTGAAATATAGTTCTACATTTCACCCACAAACCGATGGACAAATTGAAGTTGTGAATAGAAGTCTGGGAAATCTTTTGAGATGCTTAGTTGGAGATACACCAAGTAATTGGGATTCTGTGTTGGCACAAGCAAAGTTTGCATACAATAATTCAATGAATAGGAGTATTGGAAAGACACCATTTGAGATTATGAATGGCACACAACTGAGAGGAATATTTGATTTGAGAGACATTGCTGATGGGAATAAGAGAAGTGTTAAAGGAGTAAATTTTGCTGAGTACATGAAGATGTGAAACTAAAGCTGGAAGATAGTAATAAAAAATACAAAGAAAGAGCTGATAGATCAAGAATACATAAAACTTTTGATGTTGGTGATGAAGTGATGGTTCATTTGAAGAAAGGTCAATTTCCTATTGGAACATATGGGAAACTAAAGATGAAGAAGTTTGGACCTTGCAAGATTTTGAGGAAATTTGACAGTGGAAATGCATATGAAATTGAGTTACCTAATGACATGGACATATCACTGATTTTCAACATTGCTGATTTGTATGAGTATCATGAACCTGATGAAGAAGTAATAGTACCAACAGAATATACTAAGAAGCAGAAAGATGAAATTGAACAGATTTTGAAGGAAAGAGTTGGCAAGAGTACATGAGGAATACAATATATGGAATATCTGGTAAAGTGGAAGAATAGACCAATGGAAGATAGTTCATGGATTTCACAATCTAAGTTGGATGCAGCTTGGACCAGACCTACCAAATGATTCAGAGAATCATTTCAAAATTACCCCAGGTGTCTGATGCAGGAGCATCTCGGGTCCTTGGCAATCCTGTGTCACCAAAAACAATTTGGAGTTTGTCTATGTTGCTCAGTTCCTACTTTGACTAAGTTGGTCGATAGTTGGTCAGTTTCCTTTGGTTACTAAGTGTGGTCAATTATCTCCTGGGTGGTCGGTTGTTTCACTAGCGCTTAGTGTTGCTTGTCTATTGCTCGGTTATCCTTGGTCACTGGCGGGTTTAGTTTTAGTTTCTGTTGTGGCTGACTTGTGCATTTATGTTGGGTCATAGATTTAATGATTGGAATCCATCATTGGGAAGCATGTGGTCCCAGATCTGACCATTCCTTCCATTGATTATGGATCTGAAGGCCGACTCAATTTGGTAGACTCTTGTATAAATGTAGTTGTTTGGTTGTAGTTTAGGAGGTAGTTTTTGGATAAAAGATAGAAGATAGTAAGAATAGAGATTTTGACAAATCCTCACATGTTTGAGGACTTATGTGTTTCATTGTAATATTTGTCCCTAACCGAGAAGGCCTTACAACCTGGCATGTATCATTATATTTGATGAAAATATATGAAAGTTTCTACATTCTCTCTCTCACTATTGTGTTTTTTTGCTTCCACATGTGTTGAGAATCCTTGGATCTTTAGGGTGTGCCATTGTTTGGCCCCTCTTACTCCTTGCCTTGTGTCAATACAAAAGAAAAGAATGCACGTAGAAAGACATGGAAGAAAAGATACAATGCATTAGAGATGTTGCCTAAAGAAGACATAAGATCTTACAACCAAAGGATTAATGAAGCAGTTGCTGGAATCAGAAAAAATGGTGGAGAGATCTCAGTGGAAGACATTATGGATAAGTTAATGAATACTCTTACATAAGAATATGAAAATAAGATCAACATCCTTGATGAGACCATGCAGCTTACAAAAAATTTCAAGACAGAGACCTTGATCAGCAAAATTTCAACTTTTGATATTTCAAGATTGAAGATAGAGCCTAAAAGTGAGACAACCTTCAAAGCATCAGTCCATGGTAAGAAATCCTTAAACACTTCTGGTAATTTTGATGATGAAGATGAAGATAAAGAGATAGATGATATTATTCCTATGGTTTATAAGAAAGAAAGAAAAGGAAAAGGAAAGTATGAAGGCCAGTTACCTTTCAAATGTTTCTCATGTAATAAGATTGGTCACTTTGCATCTAAGTGTCCTACAAGAGTTAAGAAATTTAGAACTAACTACAAGCCTAAGTATACAAAATAATGTTACTATGTTGGTGATGAATTTTCTGATGATGATTCAGTTGAAGATGAAATTGGATTCATTTCTATTATGGAGAAGATGTATGATGAGATGGTTCATGAAGATGAGAAAAAGGAACAAGACCTAGCATTGATTTCACAAGAAAACATAAGGATAGATTGGATTATAGATAGCAGTTGTTCACATGACATGATAGGTGATAAAGACAATTTTTTTCATCTAGACAAATACAATGGTGGCATGGTTAGATTTGGGGATAACACTCCTAAACCTATCATTGGTAGAGGAGCTATCACATTGGATGGAAAGAACAACACTGGTGATGTTCTTTATGTAGATGGTTTGCAGCATAACCTTCTTAGTGTTGGGAAGTTTCTTGAAAAAGGTTATAGATTGGAGTTCAAAGAAAACAAGTGCATCATTCACAACAAGGATGGTGTAATGATTGCATCAAGTTCAAAGACTAAAGGTAATGTTTTTCAACTTAATTTAGAAGCAAGTTGTTTTGTTGCTAAAGTAGATGACAGTTGGCTATGGCATAAAGACTATGTCATATGAATTTTGATAAAATAGTAAAGATAAAAAATGTAAATGAAGTAAGAGATCTACCTAGCATAGAAAATCTAGTTGATACTATATGCAAAGAATGTGTGATGGGAAAGGATGTGAGGAATTCATTCAGAAGCAAGCATAATTCAATAGAGAACAGATTGGATCTGATTCATATAGACCTATGTTGACCAACTCAAACAAGATCATACTATGGTGAAAGGTATTTCATTTTGTTTGTTGATGATTATTCTAGAATGATGTGGATTGCATTCTTGAAAGATAAGTCAGAAGCATTTAAGAAGTTCAAAATATTCAGTGCTAAGGTTGAGAATGAATCTGGACTAAAGATAAAGTGTCTAAGATTGGATAGAGGAGGAGAATTCACCTCTGATAGATTATATGAGTATTGCAAAGAACATGGATAAAGAGACAATTGAGTGCACCTAGAACCCCTCAGTAGAATCGGATTATAGAGAGAAGGAATAGGATCATCCTTGATACAATGTGCACCATCATGATTGAAGGAAAAGTTGTACACACCTATTGGAGATATGTGGTCAATACAATAGTCTATACCATCAATAGAATACAATTGAGGCTTGGTGTAGAAAAGATAGCTTATGAGCTATGGTTTGGTAATGTTCCCATAGTAAAATACTTCAGAATCTTTTGAAGCAAGTCCTACATCAAGAGGGATGAAGAAATAGGCAATTTTGATGTAAGAAGCAATGAAGGTATTTTCCTTGGTTAATCTACTAAAAGAATATCTTATAGATGTTTTAATTTGATATTGAAGAAGATCATTGAAAGTGCTCATGTTACAATTGATGAAAAGTTAATGGTTCAAGAAAGATATCATGATTATGCACCTATGATTGAAGAAGAATCTAGTCCTTCCACTAGTGAGATAGTTGTTGAAGAGATATTTGACATTATTGACATATTATTCAATGACCCTAAAAAAAGTGAAGAAGAAACTCAGAAGGTAGATGACACAGTATCACCTAAAGTTCCAAATTTTACATCTAGATATCACTCTAATGATGACATCATTGGAGATCAGAGTGGCAAAGTCACAACAAGATCAAAAGAAAAGAGTTCAGTGGGAAATGAAATGGTATGTTTACTATCTCAGATTGAACTTTTAAGTATTGAAGATGCATGTAATGATTTAGATTGGCATGATGTTATGAAAGAAGAACTAGATCAGATTATTAAGAATGATACTTGGGAACTAGTCCCAAGACCTAGTGATAAGAATGTGATTGGAACCAAGTGGTTATTCAAAAACAAGATGAATGAAGATGGTATAGTAGTAAGGAATAAAACAAGGTTAGTATGCAAGGGATATGTGCAAAGAGAAGGTATTGATTATTCAGACACATTTGCACTTGTGAGCAGATTAGAAGCCATTAAGTTGTTTCTAGCTTATGCAACATTCAAAAACTTCAAAGTTTATCAGATGGATGTTAAATCAGCATTATTAAATGGAGAGTTAAAGGAAGAATTATACATTGAGCATCCAGAAGGATTCACCTTATCAGATAGGCTTGATATGGTATGCAGATTGACGAAAACCCTCTATGGACTTAAGCAAGCCCCTAGAGCTTGGTATGAGAGACTTGATGGATATCTAACAAAAATTGGATTCAAGAAAGGAGCAGAAAATTGTAATCTATTTATAAGAGAGACATTTGAAGGTTTACTACATGTAGCTATATTTGTTGATGACATTATCTTTGGGGGTAATGACAAACTTAGTGAAGAATTTGCTAAGGAGATGTAGAGCGAGTTTGAGATGAGCATGATTGGACCTACCAAATACTTTTTGTGATTAAATGTACAATAGACAGAGAAAGGCATTTTCATTAATAAATCTAAGTATGTGAAAGAGATATTGAATAAGTTCAAGATGGATGATTGCAAGCCAGTGAGTACACCTATGATAATAGGATGCAATCTTACAAAAGAAGATGATTCTCTAGTAGTAGATATAACATTATACAAGTCTATGATTGGTAAAATGATATATCTTACCCGAACTAAAACTGATATTTCTAATGTAGTTGGCATAGTTGGAAGATTTTCAGTAGAGCCTAAACAAAGTCACCTCATAGCAGTAAAGAGAATATTCAGATATTTGTAGGGCACTATAGATTATGGTCTATGGTATCCTAATTCAGAGAATGTTGAGCTTCATGTATATACAGATGCAGATTGGGTAGGATGTGTGGATGATAGAAAGAGTACATCAGGAGGAGTGGTATTTCTTGGTGATAGACTAGTCACTTAGACAAGAAAGAAGAAAAATTGTATTTCTTAGTCAATAAAGAAGAAAAATATGTTGCAATAGCTTTGAATTGCTCTACAATTATTTGGATCAAGTAGATGATAAAGGATTTTTGAATTCAGATTGATTATCTTATTTTTATTCATTGTGATAACACTAGCACTATCAACGTGTCAAAGAATCCCATGATTCATGCAAAGAAAAAACACATAGAGATTAAGTATCACTTCCTAAGAGAGAAAGTGGCAGAGAAACAAGTTAAGTTGGATTATGTGAGTAAAAAGGATCACCTAGAAAATATATTCACAAAGCCTTTACCAAAGGATACTTTTGAGCATCTCAGGAAGAAGTTGGGAGTAATTCCCTTCCCTGATTTTGATTAGAAAAAGTGGGGAGAGCATTAGTCCACAGTGATTGATGGATGGTTGACTACTCTACTTTAGGAGTAGTACTATGCTTAAATATTTGGTTCCCTTTTTCCATTGATGTCAAAGGGGGAGTAGTATATAGTCATGAAAAATAATATTAAAAAGGGAGTTCATACAGAATTAAGGAGGAGTAATATATAACAACAAGGAGTAGTAGTATTTAGTCATGGAAGCAGTTTTGTTGAGGAAATGGAGAATATTAAAGAATATTGCAGAAAATGGAGGATTCATCCTTGGGGGAGTTTTGATGAGGAAATGGAGAATGTTATAAAAGAATCATTCATTTGGATTGGTTTTATTTTTCATTCCATATGTTTCCATCAATGCCAAATGGGGAGATTATTGGAGATTTGCCAGCAAGCCAGTACTGATTGTATATTTTTCATTGATGACAACATATGGTAAGTAGCATGCATGGAAGACCTATGTAGTAAGCTTTGAGTATATGTAGCATGGACATGTTATCAACATGATATCATGGATGTAGAGGGTAATTGTTAGTACAGATAGTTATGTAGTAGCTTGTGTTAACAGTGTTCTTGAAAGAGTTATAGGAAGTGTTCTATTAGTCATTGTCCGTACAGTTATCATGGACCCTTGCACATTTGGATATGTGATGGAGACATGTTAATGTTTCTCCATTGATGAACATGAAGTCTAATGTGTAATAGAATTGAAGTTATGTAGTCTCTATTAACCAATTGTAGTTTCCTATGTTTATCTAGATGAGCCGACAGATATTATATTGGTACAGGAGTTGTGCCTATCATTTCATTATGTGTGCTTAGATTATTTATTAGAGTTGAGTTTAAAATGTTTGATTAAGAGTGCATGATTTAATTCAGCTTGAGGATAAAGTATCAGTTAATTTGGTAGATCCGATAGTGTGTAGCGTGCATCTACACTTATTCATTTGGACAGGTCCCAGTTTGTGTTGCATGCTTAGTAGAGCCAATAGAGATATTATTGAAGAGTATTATTGTTTCTATAATATGATTTCAAGGTTGTTCTAACATGACAACTTGATTATATTATTTAGAGGAAAGATACTTATAGCTGGTCATTTGTGATCGCTAGAAGTATGGTATGAAGATGAAAGATTAGAGCAAAGCAGAGAGTGTGAAGTATTGTGTCATCAAGAAGAGGTCTATGTGATAGAGAAGATAGAGTGTGCTATTCATTGGAACTGATCAAGACAACAAGTCTACCTCATAATTCACCAAGATCCAGATATAGTGTGTATCTATCATTCAGAAGGTTGCAACCTTCACCCCTTTGAGAAGTGAGCTCTCGAACAATGTGTCCTCACCCCTAATAGAGTCAATCATAAAAGACTCCTAATAGGGTCCAACCTTTGACCAGGTCACTATACTTATTTCATTCTAAATATCAACTCCTAACAGGGTTGTAAGATCTTCTAACAAGGATCATTATACACTAGTGTAGTTTATTAGTGGGTGTCAATTCCCACTGGGGTTTTTACCTATTTGGGTTTCTTCATAACCAAAATATTGGTGTTGTGTTCAAGTGTTCTTTCATTTTGTTTATGCTTAAAGTTTAAGTATACTTATTTGGATAAAGAATTGAAACTTGTAGATAATTGATTCATCCCCCCCCCCTCTCTCAGTTATCTCTTGGGACCATTGCTAATAGGATTTTCATGGAAATATGGTAAATGAAAGTTAGGGTTTTTCTCAAAGATGTCATAGACTCAGGGCATGGAGGGTTGGTTGACCATTCTTTCAAGTCGGCCATAGGCTAAACATCTCTATGTGTTTAGCCAAGAAGTGAATAGAAAGTAGAGATAGTCAGACATGAGGATTGAACCAACTTGGTGAATGCTATATTTTGTTCATTTTTGGATGCTAGAGGAGTTATAAGGCCTTGGGAGGAAATGAGGGACCCATCCAGTCACACTTTCTTTGTTATCCATGCCTAGTCTGGCCAATTAGGCCTATGAACCTAGTAGGTGTTGAGGGGTGCTAGAGTTGAACCTAACCAAGATCCTTTGGAATCCTTTGAGGATTTGAAAAGGGTGTCCAAAATTTTAGATATTTTTCTAAGGTGTTCAGGGATTTTTGGAGTAAGGTACCAAAAACCAGTCAGTTAGGGCTAGTAGATTTCCTGACCGGTATTGAGGAGAATGAGTTGTGGGTCTTGGAGAAATTATTTGGAAGTTGTATCTCAGTGTGTTGAGACCCTAGAGATTGTCTCCACTTCTATTTTGAAGTTCCTAGTGGTATAGGGGATTTTCCCTATTTTGGGCTCATTTAAGGATTGTTTCCTTATAGGAGAAATTGGACTAAGGATAAACATAGGGAGTGGTTATAGGTGTCTAAAGGAGAGTTAGACCCTAATTTGGACTGGTGGTTGTAGAATTTTCATCAAGTGGTATCAGAGAAACTAAGGTATTAATTGGAAGATAGGAGATTCACAAGATGTTTGACACAAAAGGTAATGAGGGGGATGGATTCCCTACCAATGTGATCCACAAGGAGTTGGCTAAGATGCTCAGAGAGAACATGGCTAGAAGCAAGAAGATGGAAGGATAACTTGAGAGATTAAAGAATTTCCAAGGAGGAAAGATGAATGTGGGTGAAAAATCAGAGGAAGAGGAAGAGGAAGAGGAAGAGGTAGAAGAGATACCAATACCAAGAAGACCAGGAGTATTAGAGGACCAAAGATTATTCATAGAGGCACTTGAAAGGATAGGAAGGAAAGAATCCAGGATAGCCTAACTTTGTTTGTAGGAAAGATGGATGTGGATGGGTGAATGGTGGAACTTCTTGCAGAATGAGAGAGTGTAAAATGATAAGAACCTCATCACATCATGGAAGAGGATGAGAGTGGAGATTAGGAAGCAATTTGTTCCTAAGGCCTATGACATAGTGATGCAAAATAAATTGTATGGGTTAAGACAAAAAGAGCTTGATGTGAATGAATATATAGAGGAGTTTCATAAAATCACTCTAAGAGCCAAGATATCTGAGATAGAAAATAAAAATTTCACTAGGTATATAGGAGGATTGAAGTACTCCATCCATGATGAGATCACCATGTTTAACCATGATTCAGTGCACAAATGTTTTCAATTGGAACTAAAGGTGGAGGAGAAACAAAAGAGGAAGGGTGACCAACAAAGAGGAGGAAGAGGTGGTTATTTCAATAGAGGAAGAGGAAGGAACAATGGGGGTTTTCCCTCAAACAAATTCCAAGGAGAATCTAGTAATGAAGGAGGACAAGGAGAATCTAGTTAGAAATGTGGATTCATGGTAAGGAGAGGAAATGGTTGAGGAAGATTTTGAGGAAGGAGTTCAGGAGTCTTCACAAGGAGATGTTTAAACTATAATAAAGTGGGACACCAAGCCTTAAGGTGTCTAGAGAAGAAAGGGAACAATAACCAAGGTGGAGAAAGGAGGATCCAACTGACCCAAAAATATGACACACAAAGCATCCAAGGGAAAAGAGGGAATGCAAATCTAGAACAAGGAGAGATTTTAATGTTCAATAGGATCTTTTTGAAGACCCTTGCAAGAAAGGAGCCACCCCAAAGAAAGGCCTTATCCAAGACATCCTGCAAGGTAAATTGTAAAGTATGTAAGGTAATAGTTGATTCAGGTTCCACTAATAACCTTGCATATATTGAGTTGGTTAGTAAAAAAAAAAATTTAGATACCCCATCCTAACCCATATAGAGTATCTTGGTTAAATAAGGAACAAGAATCTTTGGTCAATGAACAGTTATATGTGGAGTTTCAGATAGGAGACTACCAATAAAATATCTTGTGTGATGTTACAAAGATGGATGCATGCCATATACTACTAGGGAGGCCATGGCAGTATGATGTAAACTCCAAGCATGATGGAAATAAGAATGTCTATAAGATCACCAAGGGTGGAAGGGGGCATACCATGAGGCATTTTCCTAATGATGAGAATGAGACACATCAAGTGTCCAATGTACTATTTGTTGGATAAAATAAGTTCATGAAGACTCTTAAGGAGAAGAGAACACCATGCTTTGTCATAAATTAGTAATGACTAGAAAGGAAGTGGAAGAAAGGAAGGTAAGGGATAGAGAACCAGTGAGAAGTGTAGGACCCAAGGAAGTGCAAGACTTGTTGATAAAGTACGAAGATGTGATTGCAAATAGTAGGACTAAGACTCTTCCACCATTCAAGGATGTAAGTCACTACATTGACATCATACCGGGATCTACCCTACCAAGAAAAGTTGCCTACAAACTAACTCCATATCAGAATGAAGATTTGGCTAGACAAGTGGAGGAGTTTCTAGAGAAAGGGTTCATAAGGAGAAATATTATCCCTTGTATAATTCCAAGACTTTTGGGTCCAAAGAAGGAAGGCACATGGAGACTATGTACTGACTCCAAAGCCATAAATAAGATCACCATAAGGTACCATTTTCCCATTCCTAGAATGGAATACTTGATGGATTTCCTCAGAAGGGCAAGGTACTACTCCAAGATGGACTTGAAGAGTGGGTACCACTAGGTAAGGATTAGAAGTGGAGATGAATGGAAAAATTCATTCAAGACTAATGAAGGGTTATTAGAGTGGATGGTGATGCCCTTTAGCCTCTCAAATGCTCCAAGAACATTCATGAGACTCTTGAACAAAGTGCTCAAGAATTTTATAAATCATTTTGTAGTTGTTTATCTAGATGAAATTCTCATTTTAAGTAGAAATAGAGTGTAATGTCCCACCAGGGAATCCAAGAGAACTTAACCTAAACATGCATCTAAGTTTTTAGAATAATTTTTTTTTAAAGTGTTAACATTCAACAACATCAAAGTTTTACAATGTAGAAGCAATACAATGAAATGAATAGCTCACATAGGTTACAACTCTCAAGGATTCCATGACGAAGATTATGTGAATATAAAATTAATTAATTTAGATTAGAAATAATTAAAAACTCATATAAACAAATGAAAGACAAATGAAACATCACATAAAAGATAACATAGATACAACTGGTACCATAAGGTAACCAGAATAACCTACATCCACTGCACATGTCACAGGGTATGCAAATACAATAACCAAAAAGAAGTATGACATGATAACTCTGCAGAACTGATACAGTGATACAAGATCACAAAAAGGAAGAAGAAGAAGATCACATCTCCACCAAAGAAGAACAAGAAGAATCAACTACCACAGGGATCATCTAGCACTGGTACATGAACATCGAAATCTCAAATGGTAAAAGAATCACTACCACCTGGCCTCGTGAACCTAAATGGTCCACTCCCACCATGCTAAGGAGATAACATCAGATCCCACTCAGATAACAAACAACAACAGAACAAACTACGAAAGAGATCCTGAAATCTTCTAACTCAAAAGGTACAACATACACAACTAGAGGCAACCAACACATGTAGGAAACCTAAGATGCATAAAGGAAGTGTCATCACATGAGCCAACTCTAAGGTTATCCTGGTAGTCTCTTTAGACCCCGACACCCTAGTGACTCTATGTGGTATCAGTAACCCCTCGTGTAGACAAGGTACTAACTATGCCATATCTAGTCCACATAGGTGGCAAGCATCTTCTCACTCCCATCCTAGTACAAAAATCAATCAAGAACTCAGGCATGGGTGAGGCACATAATATCTTATTAGGTTCATTTTAAACTCTCAATGCCATTAATTATCACTTATTAAGCTACTTGTAATAGGATATCCTGGTAGCCACTTTTGGGCTCCAGCACCAATTACAGCCACTTCTTGCTATACACTAAGATAACCTACCCTAGGGTTTCACAAGATCAAGTATAACTCTGAGTTAGCACAACTCATGAATCTCAATACTAGTTCCAACGAAGACATAAACATGCAAATCTAGAATCATCATATAACAAGTTCACTGACACAACAGAATATGCAAGGCAAATAAACATGATAGATAAAATATCTAAGAACCCACCTCTGGACTCACATTCCCACTGATTGGGATTCTAGCCCCTCAAGACCACCACATAGGGTAATAAAAGACTAAACATGATTTAATTAAAATAGACTAATTACATCCATATTTGACTCAAAATTAAAATGATGTCATCATGAAGAAACACTTAACTAATCCAAACAACCAGATTCACATAACACTCACTTGCATGGCTAAACACCCACATTAAAACTTAACACAAAATTAATTTCTTTTATACAAAACTAGTCATATATTTTATAGCCAATACTCATGCAAAGATCATTAACATCTAATTACTCCATGCAAGATAATTAGATGTAGAAATAATTCATAAATAAAATACATCTAACAAAAATCTTTCAAATCAAAAACTTCAAACACTTACAAGAAAACATGATTCCCTTAAAGAAATCCAATTAATTATAAAACATAACTAGTTCAACTATATTGCATGTATTTATAACCATGCAAATAATCATATATAATTATAAATTCCAGTTGACTAAAACAATCATCTTGTTGACTAAAGTCCATTTGACTACAAAAGCATTCATATAAATGTCTCACACATAACTATCTATTTTAAATAAAATCTCATGCATGTATACCTTTTAAATAAGTATTTAACTAAAATCTCCATGTATATCAAAACACCATGCATTTAATAATAAAATAATGTTATTAATTTTCTAAAAACAAATAGAAACATTAATATCAAAACCCACATGTAAAAAAAATCAATTAATATTTATTTATTAATTATTTTTTTTATAACAATTATAAATCTAAAATTTAATAATTAATAATAATTAAAAAAAAAATTAAATTTTTTTTTACAATTAATTTTTAAATCTGAAGAGGCTATAAGAGGATAAGTTGAGGATCAACTTGGACAAGTGTGTTTTCTTGTAGGAGGAATCGATATTCCTACGATTTGTGAGCTCAAAGGGGAACCTAAAGATGGATCCATCCAAGGTGGAGGAAGTACTAAATTGGCCAACCCCAAGGAATGCAAGTGAGGTAAAGAGCCTCCATGGTCTAGAAATTTATTATAGGAAGTTTATAGGGGCTTTACCAATCTATGTGCTCCTGTGATAGACACAATCAAAGGAGGTAGAAAGTGTCTATTTGTGTGGACCTTTGAGGATGGAAGGTCATTTGAATTATTGAAGAATAAATTTTTAGAATAACCTATACTAGTTTTACCAAAGTTAAACAAGGTGTTTACCATTGAGTGTGATGCCAACAATAGAGCCATAGGAGGGGTCTTGAGCCAAGAAGGAAAGCCAGTAGCCTTCTTTAGTGAAAATATTAATGAAGCCGCAAAAAAATATTCTACATATGACCTAGAGATGTATGCAATGGAGCAGTCCTTAAGGAAATGGAGGCACTACATGTTGCTAAAGGAATTTGTTGTCTATATTAACAACCATGCCTTAAGCTTCCTAAACAAGTAGGAGAAACTAAGTCATAGTCATATAAAGTGGGTAGAGTATCCTCAAGCATATACCTTCACCATAAAGAATAATAAGGGGTAGAAAATAAGGTTTTTGATTCCTTTAGTAGGAGGAAATTGACCATCTAGGAGGTAAGATTGGAAAACATGAGGGTTAACTCAATGAAGGATATGTATGAGAAAGATGAGGACTTCAAGGAAGCCTGTCAGGTATGCAAGGAGATGAATAGTATATACTACAATGAATTTGCAGACTATGTGTTGTAGGATGGATTACCTTTTAAAGGTAGTCAATTGTGTATCACAAGAGGATCATTCAAGGATAATATCATGAAGGAGAAACATTATGGAGGCTTGGCAAGCCACTTTGGGCTTGACAAGACACTAGATTCGGTAAGGAGGCTCTACTATTGGCCAAGGATGCTAACTAATGTCAAGAGGTATGTGGAGAGTTGTGTGATATGTCAAAGAGCCAAAGGAAAGAGTTCTAATGAAAGTCTCTATACACCTTTTCCCATCCCAAATAGACCATGGGATTCAATGAGTATGGATTTTGTGCTTGGACTCCCAAGAACAATACAAGGATATGATAGTGTATGTGTAGTGGTTGACAGATTCTCTAACATGGCCCACTTCTTACCTTGCAAAACATGTCATGATTACTCTCACATAGAAGGGATCTTCTTCAAATAAATAGTGAGGTTGCATGGATTAAACCTATCCATAGTTTTAGATAGAGAATCAAAGTTCCTTGGGCACTTTTGGAGAACTCTTTTGAAGAGGTTAGGAACCAATCTTTCCTATTCATCAGAATACCATCCACAATTAGATGGCCAAATGGAATTTTTGAATAGGTCACTTGGGAACCTATTGAGGTGCTTGATAAAGGATCATGGAGTAACCTGGGAATCAGTACTTTCCTAAGCATAATCTTCTTATAATGACTCATTGAATAGGAGTAAAGTACTTAGTCCCTTTTAGATTGTCTATGGGACACACCCTAGGGTGTATTGGAGTTAAGAGAAGTGAATTCTTTGGAGAGAAATAGTGCACAAGAGGATACATTTGTAGAAGTCATGATAGACATCCACCAAGAGGTGAGAAACAGGTTGGAGAACACAATAGAGAGATACAAGAATGCAGTTGATAGTAAGAGGAGAGATTTATAGCTTGCAATGGGAGATATGGTGATTATTCATCTCAAAATAGAGATAGTCCCTAGAGGAAAGAACACCAAACTCATGATGAGGAAGATAGGACCATTCAAGATCTTGCAAAAGTTTGGTACCAATGCTTACAAGATTGATTTGCCACCAGACATTAGGTTGTCAAACACCTTCAATGTATATGATATCTATGCATATAAGAGCCCTAATGTGGTTGATACAGGTGAAGAGGAAGCATCCAAGGATGAGCTATTCAATACACTCCCTAGAATAAAACAACCAAAGATAGAGTATATCCTTGATAAAATAATAAGAAATAAAACAAGGAGGGAAACATACTATGAGTATCTCATCAAATGGAGAGGAAAACCATTGGAGGATGCAACTGTTAGGAAAGGGAACACTGAGAGGAGGGGGGTGAATCATTGTTCATTGTATTTTAACTTTTCACTTTAATCTTTATACTAAACTTAAATGCTTAAGTACTGAAATAAACATTCACATAAACATGAAACATGAAATCAACACATGAACACTAGTATGGTTACGGGGAAACCCAAATAGGTAAAAACCCTGGTGGGAATTGACACCCACTAATATTTTTCACTAGTGTTTTGTGATCCTTGTTAGAAGATCCTTAACCCTATTAGGAGTTTCTTTACAATGCTTTAAGTATAGTAGACCTTGTTAAGGGTCTGACCCTGTTAGGAGTCTTTTACAATCATCCCTATTAGGGGAGAGGATGCACTATCTAAGAGATCATTGCTCAAGTGGTGAAGGCTACAACCTTCTAATCTCAGATACACACGATATCTACAAGATGAACTGTCACTGTGACACTGCTTGTCAGATTAGTTCCTTTGATGCGCTGATGCTTTGACCTCTAGCAAAGATCTAATACATCTTCTAGTGTCCTCTCACACATCTTCTCTACTTATTCTAATTCACTATCAACTTCCATACCGAATACAATGGGTGCACCTTATATTTATACGCTCATACAAAAATACACAACTAGGTCGGCCCTATAACTAATTACAAACAACACTTCCAAATGAATTGGCTTAAGCATGCTTACAATTATACATATAAAAATGTTGGAAACCTAAATACAATGGGCATATGGCCTTTACAACATTACTTTATAACCGCAAACCAAAATACTAACTGTCGGCTCCATTCTCTGTTCTCTGTTGGCACACACTGGTTGTGCAACTTCAACTAATTGTAACTTTATCATCCTTGCAAAATCGCTTATGCTCTCATAGAATAAGTATGAGTATAGTCTAAAAACCTTAACTTCTAGGGTGCATACCATAAATCATCCTTACACACGTGCACTAATGCTCTGAGCTGTAGGAACTCTATACATTGTCTAGTCTTCAACACTTAACTAAATTCTGATCTTTACATCAAGTGTGGTAACTCCAAACTACTATATGACTTTGTTTCCATAATGAAAACACTATATATAGTCATATACCTCAATATAGACAACTTTCCAACAATCTCCCCCTTTTTCATTGATGGCAACAAAGGAATATGGCCAAGTTGCTAACTGTCCCTTAACACAAATTTTTTTAGTCTTCTATACATTTCTTATACATAATCTTATATCTCCCTATACATATTACACTCCATATTCTATACACAACTATCCCTTTGACATTAATGACAAAGGTGTACCAAAAAACTGTATCTGCATATACTTAGTTAGGGAAAACATTTGGATATGATATCTTAAGGTTTTGGATCTCCTTCTTCCAAAAAGTTATCAAAGAGTTAACTATCTAGAGATGGGCACATAATGCATATTGAAGCTTCTCCATCTTCTTCAAATCTATGCTCAGACCTTGATCATAGGTTATCATGGTGGCATCAATCTACTTTATGTTTTGATTGAGGATGTCTAATGAGGGCACAAGAGCATTCCTCAACTGAGTCTGTCTAGATCTTATCTTTGCCATCTCTTTCTCTGCCTTCTCAATTTTTTCCAACTGACCTTGGTAGATATTGTTGCACAAGTTCACATTAGTGGATGTGTCTTTCACTGAACTATTCACCTACTCAATCATAGCTTCTACCTCTTTTATTTTCTTAAGATGGGCATCAGTAAGCTTATCTTGATCCATGCAATCTACAATGAATTTCCTTCCTTGATCAGAAAATTATTTTAAGGATGCTTGTCCTCTCTTGAGTGAATTAAGATCTAGTGCAAAGTTGCTCATCAACTCATTCAATCTCTTCTTCAAGTACTTCTCTTCTACAAATTTGGATGTAGATTCTTCAAGGCTTGAAAAACTACTTTTGAACTATGAGATAATTGTACTCACATCATCAACTGAGTGTACATTATACACTTTCTTTTCTTCTGACAATAGACTATTCAGTATGTTGATAGATTCCACAAGGAGATTATTTCTCATTACTTTTTCCTCCTTTTTCTTCTCCATAGCTAGGACACTGAACTTAATCAAGTCTTCTTCTCTCCACGAGTCCAAACTAGATGTGTTAGGTGTCAAACTTGACAACAATGCTGAGGAGGGAGTGATGGGAGTCCTATCCATCACTTCTAGTTTTACCTTGGCTATTTCAATAGAAGTTTCATCTTTCTCTTGTTCTTTTTCTTGTTCTTGTTCTTCTTCTTTCTTTTCTTCCTCTTCTATTTTCTCTTCTTCTTTATCATCTATTATATTTTCAATCAATACCTCTTCTTGATGAGTGGGAGGTGTGCTGCTACATAAAATCTTAGTTTCTTGTGTGCTCACAAAATCTTCTTCAAATGTGTCCAATTTTGTGTCAGTGGCTACCATGTCTATCTCCACATCATCAATGATAATGGTTTTTTCCTTGAGTGATTCTAACATGGGCATAGACTTTTCTTCCTTTGATTATACTTCTACTACAGGCGCTGAACCCTGAGGACCTGTAGATTGTTCCTTGATGGTCTCTGACCCTTTGGTAACCTTTATGGGTACATTAGCTATGGGTGCAGTAGGTGGATACATGTTTCTATTCATGAATGCCTTCTCAAAGGCTTTCTCTATCTCTTTTGAAATTAACTCATAATTATTATCCATTATGTTCAGAGTTCTTGTCTTTGTTCTAAGGTGAGGCTTCAATAGATCTAACAACAATTTCTTTTCTTCTAGTTCACACACAAGAAGGGTATCATCAAGAATCTTTTACCTTATCCATAGATCTTCCTCAATAGCCTATCTCTTTTGGAATTCAAGGATATTCCATACCTTGTTAGGAATCATGGTTTTTAGTTCCAAGACTATTTTCTTGAACTTTAACATGTGCTTGACCAACATACCATGAATCTCAGATTTTTCTATTTCATTATACTTGTCATATAATTTCCCTACTTAGTCAATTCTTCCTTCATCAACTATTCTATCACTTAGCACATTGAGACTGGGTTTGAAGCTTACTTCAAGAGGTTCTTGGGTGTTTCTTTTGTTTCTTGTGACTCTCAAGGATGGATGACTAGTGCCTACATATTTCTTCCTCTTTGGCATTGCCTTATACTCAGGAGTAGTAGTAAGGTCAATGGTTTCCTTGGGCACAGAAGAAGTATCATCTTCTTTACCCTTCTGACTATCATCTTTTTCAATTTTTATCTTCTTCATCTTGGGGTCATGCGATTCTTCCTTAGCTACATCTGCACTCTTTTGTTCCAAAGAAATGTTTTCATCACTTTCTTTGTCAAGGTCAGCTTGAGATACACCATGAATCCTTAAGATCTCTGATGTGACTTTAGCAACCCTTCTTTTTGTTGTTGCATTGTTTATCTTTGCATCTACTTCTCTTGTCTTCTCCTCATATGTTCCCCATCTAGGTTCATTAGGATCTTTGGGGGCTGATAGTAATACCTGTGCATATGCTTCAAGGACCTGTTCCTCTACCTCATACCTAGGTGGATGAATCCACTTAGTTCTTCGCTCAACACCTTCCATAAAAGTTGTGTCTATCTCCACCATAAAACAAATTGTATCCTTGTACTTTTCCACAATGCTTTCTGGAATCATGTACCTCATTTGCATCTTGACCCTGAAGGTCTTCAATTCCAATGTTATATAATCTCTTAATGTGCTTTCAATGGATGCTTTGTTGGATATCTGAGGCATGGTTGGAATGGACTTGTCCAAATACAAATCTAATATTCTTCCAACAATATGAAGGTACATGTAGATGATTATTGACTCAAACCTGAATATCTTTGTCTTGTCATGTTTGATAGCTTTTATGTTATCAATCAACTGTGTGTGCAAGATCTCACACAAGTTGAACTCACCATCTTCCTTTACTAGTCTGATGGCTGCTACAATAGTGCCTACAGACACACTATTCACCCTGCTTGTGTGATGAAACCTGTATCCCAATATCATAGACATCATTTTGATGTTTTCTTACTCAATAGGCTCAATTCTCATGCCACGCCCATCACTCCTTGACTTACATGTTTGCTCAACCATTTTCCTAACATCCTTGCCCATAGGAAGGACATCGCCTATCCTAGAAAGGCTTGTCATCTCATGTATCAAGTCACTAGTGATTCTTACTGGTATATCACCAATCCAAAACAAATCCTCATGAATTATACTTAATAAAATCTTTATCCATTTTGTCTCATAGAATTCATATGCCATAGCATACTCAATGATAGGGTGATCATTTCATTTAACATATTCATCCATGAATGTTTTGTCTGGTTTCAACATGGTATCCATGTGCACCCTTAACCTATCCAACTCAATTGGTTCTTTCTTGTAGTAGATGTATGCCCTAATGTCTTCCACATGCATGACACCCATAGGCGTGTGGGAGAAAGCTCCTTCTAAATCATCTAGGGTTGACTTGAAAGGATGTTTCTTGAATACATATCTCTTCTTCTCAATGACATCATAAACAATGGGAGTGGCCATGACTTACTTGATTAATCACTAACCAACTGTAATCCAAAATGATTTGAAGACTTTTGAATCAGCGCATCAATCTAGGGTTTTTGCAACTGACCAAATGCACTTATAATTACTACAAATCACTAATAGATCAATCTCCAAATCTTCACAACAACTTCTAAGGCTCTTTCTTCTCTCCTATCACTCTAAATTTTAATGTAATGAGAAATCAAATACCTTTTTGTGTACTTTAAAGTGAAAATTTTGCCATTAATACAAGTCGCGTAAACCAGGCTGTCACTTCAAAATTTCCAACTCGAGTTCTATTCACAATTAGAATGTGTGATCATACACATAGGTACCTTTATACTCCAAAAGCTTAAATCCAAAGGCGCATACTCTGAGGATGAGTATACCGGCCACGCAAGGGTCTAGAGCTAAATTAGCTCCCCCTATGACCCTAAGGGTCATTCATCTAGATGTAGAGGGTGTGTCCATTGAGGATGCATCCAATACATTCTCATTAGTCTTGTCCTTCTTTTTCTCTGACCAAATCATGCTTGCATCATCTGAGGATTTGACAAAATTAACTTCTCCTACAGGATCCAAAACTAGTTCTTCGATCTTTTTAGGGCTTCCTTGACCTTGTGTCCTTGATCTATAGAACCTTGAGATATTTCCAGCCTTGTTACAAGAGACAAAAATGACTACAAGTCTTATATTCCTTGGCATATTGACATAAGTCACCATTCTACATTATTTTTCTATGTGACCATTATAGTTACATATCTGGCATGTAACATTATGAGAAATTCTTACATTTGTTTGATTCTGATCTTTCTAATCTTCCTAAATCCTATTCTTCTTATTAGTCTTGCAATTCATAGCTCTATGACCAAACTTGTTGCATGAATAATAGTAGCCATTAAAAGGTCTTATCTCTGTACAGTTCCTTGCAATGTGTCCATGTTTGTTACATGCAAAACAAGTGCATTCTACTTGCTTGCACTCATTCTTAGGTGGTCCACCATTATCTTTGGTTTGATCTTCAATCTTTTCAACATTAGTAGAGTCCTTTTGTGAATCCTTTCTTTCTCGCATGTTGTCAATCTCATTTTGTGCTTCATTGTATCCAATACAGCTAGTGTCTCCTTTGGCTCTCCTTGCATACAATTGAGATTCTATCAAATTAGAACTGGTGTGTAATTTTTCAATTTGATTCTCTCCTTCTTTTAATTTACACTCCAAGCTTTCTTTGCTACTCCTTAGCTCCAAGATTTCCATGTTTACTTTCCTTAGTTCTTCATTTAGCTGAAGGTTTTCTTTGATCTGTTCATCATAGGCTTCTTGATTATTAGTCAGCTTACCATCAAACTCTTCGAGTTGTTCATTTAAGGATTTGTTTTCTTCATTCAACTTCTTGACCATTGTCCCTAGATCACTAGTAGAGCATTCTTTTAAATCTTTCCTTATCTTTTTGATGACTAATTAAGCATCACTGAGTTTATCCTTTAGTTCTTTAGATTCTCTTTCTGACTTGTCCAGGTCTTCAAGAGAAGCTTCAAGATTTATTTTTAGATGTTTCATCTCTGCTTTTTTCATGATCTCCTCAAGTGGTTAAACTTCTTTGCTAAGGACCATAGATCTGATACTAATTGTTAAGAATGGGAACACTGAGAGGGGGGAGGGGGGGTGAAACAGTGTTCACTGTATTTTAACTTTTCACCTTAATCTTTATACTAAACTTAAATGCTTAAGTACTGAAATAAAGATTCACATAAACATGAAACATGAAATCAACACATGACACCAATATGGTTACAGGGAAACCCAAATAGGTAAAAACCTTGGTGGGAATTAACACCAACTAATATTATGCACTAGTGTTTTTTGATCCTTGTTAGAAGATCTTTAACCCTATTAGGAGTTGCTTTACAATGCTTTAAGTATAGTAGACCTTGTTAAGGGTCAGACCCTGCTAGGAGTCTTTTAAAATTGCCCCTATTAGGGGAGAGGATGCACTATCCAAGAGCACACTGCTCAAGTGGTGAAGGCTACAACCTTTTGATCTCAGATACATACTATATCTGCAGGATGAACTGTCACTATGACACTACTTGTCAGATCAGTTCCTTTGATGCACTGATGCTTTGACCTCTAGAAAATCTCTAATACATCTTCTAGTGTCTTTGCAAACATCTTCTCCACTTATTATAATTCACTATCAATTTCCATACCAAATACAATGGGCGCACCTTATATTTATATGCTCATACAAAATACACAGCTAGGTCGGCCCTATAACTAATTACAAATAATGCTTCCAAATGAATTGGCTTAAGTGTGCTAATAATTATACATATAAGAATGTTAGAAACCTAAATAAAATGGGTACATAGCCTTTACAACATTACATTATAATTGCAAACCAAAATACTAAGTGTCAGCTCCATGCTCTATTCTCTACTGACAGACACTGGCTGTGCAACTTCAACTAACTGTAACTTTCTCATCCTTGCACATATGCTTATGTGCTCATAGACTAAGTATGAGTATATTCTAACAAATTTAACTTCTAGCGCACATACCATAATTCATCCATACACATGTGTGCTGATGCTCTAAGCTGTAGGAACTCTGTACACTCTCCAGTCTTCAACACTTAACTGAATTTTGTTCTTTACATCAAGTGTGCTGACTCCAAAATGCTATATGAATTTGTTTCCATAATGAAAACACTATATCTAGTCATATACCTTTGTATAGACAACTTTCCAACACCAACTTGGCTGATAGAGATTACAACTAAGAAATTGGGATTCAAGGTTACTGATTTACCAACTCAAGAGAGTTGAGTTTTATTGGTCAATGGAGTATGGTGTAGGTAACATGAAATCTCCATGGAACCTATGCAAAAATATGATATATTTTGGATCCATTTGGATCAAGCATTGTAATAGAGACCACTTGTGAGGTTGATTGGGTTTAAGGTGACGTTATGAACCTTAGATACCAAATTGAACCAAAGGTCCTAGATAGGAAGAATAGGAAGGTTAGGGAGTAATTAGGTGAATTTTTTCTATAAATGGATATATTTGATCCATTTTCTCTTTGGATAGGTCCCTTAGGAGCCTTGACATCAAAAATTAAATTTTATCATGCAACATTTAAAAGTTTCTTGAAAACTTTTGAAAAGTTGCTCAAAAGTTAAAAAAATAGTTCATAACCATTTGAAAATTGGTTGTAGCCATTGTATGAGCTTTATTAGGCATAATATGGTCATACATCCAAGGGGGATTCAGATTGTATGAAGGTTTGAAGAAAAAAAAGTTAAAACCCTAATTTAATGAGAAATTTTGTGTGTTTGTACATGGTACGGCTCAGTATAGACTAAGAATGATCTAAAATTATAGGTTTTGGTTACTATTGTGTGTTATTGGTCTAATTTTTTTGGTTTGAAGTGATTTAGATCAATTTTGTGTAAGATATCTCTGATTTGGTGTATACAGTCTAGTGGAACTCTAAATTTGAGGGTTTGGTTGAAGTGAACCTCTAACTTGTATCTCCACCATAGGATTTTCATGGAACTATGGGAAATGAAATTTTGAGGATTTTTCTCAAAGATATCAGATACTTATGGCATGGAGGGTTGGTTGACCATGATTTCAAGATGACCCTAGGCTAAACATCTCTATGTCTTTAGCTAGGAAGTGAAGAGAAAGTGGTGATAGTCAGACCTAAAGATTGAAAAAAATTGGTGAATGTTGTAATTTGTTCATTTTTGGATTATATAGGAGTTATAGGTCCTCGGGAGGATTTGAGGGACCCATCCACTCACACTTGCTATGTTATCCATGCCTAGTCTGGCCAATTAGGCTTGTGAACCTAGTAGGTGTTGAGGGGTGTTGGACTTGAACCTAACCAAGATCCTTTGGAATCCTTTGATCGTTCAAAATGGTGTCCAAATATGTAGATATTTCACTAAGGTGTTCAGGGATTTTTGGAGTAAGTTACCAAAAGCCAGTCACTCACAGCTAGTAGAGTTCCTGATCGATATTGAGGAGAGTGAGTTATGGATCTTGGAGGACTCATTTGGGAGTTGTGTCTCACTATTTTGAAACCCTAGAGATTGTCTTGACTCTTATTTTAAATTTCCTAGTGGTATAGTGTGTTTTCCCTATTTTGGCCTCATTTACAAATTGTTTCCTTATAGGATAAATTGGACTAAAGATAACCGCGGGGAGTGGTTATAGCTGTCTAAAGGAGAGTTAGACCTTGATTTGGATTAGTGCCTATAGACTGTGCATCATCTTCTCACCTACAAATCCTCAGTGAAATATAATAATTTAGAAAGTTTACTTAGTAAATGACCCACCTTCTTTAGTGTGACCTTAGTTTCATCCACCAATCCAAAAAGTGTACTCTTTTATTTTACAATATTCTCCACCAATTTTACTATCCTATTCTTCTCATAATGAGACTCTACTAGCTTCATTACTATAGTATCATTGTCAAAAAAATTATCATAAATGGCCTTAATAAATGTTTTCATTTGATCAATCACTTATGCATCTATGTCATACTTTACATCAGGAATTAGATCTACTAGAATATTTGTAGCTTGTTTTAGTACTCTAGCCTTATTTATATTCTCCTTAGCATTTTCCTTTTATGCCTTTAGCATCACCTTTTCAAAAAAATTAAGTAATTCATTAGGTTTCAATTTAGTGACATCAATAGGAGTTTTAATATCTTCATCTTTTTCTTCTTCTTCCTTTTATTCTTTAGTCACTAGTTTAAGTTTCTTCTTTTCTATTGATTTTCCTAAAATCAACCTCCTTTGACTTGAAACAATATCCTCTACCTCCTTAAGACATTCTACTTTTTGTCCTATGACCAGTTCTTTAGACTATACCTATACCTTTTGTGTAATCTCTTCCATAGTAATGTCTTCAATTAGTACTTCATCTCCACTAGTTTGACCAAAATCCTTTGCACAAATGTCATCCAGTTGCTTAGGGAAATAAAAAATAATATCACCTATTATTTCTTCAAGAGAAAATATGTCATCAACTTTCTTTGTATCTAGCTCATCAATATTTTGTTGTTCACTAGTACCTTCTTGATCCTTTTGTTCTTGATCTTATTCCTTCTGTGATTTCAACTTTTTTTCCATATCTCTATAGTTTCATCATGTACGCTTTGTGCTTCTTCAACAAGTATTCTTGCAGCTCTACTTCTAATCTTGAAATCATGATGGTAGGCTTCAACCATTATCTTTGCATCCTCAAGATTCAACTTAGAGGTTACTTGCATAAGTGCTCTCTCCATGATCACTCCATCCAACTTAAGTGTCACTTTCCATCTTCCATAAATTGATTTAAATAGTTCTTTAGGTATGAATTTGAATAGTTCACTTGGAGTTTCATATATTTGTGTAGGCTCCATATGATTTCCTCCTCCAACTTTCTTTTGTCCTCATCACTACAAAATTCATATATTCTTGCAACACTTAACATTCTACCACTGTCCATTATGTCCTTGACAATGAAATCAATAGTATGGGATTTCTTCTTACCACTCTCCTTCAAATTCTTCACTTCTTTTCCTATATAAGTTATGGCTTCTTCATCTCTTATTGTTTCTTTGTGCTTACCAATCTCACCAGTCTCATCAAATTTTCTTTCCTTCCTCCTATAAGTTTTCTTCACTGCTAGAGTCTCTTTTTCTTTTGACTTCACTTCCTTTTTAGATGTAATAGGATTGAATTATGTTGTTTCATCAACATAAATAGCTTCAGTAGAAGTACCGGCCTCTAAGTTTTCAATAATCTTTGTCAGCTTCTCAATCATTCTCCCCATCTTCCCTTATATCACTAGTTTCTTTAGTACCATCTAAATCTTAGCAACAACCTCTTCGTATGTTCCAAACCTAGGTACGATAACATCTATAAGTTTAGACACTAATGCAACTACATTAAGTCTTGCTAGATCATTGTCTTCCTCATAACCCATTGATGGAATCCAAGATGTTCTTGGTTGTAGCTTGAAAAATACAATTGTCAATATCAGCAAGAAAACAAATATGTTCCTTATATTTCTCTACAATACCAGTTGGGATTATTTCTCTTTTATGTATTCTGTTTTGAAAATCCTTAAATTAACACCACATAACATTAGTAAAATTATTGGCTAATTCTTTTATGAATTCACTTATTTGTACTACTACCGGTCTATTTGTACCACATTGAATTGTATCTCTACCAGGAAAATGATTTTGAAAATAAAAAAAGATACATAACAAGATAGATTCATACTTGAATGATTATTTCTTATAATTCTTTATCTTTTCCATATTTACCATGAATTGACTCCTCAACATCTCACAAAGATCATATATCACATCCTACTTCACCATTCTACAGGAAACATGAGTTGCTCCACTGGGAACATTATTCAGACAACTAGATTGGTAAAATTTGTATCCAATGACCATAGATGAAATTCTAACCTCCTTATCTTATATTTCATTAATAATTATAGCTCTATATTTAGGTTTTGATTTGGTTAACCTAGTAGCCAAATTAGTAGCAATCATCCTTAGGGTAGGTGAGTCACTAGTAGTACAAAATCTAGTTACTCTATGAATTATTTCCTTTGCGATCTTGTGTGGTCTATCCAACCACATAAATTGATCATGTACGAGGCCCAAAACATATCAAATCCATTCATGATGAGAGACACTAGGTATATCAACTGCATAGAAAAAACCCTTCATCTTCAAATGCTTGTCCTCATCCTTCAACACTTAATTCTCACATAATCCTACATATTCACTATTGATAACATTCACTCCTAGTTCATCAAATTTGAAATGTATATACAATTTGATGTCTTCCATAAATACAATTCTAGGTTCTATGGAAGATAAGGTACTTATCTTATCATTCTCACTTTCCTTCGTCAGATGTACCTTGAATATGAGTCATCGATCTTCAGCAATGTCAACCAAAATAAGGGTATCTAAAGATATAACCATGAATTGATTCAAAAATTACTCTTAAATCTTATCACAAACTATAAAAATACTTCTTTCTTCACTAGTTAGAGTTTGTCAAAACTATCTCAATTCACTGCTTTCAATTTTACTAATCAGTAGAACGGTAGCTTTAGATTGCTCTTAGAAACTTCACAAGTGCACGTAAGAAATTAAAGTGAAAAATGAACTCACTTTAACCTTATTTGACCTTGAGAAAATATACATTTCCTTTTAATGATAAAATAGTGCATTCCAATGGTAGGAATAGTGTCATGTCACAAGTTGAATCATATCCACTAGTTGGTACTCATTCAACTATGAAAACTGATATTAAATAGATATATACCATGAAAACTCATTGTGATCGACATAGAATTGATACTACTAAAAGAGTTATTTTGTTTTCATTAGTTTATCTTAAATTCATGTTGATTGTCAAAGTCATTTAGTAAAGAAAATAAGTTAGTCAGTAAAGGAAGAGAAAATTTTGGTAAAGGGAATGAGGAACAGGCACCAAGAAAGGAAAGGAAAATACTAAGTACTGAGAAGCTAGTGAGTTACAACATTTATTGAGTCATGAGTATATATTTTATGGAGAAGAAAAAAATGTATTACTGAGTAGCACAAGTTGAAATAGCAGATACACAAAATCTGGACATTGAGGATAATAATTTTTACAGATCTCAAGGAGATTGTTTGATAAAGAATTGGACATTTAAACATGATTATTTTTCATGATTACAAGGTAAGATCCACCAATGAAAATTAAATGTAATATATGCATTGGTGATATAATCATTGGTAGAGCCATTTAAGGATATTATTCTAGAATATTTCCACCACTTCTAGAACAGAGTATGAAGTTTAGAGTGAGAGAGAGAGAGAGAGAGAGAGAGAGAGAGAGGGTGATGATTAGTCAGAGATAAGTGTGAAGGTGATGAGTAGAGAAGCTACCGATTAATAGAGAAGTTAGAGAAGAGTTATGAATGTGATTTAGAGTTGAAGCTATCAAGTACATAAGTAAAATTGTGAGTGAAATACATTATGAGGTAATTTTTTATTGAGCATATTGAGTGTGATAAGAATGTGTTCATGCAACATTATAAAAAAAATTTGTTACTGATTATAGTGTAATCATAATTATTAAATATCTTAACCAAGTAGCCCCTAATAGTTCTTAAACTATACATTCTTTAACATGGTACATCTCTTAGATTAGAGTTGTAAAATCCTTTAGTAGGGTAGACTGAATAAGTCTATATACTCTTAGTGGGTGAAATACTCTTAACGGGGTAAGCTATCAGAAATAAACAATTTAGTAGTTCTAACCAAAATTTTTTTTTACTAAAGTAGTCAAGTGTTGTGGGTGTCATCCCCATCGTAGGTTTTCCCTTTGACCAAGGATTTTTGTAAGACCAAAATTCATTGTGTTATGAGTTGTGTTTCATGATTTTGATTTATATGTTTTATGTTGATATATGAAAATTTTTCTATTTGGTGAATGGTTGTAAAGGAGATAAAGTTTTTGGAGTACTGATTCACCCCTCGACTATCATTACTTAACTTTCCATAATTAATTCAACAATTGGTATTACAGTAGAGTCTCTTATTTAGAATTTTAACCACTTGAGAGGAAAGATCTAAAGAGACAAAAAGCTATAGGTATGAAAAGGTGATTTCTAACATGAACATGGAACTAAAGTTTGGAAATGAATAGATTGATGAACTAAGAAGAAAATTGAAGCATTCAATCAACATGAGAAAGGATCTATCCCATCAATTAAAATATACACAAGATCATATTGATGAACTTGAAGAATAATCAGAGGGAATTTTTTCTAATGAATCTAAAACTACCATATCATAATTGACTCAAAAGAAGAAAAACAAAAGAGAAAAGTTGAAGTTGATAAAAGAATAGTTTAAATGAGGGAAGGAAAATGAGTTCAAGGCTGAATGAGAAATATGTGGAGATACAGAGGTTGACACAAAATTACTACAATTTTATAGATCAACTAATCAGTGCTAATTTGAAGATTTGAAGGAAAGTGGAAGAGATTAATGGATTGAGATCAAAGAATGAAAATTTGAAGAATGAACTGAAATCTGAAAAGGATGCAAATAAAGTTTTGAAAAGGAATGAAAAAATACTAAGAATATTCGATGAACAACTTATAGGTTAGAGACAACCAAGAGATAATAATGGACTTGGGTTTAATGAAAAAAACTCTACCAAGAAGGGAAATTCCTCAAATCATGCAACCGACCAAGATAATGCTACCCCATCAAAGACAAAGAAGCCTACTTTTTATCAATCTTGGAAATTGTGTCATACAAGTAATGACTAAAGGAGTAAAAGAGGTAAAAAACCAAGCATTCCTAAATTTGATGGTTATTGTTACAATTACAATAGATATGATCACAAGTGTGAAGATTCTAGTTCAAAAAGGAAGAATGTGAAATTGGTACGTAACTGAAATATTACTGCAAACAACCAACAAGGTTCAAAAATACCATGGGACTACAATACAATAATTTCATGTACAACATGTGGGAGATCTGGACACATTATTATAAATTTCATTTTAATGCATGGAAGGAACTATATAAGGACATGGAGAAATCCTAGAATGGCATGTTTCAATGTGATAAGTTCGCTCACTTCACCAAAGACTATAGGTACTGAACAATAGCTCCAACTGAGGAACAACCAAATGAATTTATTCAAGTAAATGTTGAAGAGATAAGAGATTAGATGAATAGAACATGGAGAAGAAAGTCTCAAGATGATGGAACTAAACTTGGAACAATTGATGGAACCTCATCCTCTAGATTGGGTACACCTATCTACACCTAATCAGTCAAAGGTATGTGTAGGAACTATGAACTATATTTCAATCTTAAATCAGTTCCTAACATTTGTGCAAAGATCCATAGGAGCATACTAAGATGCATTTTGATATATGTTGTAAAGTTTAAATTTCATGATTTGATTGGTAAGAGAATGTGTTATTTTGTTTCATTCGGTGTAAGAAAGTGGATTTGGTAATTGGTGAAAAGGGAGTCAGTGATAGCATTAAATGATACCATTATAGCCATTGGAAACCCTAATCAAGAAAAAGGTATCAATAGACCCTTTGTTATTTCATTTTTTACCTTACATTTTGGAGAGAAATTTAGCACTTTGTAGAAATAAGCCCTCTGAGAGAATTCAAGTGATCAATTCAAAATATCTAAGCATAAGTAAGCATAATCAATAAATTTATGGTATTTTCCAGAGCTATGAAAGAGAAACCAAGTTTATATTCAAACAAAACTCTATAGTTGAGAATTTATATATGTAAATAAATGGCACCTAAAGTTCAAAATCATGTTGTCATTGGAGAATATTGATCCAAACAATCCAAAGTATAAGCTACCACTAGCTATAATAAATGAACCAAATAAGATGAGAGCCCTATCTTCAATCCCTCCAAGATTAATTTTAATTGAAGACATATGTGCCTTCATCCATTGGAAGATTGAAGAGAAAATTTACAAGATGACATTGATACATGATACTAGAATCTATGTGTGAATGGAAAGCTGAAGGATGGGAATATCCACTAGGAGACCAAAGGTTTGATGCATGCACTACATGTACCAAGTGTGTTTAAAATAGAATGGATGAGATGTGGAGCCAAGTTCACAATAAATTCATGTGGCTTGATGCACTCATTGAGATTACAAAGGATGTGTTACATATTGTCACTAGTTATCCAATCGATGATAGACCGAAAGAACACAAGAAAATTGACAAAAAAAAATGGTGTGAGTTGACACAAGAAAAATGAGATAGAAGAGGTCTAAAAGTTTCTACTATTGATGATCCTACTGAATCTTTCAATCATCTTGGGTAGACAGTGTACCATGTGGAGTTGTGGATATAGCCTACAATATTGTCAAGAAAGATATGAAGATTGATCTATGTGAGATCAAACTGAAGTATTTTTATGATAATATGAACACCATCAGGAAAGAAAAGATCAACACTTTGAAGTTCAGTTCATTTATGTTATGTATATTTTTATGCTTTCAAAACTCTTTCCTATTAATTGGTGATGTAGAATGGAGTTTGGATAAACCGATCATATACGAAATAAATGATTTGATTCAAATATTAGGAAATAACTTTGATATGATAATGAATGACTAATTTTCTAATTTTCAAGCCATAATGCACAAGAAGTTTATAATTCCACCTCATCTAATGGAAAAATACCAAGATACTATTTGTTTTGAAGTAGACACCAACACTTGCATAGTGAAGAATATGGAGCCTAGGATCATCTGGTTACCACCAATGGGATATGAGATGGACATTGATACTACATTTTAGTAGATTGACGCTTTGTTAGCTAAACTGATTGAGTAGAGGGAAAATTGGTATGGAACTTATGAAGAAGTTAAGAACAAAATAAAGCTAGGTATATTGATACCTAAGGCATTGAGGAAAATTAGTAGAATGATAAATATTTTGTCTAAGAATCTAGGAATTTTGTGTTAAAGAATATGAAGCTGGTCCTTTTGAGATCAAGGTTAAGAAATTAAGAATGAAAAAAGAAACTCCAATCCCAATTGGTACAAGACCATTGACAAGGTCTTCATCTACACCGAGAGAGAAGACTTATGGAAGATTGAGGAGAAAGATAAAGCTACAATAAGATAATGATATTAAATCAGAAGATATAAGAAAATTCAAATTTGTGCAAAACCAGCCCCAAAACTGAGAAACCTAGATGAATTTCATAAAACTTTCAAGAAGTATGGAGGTTTTTCTAGAATAAAATATGCTAAATAAGAAACTAGAAGTGATGAAGAAAAATAAAGGATTGAAAAGGTAGTGTTGTATACACTGCATAAGTTTAGAACAATTCCTTCTAAGATGGCCAACCGAATACCAGTTGAGATTTATAAGAAGATAGATTATAGATGGAAGTATGCTATGGAATCGAAGAAACAAATGAGGGAAAGATCCCTAGCTATTAGTATACATGAGTTGTCAGTACAAGAAATTAAAGAAGTATTGAAGAAGTAATCAAAGAGATTTCTATTCAAGAGTAGAGCATTGAAGATAATGATTGATAAACTAGAAGAAGTGAAAAATGAAATAGATGGAATATGGAGAAATATTTTCTTTCCTAGCCAACTAAAAGAAATCAAGGAGACACAAGGTAAGTTAGACCTTATTGACTTGACCTTAGATAAAGATGAGGTTATAATAGAAGATATAATTGATAAAGACCCAACATATGAGATAACAAATGATGAAGATGTGATGGTAACTAAGGATAAGAATACAAAACAATAGAATACTGATGATATAGCCAAGGAAAATTTGATGGACCAAGATCTAGTTATTGATAAATTACTTAATTTTCCTAAGGTAAATGAGGTTATCTTAGAGGTTATAAAAGATATCCTAATTGATGTAGAGGAGTCCACCAAAATAGAAAATATGACATAAAAAAAGGACACGAAAGACACTATAGGTCAAGACTGCAATAGGTCAAAATACAGAGTCGGTTATCACTACCAAGACTACTGGTTTACTTCAGCAACAAGAACTAGAGAAGGAGAAGCTAAAGGAGAAGGAAAATGATAAAGAAGAAGAGAAGAAATAAGAAATTCATGTAGAGAAGAAAGAAGAAAAGAAATAAGAAGAGAATAAGGAAGAAGCAAAAGAAGAAGAAAGAGAAGAGAGAATAGAAGATACAACTAAGGCCACAACATCTGATGTCAAGTTATCTACTCAAGAGACTGTACAAATTGAAAATAAGAAGGCAAAGAAGAGGAAGAAAGAAAAATAAAAAGTTGACTTAAGTAAACCAATTATGATTCCTAAGGTAGACATATCCACCCTAAGACATAAGGAGCTATCAGAATTTGGAAATCTACTTAAGAAGAAAGAAACATAAGATAAGTTACTAGCAAAGAAATAGAAAATGGATTTGCTAGAAAGTGTTAACGAGATACTGTAAGATATTTTACTAGATGTAGGTATAAATGAGAAAGAAAGTTTACTTAGCCAATTGGGTGAACTAGTAAAATAAATCAATCGGCCTGGTATAGAGACCATCAAGTATATGTTGCAAGTACATCAAAATAAAATGGAGAGAAAGATAATTGAAGAGTTACTTCAATTAGTGGCACTAGACAAGGTAACTTTTTTTTAATTGGTTACCAAATTGGAAAATGAATTGAAAGATATTATTTCATTATTTAAAAAAAAAATTGATTTCAAATTTTACAAAGGATATAAAGGAAAAAGATTAATCTATTGAAACAGAGTTGATTGAGCAGTTGTCCAAGGTCACAACTGAGCCTAATACATTCCAAGCTTACTGTAAAAGGCTTAAGAATTTAATGGAAGTGAAACATGAGTTGATGAAAGAGGAGAGAAAAATCATAATGGAACTCATGGAGTTGCAAATAATTTTGATACCACAGATTGAGTCACTACAAAAACATACTCATAAGGCAAAAGATCTAGTAAACACCCTTGATATAAGTGCTATAGATAGCATGATGAGTTTACAGACAATAAAAGAATAATGGGAGATATCATTAAAATATGTATAGTAGAGGTATAAATACATTTTTGATAAGATTCCTCGACCAGATAATAGTAAGTAATTTTATTTTTTGGCATTTTTGTCGAAAAAGGAGGATATATAGTGTTAAATAAAAGGAGGATATATATATCATAAAGGGGGATAGATATGTATATAAGGAATATTTCCATAGGGGTTTTAATGAGTAATGGATAATGTAGATTTATGAAGTATGGAGATATAAGGAGTTATATCGACAAGTGTATACATGGTCAATGTTTTCTTAAGGACACAAGATTTTGATGACTTTGAAATTTTTAACAAAGATACCAAACTAGTGCCAAAGGGGGAGATTGATTTTTATTCTTTTGTCATTAGTTATGTTCAAGTCACATTGATTGTTAAATTTATTTGGTAAATAAAATAAGTTAGTCAATAAAGGAAGAGACAATTTTGGTAAAGGTAATAAGGAACATGCACCAAGAAAGATAAGGAAAGAACCAAACATTAAGGAGTTACATATTTGAGAGTATATAGGTTACCGAGAAGAAAAAAATGTATTATTGAGTAGCACATGCTGACATAGAAGATACATTGAATTTAGACACCGAGCATAAAATCATTTAAAGATCTCGAGGAGATTGTTAGATAAAGAATTCAAGATTTAAACGTGATTATTTTTCATGATTACAAGGTAAGATCCACCAATGAAAATTAAATGTAATATATGCATTAGAGATATAGTCACTAGTACATTTGAGACCTTTTTTCGATGGCCAAACATCTGAATTTAGACAGTATACTGTCGATTGAGTGACACTACCCGATATCAGAATTTTGCAGTCAAAAAAACTGATGATTTTGTTAGGTGTCATAATTACGACACCCTTAGCCATCGCAAAAAGTGGGTGCCAATAAAGTGAACCTTTCATCGCACCTATTTGCAACCATCCATATTGCGATGCCTAACTATCGCAACAAATACAAATGACGGCAACCCGTCAGAATATTCCAACGGGTAGCCATCATTATTAACCTGTTCGCCGATGGAAATACTATTAGTGCAATAAAATAGATTTCCATCACAAGATTATGATGGATGTGCATCATTTATGGTTTGTAACGATGACTATTTTGTACATACGATGGACATGCATTAGAAATTTATGATGAACATTCATCATTTATGATTTGTTTCGACAATGATGTTGTTAATGCAATGGTTGTATGTCAGATGTTTGCGACGGATACCTGTCACTATTGTAATTCTATCATAGTTATGATGATAATCAATTTTTTAAAAAAATATATATATTTTTCAATTCAGAACAATGTTCTTTCAGATCTAGTTCCTGCTCATGATTTGGTTATGGATCATTCGGAGATAACTTTGCAGTAGATTTGGTAGCGAGTCATGGATTATTGAGTCAAGTCTAGAGACTTGGATTTCGAATGGATCCTACTGAATCAAGACTTGTGACAATGATGGCTCAAGCACAAGAAGCTAGTGCAGTGATCAGCGATGCATTCTTCCTGATGTGTTCATGGGATATATGCAGACCTGATTGCATTCAGATCTTATTTGAGTAACTTCTTGACTTATTTGGTCCAAATTTGATGTGCTTTTCTCCTATGGAGTGTAGCAATGACTTCACTTGGAGTTTGAGTAGACTATGTAGTGATCGACTTGAAGATGGAATAAAGCTACTCTTTGCGTTGTTGTTGAGATTGGGTTGTCATGGATTGTTGGGATCGTCTATCATTTTTGCCTCAATTGCAAATGAGTTAGGTGTGATGTCAAGAGAGCGACATGTAGAACTTGCACATTGGAGATTTGTAGATCACTATGGTTTCCTTGATGACTTGGGAGAAGTCTTCTTCTTGGTGAACCAAGCTGAGATACTTAGATTATAGAAAGTGGATCATTTGATGTGACTTATGAGACAATGAAATGTGGTAGATGTAAATGCAATTTGATTGAACCACCAAAAGTATTGACATCCAGTATTTCCCTAACAATACCAAATGTACATTAGTTCTTCATAAAATGAGTAGTTTTCACATTATTTTAAAACATAAAATATAATTATGAAATATCCAAACCTTTTTCCTATTTGGGAAAACCCAAAATTGATGCCCAATATTACTTGTTGTGTGTGACATCTTCAACATCCATGTGCCAACACCACATTGATACATAGGCACATTGACCAAAGTCATCGACGCTATTTCGACAAATATTGCATTATCACAAATATTGCATTGTCATTATTTTGTTCATTCATACTAATTATAATTACAATAAAAAGAAACATACTAATGTAGACTTGCACATTTTTTGGTTAAGTTGAAGTCTTTGGTTTAAATCACTAGACACTCAAAAAAAAATGACAAACCAAAGACAACCATGCAATTGTAAAGAAAGGTAATTTTCTTAATCACGTCACTAATTTGTGCATGTCTAAATACTAGTATCTTTCAAGTGATTTGATTCTTGTCATACCCACTACAAATGAGAACACTCTTTTAGAATGAAATTTCTCTTAACAAAAGATCAAAGATAGATATATAAGTAGGACATATAAAACAAGGTGAATAAGAGTAGTACATATAAAACAATCATTAGAACATGCCAAACTTTTGGCATTATTGTACATTTCATTCATGTCATTGATATTCTTCTTCATCCATCTCATCCATCTCATTGATATTAGGAACATCTCGCATCCATGACTTTCGATGACAATATATAGGGACATCAGTAATAAAATAGTACACTTACTACTTTTAATTTGAGCTCATAAAGATTAAATTTTAGAAGAATATGAATGAATGCAAACATACATAAGTGGATGAACATAAATAATGGAGGTACCAAACATTGCCTGAAGTAATGAAGTGTTGACCCAGGCTTCAATCCAGTATGGTCTTGTATGATCCAAAACCTACAAGGTAGGAAAAGATGGGGTTAGATCCAAAGGATCTAAGAAATGTCTGGCACCCTATTAATAATCCTCATCTACAATTATGCATGTGCATAGTCAATCCATACACTTCTAAAATGAACTATGCTACAAAACATGGGTGTGTGTTAATGTTCTTCAAAAGCTATTATGCAAGATTGTTTTATTATGCCTATATAATAGGAGGAGTGATATATTTTAATGGAAATGGACATAGAAATTGTAGTGAAACTCTATAATTTATTATTGTAAGTGAACATAGAAATTGTAGTGTAAGTAGTAGGATGATTGTTCATGAGCTCACTATTTAATATCTGGCCAGGCCATGTAAATGGTACCAGGCCAACCCAATCAGCCCAACAAAATGTGTCATGTTTATCTTTGTCAAATACACTCATTCACCATTTTTTTCTTGTTCTTCACACAAATATTGCATCAAAAGTAATTGTAAACAATGATTCAAAGAAAAAAGAAACAACTACAATAGATCAGACCCCAAAAGAATATAGTCAACTACAATAGCTCACAGTTTCAATGAAATAAATAGTGTATAAAACAATATATGGTGCACAATAGCAGCAAGCATGCAATGACAACAATAACATTGCATGATAAAATTCAATACTCTTAGTTTTTATTCAAATCTATTCGAAACTCCTATCAGCTCATTTTCCAATAGTTAAACTAACATATGACTTCAAAGGAGGAATTATGAAATATAGTTGTAGGTAGTTATCTCTTCTATAATGATGGAGGAGACAAATGTAATGATCAATGAGGTTGCTGCTATTAGATCATACATTAATACACATACTGTTCTGATAGCAATAACATTGCATGATGCTAGAGATCAAATTCTAAACAGCAAGTGTATTATTTTATTACTAATGTCCCTATTTTATCTAATAGCATCAATATAACAAATAGAGCACCGACCAATCAAATAAGGGGTCTTGGGACACAACAACTGAGAAACATAAATGTAGGCATCATGGTCACAATTTTTTGGATATCTACATTTATGACTGAGCATCCCTCTTCTCATCTCTTCAATCCATAGATTTCACCATCTAATGTTCCTTTTCGGTAAGAGATGGATAGAAATATTCATGACTCTTGGAAAAATGGCCTGCATACAAATAAAAACTTCTGGTTATTCAAATGGTAAGTTCAAAGTTTCCCATAATTTGGGAGAAACGAGTTTGGAAAGACTTCAATCTTTCATTGAGGGAAAGGATTTTACTTACATTGAGAAGAAACCTTAGGTTTTTTCACTTCATTTTTTGTGTCTTCTGTCTATTTTCTTTTCAACTCAATAGATAATTTTATGTTCATCAAGTGATCAAAACTTGTCGAAATAGCACTTGTGGAAGGATCAGGGAATTTCCTCTGTACTCAAAATCACTTTGGATCTTCTCAGAATGAAAAATAGAAATATCTTTTTCATGACCATCTCTTACCGAAAAGAAATGTTAGATGGTGAAATCTACAAAAAAAAACTAAAGAGATGAGCAAAGGGATGCATAGTCATAATGTTTCTAGTAGATGTCCTATTAACGCAACAGAAAAGAAAATGACCCTGGAGGCTGCTAAGTCTTTCGAATCAAAAAGCCCCTTTGGCTTAGTAATTAATGAGATTGATGCTATTATATCATACATTAATACACTTACTATTTTGAATTTTAGCTCAGGCATCATGCAATTTTATTGTTGTCATTGCATGATTGTTGCTATTGTGCACCATATATTGTTTTATACACATAGAACAATAGATTTGGGGACTTAAACTTATGTTCAATCCTTAGTAATGGTTTGGGGAACTAATTACTAGATGAGTGACTACAGTACCCTAGTTTGCATTATTAGATGATCTTGTTTAATTTGTGTTCATTTCATGCAAAGATACATGTAAAGGAAAATAAATTTTTGCATCTAAAGATTACATGTATATATATGAAAAATAACTTGTATATACTATACAAAGAAAATAAATTTTAGAAGAAAATACAAGATTACAAGCATACATAAGAGGATGAACATAAATAATAAGGGTGCTAGACATTGCCTGAAGTGATGAATTTTTGACCCGTGTATGAATCTAGTGTGCCCCTATGTGATCCTGAACCTACAAAGAAAAGAGATATGGGGGTTAGATAAAAAATATCTAAGAAATGAATGGCATCCTATTACTAATCCTCATCTACAATTATGCATGCGCATAGTCAAGAAATACACTTCTGAAACAAAAACTAAGCTCACAGTCTCAATGAAATAAATAGTGTATAAAACAATATATGGTGCACAACAACAACAAGCATGCAATGAAAACAATCCCTATTTTATTACTGATGTCCCTATTTACATTTTTTCATCAAATGACCCAAAAACATCAAGAATGTACCTATATGGTCACTAATTGCCAACTTTCAGAAGAATATAAATGAATGCAAACATACTTAGGTGGAAGAACATAAATAATGAAGGTCCTATATGGATGGTTCTAATGCTTTGCCATTACAACAATTGAGCATTCATCATTTGGCATATGAATAGGTGAAAAACATGTGGACATCCAGACATGTGTACCATGAGATTTCTTGCAACAAATGGACTTGGAATGATTTTCACAATAGTACATGTGTTGGAAGGAAACCTCATAGTACTGCTTAGGAAAATATGAATGTTCATCACTTGTGCATATCAGAGTTGGTCAGAGAAGGTATATGCACAACAAAACAAATTTTATTATTGATGTCCCTATTTACATCTTTTCATCAAATGACCCAAAAACATCAAGAATGGTCCTATATGGTCACTAATAGCCAACTTTCAAAAGAATATGAATTATTGCAAACATACATAAGTAGATGAACATAAATAATGAAGGTACCAAACATTGCCTGAAGTAATGAAGTGTTAACCAGGGTTCAATCTATTATGCTCTTATATGATCCAAAACCTGTAAGGAAGGAAAAGGTGGGGTTAGATCCAAAGGATCTAAGCAATGTCTAACACCCTATTACTGATCCTCATCTACAATTAGGCATGTGCATAGTCAAGCCATACACTTCTACAATGAACTATGCTACAAAACATGGGTGTGTGTTAATGTGATTCAAAAACTATTATGCAAGATTGTTTTATTTATTGAGATAAGGATATCTTAATTCTACAAGAATAAATATTTTGATAAATATTTGAATTTAATTTTGACAATAACATGAGGAGTGATATATTTCCATGATTATAGAAGAGATAACCACCTACAACTATATTTCATAATTCCTCCTTTGAAGTCATAGGTTAGTTTAAAATGGAGAAAGTATAAAAACTCACCAATTTAATCCCAAAATTTCATAACATTGCATTCTTGTTGCTGTTTTGGTGCACAACAGCAGCAAGCATACAATGACAACAATAACATTTCATAATGTCTGAGCTCAAATTCAAAATAGTAAGTGTATTATTTTATTATTGATATCCCTATTTGATGTCCCTATTTTATTATTGCTAAATTTTGGGGCAAAAGCTTGCAAGTCTTACAAAGACTCAATAACATGGTAGCATTGATCCAATAATAAAAAATACATTACAAATGCCAAGCTCATGGTCTCAATGAAATAAACAGTGTATAAAACAATATATGGTGCACAACAACAACAAGCATGCAATGAAAATAATAACATTGCATGATGCCTGAGCTCAAATTCACAACAGTAGGTGTATTAATGTATGTTTGCATGATGCCAGATATTAAACAGTGAGCTGATGAGCAATGCCAATATTAAACAGTGAGATCATGAAGAATGTATGATGCCCTAGCTTGTAGCCCATGAGCCATCAAGACATTTCCTCATGAAATGATCATAAACTGGGAGTACCACATAATGAATATCAATAGGGAAACAAATAAAGAGAGATCAAACACTTGACACAATGCCTTGAAGGTAATAGAAATAATGCCCTAGCTCTCAAAGCTCATGGGTCATCGAGCATTCCAAATGCTAAGATGTAACCAATGCCACTATTAACAATGCTAAGATGTAAACAATGCCACTAAAATTTATTTAATGAGAAGACAAAGCTCGAATGCCTACCTTCCAAATGAAAAGATGTAAACAATTCTAGTATTAAATAGTGAGCTCATGAACAATGTATGATGCCCTAGCTTGCAACCCATGAGCCATCAAGACATTTCCTCATGAAATGATCATAAATGGGGAGAACCACATAGTGAATATCCACAACAAAACAAATAGAGAGACATCAAACACTTCACACAATGCCTTGAAGGTAATAGCAATGATGCCCTAGCTGTCAAAGCTCGCGAGTCATAAAAACATTCTAAATGAAAAGATGTAAACAATGCTAGTATTAAACACTGAGCTCATAAACAATGTATGATGCCCTAGCTTCCAGCCCATGAGCCATCAAGACATTTCCTCGTGAAATGATCATAAACAAGGAGTACCACATAGTGAATATCAATAGCAAAACAAATAAAGAGAGATCAAACACTTCACACAATGCCTTGAAGGTAATAGAAATGATGCCTTAGCTCTCAAAGCTCACGGGTCATCGAGAATTACAAATGAAAAGATGTAAACAATGCTAGTATTAAACATTGATCCCATGAACAATGTATGATGCCCTCGCTTGCAACCCATGAGCCATCAAGATATTTCCTCATGAAATGATCATAAACATGGAGTACCACATAATGAATATCAACATAAAAAAAAATAGAGAGAGATCAAACACTTCACACAATGCCTTGAAGATAATAGCAACGATTCCCTAGCTTTCAAAGCTCACTGGTCATCAAGCATTTTAAATGAAAAGATGTAAACAATGCCAGTATTAAACAGTGAGCTCATAAACAATGTATGATTCCCTAGCTTGCAGCCCATGAGCCATCAAGACATTTCCTCATGAAATGATCATAAACAGGGAGTACCACATAGTGAATATCAATAGCAAAACAAATAGAGAGAGATCAAACACTTCACACAATGCCTTGAAGGTAATAGAAATGATGCCCTATCTCTCAAAGCTCGTGGGTCATCAAGCATTCCAAATGAAAAGATGTAAACAATGCCAGTATTAAATAGTGAGCTCATAAATAATGTATGATGCCCTAGCTTGCAACCCTCGAGGCATCAAGACATTTCCTCATGAAATGATCATAAACAGGGAGTACCACAGTGAATATCAATAAAAAATAAAATAAAGAGAGATCAAACACTTCACACAATGCCTTGAAGGAAATAGAAATGATGCCCTAGCTCTTAAAGCTCGCAGGTCATCGAGCATTCCAAATGAAAAGATGTAAAAAATGCCAGTATTAAACAATGAGCTCATAAATAATGTATGATGCCCTAGCTTGCAGCCTGTGAGCCATCAAGATATTTTCTCATGAAATAATCATAAACAGGGATTACCACTTAGTGAATATCAACAACAAAACAAATAGAGAGAGATCAAACACTTCATACAATGCCTTGAAGGTAATAGCAATGATGCCCTGGCTCTCAAAGCTCGCAAATCATCAAGCATTCCAAATGAAAAGATGTAAACAATGCCAATATTAAATAGTGAGCTCATAAACAATCTATGATGCCTTAACTTGTAGCCCATGAGCCACCAAGACATTTCCTCGTCAAATGATCATAAATAGGGAGTACCACGTAGTGAATATCAATAGAAAAACAAATAGAGAGAGATCAAACACTTCACACAATGCCTTGAAGGTAATAGCAATGATGTCCTAGCTCTCAAAGCTTGTGGATCATCAAGCATTCCAAATGAAAAGATGTAAACAATGTCAGTATTAAATAGTGAGCTCATAAACAATGTATGATGCCCTAGCTTACAGCCTATGAGCCATGAAGACATTTCCTCATGAAATGATCATAAATAGGGAGCACCACATAGTGAATATCAACAACAAAACAAATAAAGAGAGATCAAACACTTCACACAATGCCTTGAAAGTAATAGAAATGATGCCCTAACTCTCAAAGCTCATGGGTCATCGAGCATTCCAAATGACAAGATGTAAACAATGCCAGTATTAAACAGTGAGCTCATGAACAATGTATAATGTCTTAGCTTGCAGCCTGTGAGCCATCAAGGTATTTCCTCATGAAATGATCATAAACAGGGAGTTCCACATAGTGAATATCAATAGCAAAACAAATAAAGAGATATCAAACACTTCACACAATGCCTTGAAGGTAATATAAATGATTCCCTAGCTCTCAAAGCTCATGGGTCATCGAGCATTCCAAATGACAAGATGTAAACAATGCCAGTATTAAACAGTGAGCTCATGAACAATGTATAATGCACTAGCTTGCAGCCCACAAGCCATCAAGGTATTTCTTCATAAAATGATCATAAACAAGGTGTACCACATAGTGAATATCAAAACAAATAAAGAGAGATCAAACACTTCACACAATGCCTTGAAGGTAATAACAACAATGGCCCAGCTCTCAAAACTCACGGGTCATCAATCATTCCAAATGAAAATATGTCAACAATGTCAGTATTAACATTCACATTTTGTCATTAAATCAACAAATGCCATCAAAATGAAATTGAGTTAATGAGAAGACAAAGCTCAAATGCCTACCTTTAAGAAATTTTTACATATTTTCATCCAATGACCCAAAAACATCAAAAATCATCATATATGGTCACTACTAGCCATCTTTTAGAAGAATATGAATGGATGAAAACATATATAAGTGGATGAACATAAATAATGAAGGTACCAAATATTTCCTGATGTAATGAAGTGTTGATCGGGGTTCAATCCAGTATGCTCTTGTATGATCCAAAACCTGCAAGGAAGGAAAAGATGGGGTTAGATCCAAAAGATCTAAGCAATGCCTAGCACCCTATTATTGATGCTCATCTATAATTATGCATGTGCATAGTCAATCCATACACTTCTAAAATGATCTATGCTACAGAACATAAGTGTGTGTTAATATGATTCAAAAGGTATTATGCAAGATTGTTTTATTATTGAGATAAGGATATCTTAATTGTACAAGAATAAATTTTTTGAGAAATATTTGAATTTAATTTTGACAATAACATGAGGAGTGATATATTTCAAGCTTCAGTGAGATTTCATACCATGCAGTGTTCATAGATTATGTTCAATGCATTATTTACAATTGTATTGGTGGGAAAACTCTTGAAAATGCGTAAAAGAGATTGAATTCAACCATGTTGTTTACATGACACATGTAGTTTACCTCTAGCCTAAATCAGTGTTGCATACAAATATGTAGACACTATGTTGTATGAAGCCTCTCTGAAGCTTGAAAATGATAAGCATTATGATGTTGAGGTATGGTATTGTTTAGGTATAATACTGGCATTGTTTGCATCTTTTCATTTGGAATGTCGATGACCTATGAGCTTTGATAGCTAGGGCATCATTTCTATTACCTTCAAGGCATTGTGTGAAGTGTTTGATCTCTCTTTATTTATTTTTTTGTTGATATTAACTATGTGGTACTCCCCGTTTATGATCATTTCATGAGGAAATGTCTTGATGGCTTGCGGGCTGCAAGCTAGGGCATAATGCATTATTTATGAGGTCACTGTTCGAGCACCAGCCAATCAAATAGGGACATGAGGGGCTCAACCAATGAGCTCATAAACAATGCATGATGCCCTAGTTGTAGGTAGTTATCTCTTCTATAATGATGGAGTGAAAGGTAATGATCAATGAGGTTGCTGCTATTAGATCATACATTAATACACTTACTATTTTGAATTTGAGCTTGGGCATCATGCAATGTTATTATTGTCATTGCATGCTTGTTGTTGTTGTGCACCATATATTGTTTTATACACTATTTATTTCATTGAGACTGTGAGCTATTGTAGTTGACTGTGAGCTATAAACAACATATATTATGTGAAGTGTTTGATCTCTCTATTTATTTATTTTGCTATTGATATTCACTATGTGGTACTCCTCATTTATGATCAAATAGACAAAGCTTGAATGCCTACCTCAAGTGCTAGTTCTCTCTTCCCACATAGTGTCAGCCTCTTTGGGCATGCCAAACTCGAATACCCTCTTTGCACCACGCAAAAGTGTAGTGCCATCTTCACGATAGCTCTTTGAATTCACAAATTAAAAATGACACTTTATTTTTCTTTTTTTTGGTTTATAACCAAATGGGTGTCATAATTTATGAGCTGAATGTTTGAGCACTGGCCAATCAAATAGGGACATGAGGTGCTCAAATAGTGAGCTCATAAACAATGCATGATGCCCTAGTTGTAGGTAGTTATCTCTTCTATAATGATGAAGGAGTGAAAGGTAATGATCAATGAGGTTGCTACTATTAGATCATACATTAATATACTTACTTCTTTGAATTTGAGCTCAGGCATCATGTAATGTTATTGCTTCCATTGCATGTGTGCTGCTGTTGTGCACCATATATTGTTTTATACACGTAGAACAATAGATTTGGGGACTTAGACTTATGTTAAATCCTTATTAATGGTTTGGGGAACTAATTACTAGATGAGTGACTATAGTACCCTAGTTTGAATTATTAGATAATCTTGTTTAATTTGTGTTCATTTCATGCAAAGATACATGTAAAGGAAAAAAAAATTTTGCATCTAAAGATTACATGTATATATATAAAAAATAACTTGTATATACTATACAAGGAAAATAAATTTCAGAAGAAAATGCAAGAGTATAGGCATACATAAGAGGATGAACATAAATAATAAGGGTGCCAAACATTGCTTGAAGTGATGAATTTTTTACCCTGGTATGAATCTAGTGTGCTCCTGTGTGATCCAAAACTTGCAAAGAAAAGAGAGATGGGGGTTAGATAAAAAAATATCTAAGCAATGAATACCATCCTATTACTGATCCTCATCTACAATTATGCATGTACATAGTCAAGCCATACACTTCTGAAAGAAAAACCAAGCTCACAATCTCAATGAAATAAACACTGTATAAAACAATATATGGTGCACAATAGTAGCAAGCATGCAATGACAACAATAACATTGCATGATGTCTGAGCTCAAATTCAAAATAGTTAGTGTGTTAATGTATGATCTAATAGCATAAACCTCATTGATCATTACCTTTCACTCCTCCATCATTATAGAAGAGATAACTAACTACAACTATATTTCATAATTCCTCCTTTTAAGTATATATCTATGGACATGAGGTGCTCAAATAGTGAGCTCATAAACAATGCATGATGCCCTAGCTTTGAGCCCGCAAGCCATGAAGACATTTCCTCATGAAATGATCATAAACGGGGAGTACCACATAGTGAATATCAACAACAAAACAAATAAGGAGAGATCAAGAACTTCACACAATGACTTGAAGGTAATAGAAATGATGCCCTAGCTCACAAAGCTCGCGGGTCATCAAGCATTCCAAATGAAAAGATGTAAACAATGCCAATATTAAATAGTGAGTTCATGAACAATGTATGATGCCCTAGCTTGTAGCCCATGATCCATCAAGATATTTCCTCATAAAATGATCATAAATGGGGTGTACCACATAGTGAATATCAACACCAAAAAAAATAAAGAGACATCAAACACTTCACACAATATATGTTGTTTTATAAGATTTTATTAAGACTAAATATTGTTTTATACACTATTTATTTCATTGAGACTGTGGGCTATTGTAGTTGACTATATTCTTTTGGGGTCTGATCTATTATAAATGTTTCTTTTTTCTTTGAATCATTGTTTAAAATTAATTTTGATGCAATATTTGTGTGAAGAACAAGAACAAAATGGTGAACGAGTGTATTTGACAAAGATGAACATGACACATTTTTTTGGGCTGATTGGGTTGGCCTAGTACCATTTTCATTATAGAAGAGATAACTACCTACAACTATATTTCATAATTCCTCCTTTGAAGTCATACGTTAGTTTAACTATTAGACAATGAGTTGATAGGAGTTTCGAATAGATTTGAATAAAAACTAACAATATTGAATTTTATCATGCAATGTTATTGCTTTCATTGCATGCTTTCTATTGTTGTGCACCATATATTGTTTTATACACTATTTATTTCATTGAGACTATGAGCTATTGTAGTTGACTATATTCTTTTGGGGTTTGATCTATTGTAGTTGTTTCTTTTTCCTTTGAATCATTGTTTACAATTACTTTTGATGCAATATTTGTGTAAAGAACAAGAACAAAATGGTGAATAAAGATAATAAATAGGTCATTTGGTTACTTATATTGAGTTGGTCGGTAACTAGAAGTAAGACAGAGTAGTCAGTAAAGCCTTTAAACCCAACATCACATAGTTTACCGAGCACCAGCAACACCGACACCAACACCGATAGTTAGTAAACACCAAGCATCATAGTATACACCGAGAAGATTATACAGTGTTTACCAATGATCATAGAAAATGGCATAGTAATCTAAAATGGCACATTCTTCTATGCAAATGGTTACAACAAATCGTAAAATGGTTTACCAAGATTAAGGAGCATTTATTGTAAATAGATACTCATTAAATGTAATGTTTATCTTATTGTAATAGTTGATCTAGGTTATTTTGCACTATAGATCTTAGGGTTATGATTATTTTTGTAACCTAATTTTTGCTAAGGTGGAAAAAATAGAACACTATATATTTTGTATGTTCGCACCATTTTATAAGGTTGGGTGAACTAATATATATGAATCATGGAGCACTTGAAGAAATTGCCTATCTTCAAGACAATCAGTTTACCGAGTAGAACAGAGCACAGAGGATATCAGATTGAGTAGAATTAGAGAAGGCTACTGAGCATAAAAAAGTAGAGAACCATCACAAATAAGGTGATATTTTGATGAGCATTTATAGATCTATTTTAGACAATTGAGTTGTCAACTAGCAGATAACTGCCTATTACTTTCTGACAATTGTGATAGAGTTTTTTAATAAATCTCTTAACAGAGTAGACTTAACAGTCTTATGTAAATCTCTTAACCGAGTACACACTTCATTAGTGTTTTTTAAATCCTATAACTAGGTAGATCTAGCTGATCTAATATGTTAGTCCTAATAGGGTAAGATCACCAAAACTAATCAGAACTTGTAGCCTTAACAGGCAAACCTTTTCTACCTGCAGTAGTGAAGAATTTGTGGGCGTCATCCCCACCACAATTTTTAACTTCTTACAAGGGTTTCTACATTACCAAAATACTTGTGTTATGTGATTTTCATATTGATTTCATGTTGTTTACTTTCTTAAGTTAACTAGATGATTGATTTATACAATTGTATTCAAGTTATTTTGATCGGTTATCACAGTATTCAGTTATAGATCAGAAAGGTTTTATAAGTAAAGTTTTGAAGGCACTAATTCACCCCTCCCCTCTCAGTACTTATCTCTCCTAATTCCAATAATTGGTATCAGAGCACAGTTCTCTTGTTGAATAGTTTAACCACTGAAGGGTAAAGATCTAAGTCATGGAGAGATACAAACTTGACAAGACTATTGAGAATCAAAAGATACAAATATAGATGTTTGTGGAACAGTATAAACAAGCCAAGGAAGAACTGAAGAAATTACTAGTTGAAAGGAAGAACCTTACAATTCAGTTGAATGAAATAAGTTATCATGAAGAACCTATTGATGAAATATTTGATCATATTGGATCAAGCTCTGGAAGCATCTTTGACGCATCTGAAAGCATAATCTCTGATTTATCTGAAAAGAATCAACATCTATCTGAGCAAGTGAAAGCACTTCAAATTAGTCATGAATCTCAAATGGTAAGAATGGTAGAAATCATGAACAATGCTAGACAAGCTGAACAAGATCAGAATCTAGCTATTGAAGACCGAAGACTGATGACTGAACAACTTCAAGAAAAAGAAAGTGAAATATAGAGACTCTCTAATCATCACTTCCAAGTATCAAATCAGATGATGATAGTTAATCAAGAAATGAATCGAGTAAATGGAGAATTATCAAGAAGACTTGAAGATGTTGCAATACTTAGAGAAGATAATGAAAAACTGAGAAATGAAATAAAAACACAAAAGCAACACAATGAAATGATGAAGATAGCTAAGGATAGTTCTAAAAAGATTGATGATTTCCTAACTAATTAGAGGAGATTCGGAAGTAGAGCTAGTATAAGATACACTAGTGAAGGAGAATCATCACAAGCTAAAAAATTCAACAACAATCAAATTTAGAAACCTAAAGTGATGACATGTTACCACTGTGGAAAACTAGGTCATACATCTAATGTGTGCAGAAGCAAAGCACAAGGTAAACCTCCTGTCATTCCTAAATTCAATGGATATTGTTATTACTATGGTAAGTTTGGACATCCAGCTTATGAATGCAGAGCTAAGAAAAATGGCATTGCTAATAATACTATTGAGGAGAAAATATGCTATACTTGTAATAAGCATGGACACACTGCAAGGGACTGCAAGGTGAAAATGAAACAAGTCTAGACACCTAAAGAGAAATTACAATGAAAGCCATATCAACCGAAGAGACAAGGTAACACATATGTTTGGGATTATAATAAATGGACTAATTGTACTATATGTGGTTGGTATGGACATATTGCAGCAAGTTTTTATAGAAAGAGTCAGCTTGGACAATCAAGAAATTGGACAAATGCAGGAATGGCATGTATGCACTATCACAAGGTCGGTCATGTAAGCAAGAAATATAGAGACTGGGCACCAGATGAAAACCATATATTTGAGAGTGGACATAACATTGTAGAAATTATGAAGTTAAGTAACACAATGTGGAAGAAGGCATCTAATGAGAATGTTGAGTCAAGTAACACTGTCGGTGAAACCTCATCCACTGGATTGGGTGACATTGGTACCTCCACTTAAGATGACAAAGGTATGTATGGAACTAACATTTTAAATGATCACATTTTACATATAGTTCCTTATATATGATGTACAAATACCAAATCTACATTAATAAAGATGCACTATGGTTTATGTGTTATAAGTTTACAAATATCACATAGTCGGTAAAAGAAGAAACATGAGTTGGTTAACTATCGGTAATCACTATACAAGGTTAACCGACAATAGTGCAAACTGGTGAAGAAACTCTATGTTAACTGAGCAAAAGAAATTCTAGACATTACTAAGCTGACAGCTATTTCATATCAGAAGTTAGGTCACACATTTAATGCATCAAAGTTTGGGTGGGAATATTGAAAAACCTATAAATACGCTGAAATAGAGTTCATTGTTACATTCCAATTTCAAAGAATAGAGATTTTACAGAGAAGAGTTCAAGCTAAAGATTTTCAGAACAGATTCAAAGCTACTGTAGATCGAACCGATGAAAATTCTTTGATAATAACGAGTAAGTTCATCTGCTTATTGAACACTGGTTATCTATTGTTTTCCAAAACCCCAGAAATAATTTATGGCATCGACATCAACTACAAGAAAATTGTAGAACATTGAGGAGGAAGTAGAATTAATTGTTAGGGAACATTTCACTGAGGAGAAATTCAAACCTCATCCCATGGTCGCAGCACAAATAGATGATATGGGTGCATTTTCTAGTATTCTAGACAGGGTTTTGTTAACAGAAGATGTAAGTGCCTATATTCACTACAAAATCGGTGAAGTATGTGATTTTGAGACCATTGCTACTTATCAGAAAGTCTGTGGACCAGATGGAAAGATTAAATCTGAATACAAGAAGATTGAGGAGTTAGGGTTACAGTGTTTTACACACTTCCTACAATCCTTCCAAAATGACTAGATAAGAATTGTGCTAAGCATATTTCATGATGGAAAATTTTGGTTAGATAAACCTATTGAGGTCACTAAGAAGATTATCAGTAGGGTTACTGGGTACCCTACAACCAACAAAGCTAAAGCCTTTCGGAGTTCATCTCATCCTGGCGTAGAAAATAACACTAGAGCTCAATGGGATGGTAGGGCACTGAAAATTTCAACTATCAAAGATTTAGAACAAACTGGCAGAAAGGATTAGCACAGAAGTGGCACTGAACAAGGTAAAATTATCTGAGGTCATTACCAAGGTAAAATCTATCACCTTGATAATCTATCAATTTCTAATCAAGCTTTGTACTTCAGACACCTTCACTATAGAAGTCAGTGAAAAGAAAAAAGGTTTAGAAGTAGAGATACAGTTGAGTACACAAGCAGCTATCACTGAGCCAACTACTTTCTTAAAGCATATTAACCGAGTTCAAGAACTCCAATGGTTGATAGCAGACTTAAGGAAACAAGAAGTGCACATCACCGATCAAGTTATAGAGTTACAAAAAGAACTCACTCCTTACCTGAAAATTTTTGAAGCACACATTGTCAAAGCTGAACAACTTGTGGCAACACCAGAGATTTCGGTGTTGGATAATATCTTTGACATGCATGCACAAGTCGGTCTTGAGCACATTGCTCTTACCAACTTGAAATAGGAATGGGACAACCTCTTAGAGTCTGTACAGAAAACCCATCCACACATTTTTGATAAGATGTAAGTATACATTATATATATTTTTTGCATTTGGCATTATTATCAAAAAGGGGCAAACCATGTATATGCCAAATGAGTATAGTTTTTGTATGTATATTACATACTACTAGGAGCATGCACTGAGGGGGGTACTTTGTACTAAGAAACTTTTGTGGATATGTATATGGCAGAGACATAAGGAATATATAGAAACATTTTGTCTATATACATTCAAAGTTTTGATACTAATCCCAAAGGGGGAGATTGTTAATCTCTATTGAGAATTTAAGGTTGTCATTAGTATCAAAGGATAGTAAACAGGTTGGTCAGTTACTTATATTGAGTTGGTCAGTAACCAAAAGTAAGATAGAGCAGTTGGTAAAGCCTTTAAACCGAGCATCACATAGTTTACCAAGCACCAGTGACACCAACACTAACAGTTAGTAAACACCGAGCATTGCAGTATATATCGAGCAGATTATACAGTGTTTACCGATGATCATAGAAAATGGCATAGTAATCTAAAATGGCACATTCTTCTATGCAAATGGTTAAAATGGATCATAAAATGGTTTACCAAGATCACGGAGCATTTATTGTAAATAGACACTCATTAAATGTAATGTTTATCTTATTGTAATAGTTGATCTAGGTTATTTTGCACTATAGATCTTAGGGTTATGATTATTTTTGTAACCTAATTTTTGCTAAGGTGGAAAAAATAGAACACTATATATTTTGCATGTTCGCACCGTTTTATAAGGTTGGGTGAACTAATATATATGAATCACAGAGCACTTGAAGAAATTGCCTATCTTCAAGACAATCAGTTTACCGAGCAGAACAAAGCACATAGGATATCAGATTGAGCAGAATTAGAGAAGGCTACCAAGCATAATAGAGTAGAGAACCATCATAGATATGGTGATATTTTGATGAGCATTTATAGATCTATTTCAGACAATTGAGTTGTCAACTAGCAGATAATTGCCTATTACTTTCTGACAATTGTGATAGAGTTTTTTGATAAATCTCTTAACAGAGTAGACTTAACAGTCTTATGTAAATCTCTTAACTGAGTACACACTTCATTAGTGTTTTTTAAATCCTATAACTAGGTAGATCTATCTAATCTAATATGTTACTCCTAACAGGGTAAGATCACCAGAAGTGATCAAAACTTGTAGCCTTAATAGGCAAACCTTTTCTATCTGCAGTAGTGAAGAATTTGTGGGTGTCATCCCCACCATATTTTTTACCTTCTTACAAAGGTTTCTGCGTTACCAAAATACCTGTGTTATATGATTGTCATATTGATTTCATGTCATTTACTTTCTTAAGTTAACTAGATGATTGATTTATACAATTGTATTCAAGTTATTTTGATCGGTTATCACAATATTCAGTTATAGATCAGAAAGGTTTTACAAGTAAAGTTTTGAAGGCACTAATTCACCCCTCCCCTCTCATTACTTATCTCTCCTAATTCCAATAGAATGAGTGTATTTAACAAAGATAAACATGACACATTTTTTTAGGTTGATTGGGTTGGTCTGGTACCATTTACATGGCCTGGCCAGATATTAAATAGTGAGATCATGAACAATGCCAGTATTAAATAGTGAGCTCATGGACAATGTATGATGCCCTAGCTTGTAGCCCACAAGCCATCAAGACATTTCCTCATGAAATGATCACAAACAAGGAGTACCACATAGTGAATATCAATACAAAAACAAATAAAGAGAGATCAAACACTTCACACAATGCCTTGAAGGTAATAGAAATGATGCCCTAGCTCTCAAAGCTCATAGGTCATCAAGCATTCCAAATTAATAGATGTAAACAATGCCAGTATTAAATAGTGAGCTCGTGAACAATGTATCATGCCCTAGCTTGCAACCCATGAGCCATCAAGACATTTCCTTGTGAAATGATCATAAACGGGGAGTACGCACATAGTGAATATCAATAGAAAAACAAATAAAGAGAGATCAAACACTTCACACAATGCCTTGAAGGTAATAGCAATGATGCTCTAGCTCTCAAAGCTCGAGGGTTATCGAGCATTCCAAATGCTAAGATGTAAACAATGCCACTGAAATTGATTTAATGAGAAGACAAAGCTTGAATGCCTACCTCAAGTGCTAGTTCCCTCTTCCCACGCATGGGTGCTGGCCTCTTCACACATGCCAAACTGGAATGCCCTCTTTTCTCCATGAAAAAGTGTTGTGTCATCTTCACAACAGCTCTTCGAATTCACAAATTATAAATGACACTTTCTTTTCTTTTTTTTTGTTTATAACTAAATGGGTATTGCAATTAAGATGATATCATTTCTATTATGACACCATCGGGGGAACTTTTAAAAAAACACAAAAAAACAAACACAAATTGTAGTGGCATTGCAAATTGGTGTCAAAATTTGACAACAAATGTTATAGTGAATCATTGGTAGAACTGTTTAAGGAGAAGATTCTAGAACATTTCCATTTCTTCTAGATCAAGTATAACTGGATCATAGTATGAATTTCAAAGAGAGAGAGGTGTAGGGCACCCAAGGATTAGTTAGGATATTTTATGTTTTGGTTCTTAGGGATCAATATCATCATTGGTCTTGATACTTTTGTATGATCAAGGGTTCCTAAGGCATGTCTATGAGCCTTTGAATCCCTTAGTCAATGTGGATCCTAGATGGCTTAGGCTTGGTTAAATTAAGGTTTGGTGTGTTTTAGGTTATTTGTCTTTGATTTTTGTAAGTTTGAGGGATCTAAACCTTAGATCAACCTCTTAGACCTCTTAGGAGGTTTTTGTTAAGTCTTTGGTCCATTTTTGTAAATTTTCTTAAAAATTTTCAAAAGTTGCACAAATTGTTGTCAAGCAACTCTGAAAAGTTTCTCAAAATGGTTATGGAGTTAGTTCCAATGGTCACCACCATGGAGAGAGTGGTTGGAAACCATTTATTAGGTTATTTAACCAATTTAAATCCTTTGAAAGAGGTTAGATCCGTATGGCAATTATTTGGTGCACAAAAATCAATAAAATCTGATCATTTCCATTGAAATTAGACTGTGTATGGATGTGTATGGAGGATTAAGTGTGTGAAATGTTTATGGTTTATATTTTTCATGTATTTAGTCTTGAAATCCATTGGATTGATTTGGTTTTGAATTCAGCAATTAAATTTATAGTTTAGATTTGTATATAGCTAGGGTTTTGAGGGATTGACAGGTATGTTTCATAAAAATGATTCATACTTGCATTCCCACTGGTGGAAACTCATGAAACCTTGGGGAATGAAATTTAATAGGGTTAGTTTTATGATTCCAAATGCCACATAGTGGAATTCATCGGCAAGTGGGATTGGCACCAAGCCTTAGGCTGAACATATCTATGTGTTCAGTTAGGATTCTTGAAGAATTAGTATGAAGAGATAAGACCTTGATGAATTAACTATTAGAAGATTTTTTTTGAGTGTAAAATAGACTAAAGAAGAGTCCTATAAACTTGAGGAGGTTCTAGAGACCCATTACCATTCATTCTTAGTGAAATCTAGGGCTAAGGTGGCCAATTAGGTCTATGACCTAAGTGTGACTAGGCAGTGCTGTTGTAGAATCAAACCAAGTTTCTTTGTAGATTAATGTAACCCTAAAAAGGGTACTCAAAACTAGTCTTAGTTTTTTTAGGTTCATTGGGAGTCAAAATGTAAGTGCCTGGAAGTGGTGTGGAAGACCTATAAGGCTTTATAGGTGAAGTTGAAATCAAAAGGTTGTGCAAGTTGGGGAAGTGTTTTGATGACTGATTCTCCATATTGGATAATGAAATGCAAGACTCCAATCATTAGATTGACCAAGGAACTTGACTGGTGAAGAGTTCTTCTATTTGGCTCAATTTGGGAACAAGTCCCTAAGGCTAGGTAAGGGATAAGTTAAAGTTAGTTGTTAAAAGGTGGAGAAGGTAATAGGCCTAGAGGGTCACTACCATTGTCCTCTCTACATCAAGTGGTATCACAGCTACTAAGACTCTATTTGGAAGCAATTAAGAAGGCAAGACAGAATCTAGAGAGGATATTGCTGTAAGGATAACTAATGTAGAGGTGGCTAAGACACTTAAGAAACAAATGGCAAAGAGTAGAGATGTGAGAGAAGAGAATACAGCCATGACAAGGGAGTTAGACAAATATAAGGGACAAGTGAGAACATGGGAGAATGAGGAGTCAGAGGAAGAAGAGGAAGAAGAGAAGGATCAGTCTGGTCAGGACAATATACTAGAGGATCAAAGACAAATGCGTGCAGCCTTACAAAAGAGTGGGAAAGAAGGATAAGAATGACCTACCCATGTTCCATGGAAAATTGGAACCAAAGGAGTGCATGGATTGGTTAGGGGCATTAGAGAACTATTTTGAATGTGAAGAAGTGCCTCCTAGCCAAAAGGTGAATATATCTAAGTCTAAGTTGAAAGGACTAGCCCTTAGTTGGTGGAACTTTCTCCAAAATGAGAGATTGGAAGAAGGAAAGTCAATCATCTCCACTTGGACTAGGACAAAGGTAGAGTTGATAAGGAAATTTGTACCTAAAGATTATGAAGTGACTCTTCATAAAAAACTCCAAAATCTAAAGAAAGGGGATCTTGATGTGAGTTCTTACACTCAAGATTTCCATAACCTTACCCTAAAAGACAAGATTTATGAGACAAAGAATCAAAAGTTAGCAAGGTATATTAATGGTTTAAAAGATACCATTTAGGATGAGTTAACTTTGGTCACATTAGAGATAGTCTAAAAATGTTTCCAACTAGACCTCAAGATTGAGGAGAAACAAAAGAGGAAAGGGGAACAAGGAAGAGGAAGAGGAAACAAACTAAGAGGTAGGGGTAGGTTTAATGGTAGAGGGACTTTCCCTAGAAGTCAAGGAGAAGCCAGTAATCAGGGGACTGATCAAGATACTAGTGGCATAGGTTCATTCAGAGGAAGAGGACCAAAAAATTGTAGTGGAAGATCAAAAGGAAGAGGCCCTAATGTATTTATAGGGAGGTACTTCTCATACAATCAAGTTGGCCACCAATCTTTCAGATGTCTTGAGAAGAATGACAACAACAACCAAGGAGATAGAAGGGTACAATTGGCTCATGAAGAGTAGGTTTTACAAAGTACTACTTGTTAGCATTGCACTTCATCCAAGAAAGTTGGCCCTAAAAGGGGAGAGTGTCTCATGTTCCATAGATCATTGTTGGTACCAATCAACAAGGAGCCAACCCAAAGGAAATATCTCTTCCAGACCACATGCAAGGTGAAGGGTAAAGTATGCAAGGTAATTGTTGACTCTAGCTCTACTGAAAATTTGGTTTCCTTAGAGATGGTTACTAAACTTAATCTGAAAATAATTCCACATCCTAACCCCTATAAGGTGTCTTGGTTGAGCAAGGATCAACAAACCATTATAAATGAGAAGTGTCTAATTGATTTCCAAATATGAGAATATAATTATAAGGTTATGTGTGATATTTTTGAAATGGATGCTTGCCTTCTCCTTTTAGGGAGTCCTTGGAAATATGACACTAATTCCCAACACAATGGAAAAACCAATGTATTCATTATAACAAAAAATAGTGAAACTATCACTATGACTCCTTTACCTGATGTCCCTAATGACCAAGCCTTGTCTAGTGGTGTTATGTTGGTCAAAGAGAAAGGGTTTTTGAAATTTATTAAAGAGGACAATGTACCATGATTTTCTATTGTAATTGGACCTAAAGTGACTCATCATGAAGGTAGGGGGTTGAACCTAGGATTCAAAGAAAGTGTTCATCCAAAAGCAGTAACAAATTTACTTTTTAAGTACAGTGGTGTTGTGGCAGATAGTTCTAATGATTTCCTTCCACAAAAGAGAGAGATCAGTCATTGTATTGATCTAATCCCAAGGGCTACCTTACCAAACAAAGCAGCCTATAAACTATTGGAAATTTGGCCAAGTTAGATACTTAGATGTTCTCATTATGGAAAAATATGATCTGCATGTAGATCACACAGGACACAGAACAAGTATGATAGAGTGCAATGCAAAATTGTCTAAGTATGAGACAGTGTTTTTCCAGTATACCTGAAGATAGTTTTGATTGGAGATGTTGATTGGAGTAAGTTCATTTCTTGCGTACTTGAACATAGATACTATGGTGATTATAGAAGACTCACCTAAGAGCACAAGTTAGTATGACATATACAGAAGAAGTTTTGATAGTTCTACTGAAGACAGTGTTAAGTCAAAAGGACAGAATATGAAGATAGAATTGGTAAAGAGTTAAGGGATTATTTTGTTTACCAAAATAATGTCTTAACAATATAAAGGGATGACATCCTAGATTTTAACCCTTGAGTAAAGATACATTTTGTATAATTCCTATGTCAAGCCGACTGTAAGAGTTATTAGCCTTAATAACTTGTATAAAGAGATGTAATGATGTAATTGTAATTTTAGACATAAAGAAGTTGTAATAGAGAAATAGCGATAGTGAAAAAGAAAGAAAAGAGAATTTAATGTGAAGTTGCAAGAAGTATAAGGTTATGTACCTTGACTTATTTTTTAATTAGTAAACATTGTACATTACTTGTTTAGTCAGTGGGCTCACCAGGGTTTTCCCTTGGCCAGGGTTTCCTCAAGAACAAATAATGTGTTATGAGTTCATTTGTTTTATTTCTATGCATATTATTTAGTTTAATATGTTATGCATGCATTAAGATAATCTTTTATATCCATAATTGGGAAAAATTAAAAGTTTGTGGAATACCGATTCACCCCCCCTCTCATTATTCCCTATTTCTAACATAAACTTACACCAGAGCAAATTGCTGAGGTAGTAAGACAAATTTAGGGGTTGCTAGAGAAGGGTTACATAAGGAAGAGCATTAGCCCATGTGTTGTACCTATAGTCCTTGCCCCTAAAAAAGAAGGTGCTTGGAGAGTATGCACTGATTCTAGAGCCATTAATATAATCACAATCAGATAACAGTTCCCAATGCCTAGAATGGAAGATTTCATGGATTTCTTAGGTGGAGCAAAGTTTTATTAAAAAATAGAACTCAAGAGTGGCTACCATCAAATACGAATTAGACAGGGGGATGAGTGGAAGACAATATTCAAGACTAATGAGGGGTTTTTTGAATGGATAGTCATGCCATTTGGCTTATCTAATGCTCCTAGTACTTTTATGCGTTTAATGAATGAAGTTTTGAAACATTTTCTTTATAGATTTGTGGTTGTTTATTTGGATGATATCTTGATTTTCATTCACATAAAGGAGGATCATCTTCATCACATAGATCAAGTCCCAAGGAGACTCCATGAGGAAGGATTGAAGGTAAACTTGGGAAAATGTTCATTCTTGCATGAGGACCTTGTTTTCTTGGGTTTTGTGATCTCAAAAGGAAGTTTGAAGATGGATCCTACTAAGGTAGAAGCCATCCTAAATTGACCATCACCTACTTTAGCCACTGAGGTAAAAATCTTTTATGGACTATGTAGTTTTTATAGGAAGTTTATAAGAAAATTTAGTGGCATTTGTACTCCTATAATCAATACTATTAAAGGTGATAGGAAATGTGTTTTTGAATGGACAAAAGAGGAAAATGAATCCTTTGAGATGTTGAAAAGAAAGATCTTTGAACAACCAGTGCTTGTGTTACCTGATTTTCATAAGGTTTTTGCAGTGGAGAAAGATGCCAGTAACAAAAGTATTGGAGGGGTTCTTAGTCAAGAAGGGAGGCCAGTAGCCTTCTTTAGTGAAAAATTAAATGAAGCTAAGAAAAAATATTCTACTTATGATCTTGAGCTTTATGCCATGGTTCAGTCCTTAAGGAAGTGGAGGTATTATCTCTTGCCCAAAGAATTCATTGTTTTCAATGATAATCATGCTCTTAGCTTTCCTAATAGGCAGGAGAAACTCGATCAGATGAATGTGAAATTGATGGAGTTCTTGCAGGCTTACACCTTCACCATTAAGCATAAAAAAGGAGTTTCCAATAAGGTGATAGATGCTTTGAGTAGGAGGAAACTAACCATTCAGTCTATGCAGTTGGAAAGTGAAGGTATGGAGGCTATGAAAGGCATGTATGTTGTGGATGAAGATTTCAAAGGCATCTATAAGGTTTTCTTAGACATGACAGCTACATACCTATATCATCTTAAAATGGAAGCATTTCCATGATAAGAGAATTTAGCCCTTCGAATAGGTTGTTTGGGGTCATGTTAAGCACCTTGATTGGGTCTTTTCATGTATTTGTCTTTTCTCCCCATTTTCCACTTCTTTCAGGCACTTGATTTCTTCATTCTAGGTGAAATTAGGGTTAGGATCTTAAGGATTCTCCTTAATTTCCCTCTTCCATGACTCTATTTTCTAGTTAGGATTTAGAAATGGATCCTCTTTTCCTTCATTTCAATAATCATAGGATTTTATGTCTATTCCTGACATTCTATCCTATTCAAGCATCATTTCTAGGTTTCTGGGCATCCCTGGGACCTCCTAATTCAATTTTGAGTCAACCTAAGAAAAAGGTCAATGTCTTAGGTCAACCCTAACTAGGTTAGGGTCAATGTCAACTTTCACCCCTTTCTCCAAAATTTCAAATTCCAGAATCTCTGAGCTTTGGGCTTTCGGGAGATTTAATTTCCCACTTTCGGGTCGGCCATTTCGGGTTTCGAGATGGTAAATCCTTTAATTGCATTTAATCTAGGTATATTTTCTAAAGGTGAGTACCTAATTGGAATTTAATTCCCCAAGGTGGCCTATCTAGAGGAGTGTGCCCTAGATCACTATAAAAGGAGGCCTTCCTCTCTCATTTTCACATCAAGTTTTTGTTGGCACTTCAAATTTTCAGTACATGAGTCTTGTGAAATTTTTATAAATTTGAAGTGTGTATAGATGTTCATGAAAGTATGATAATTTTTCTATAAAAAACCCATAAAAGATCCTGCAAAATTATCTATTCTTCCTTAGTTTCCAGTGAGCCCTAATTAGGAGTTAAACCTAAGAAAAACCCTAAATATATGCCACTTTCAAAAAATAAGCCTTAGCTCACTTTCTTTTAAATCTATTTGAGCGTTACCTTTTTTGTCACTTAAAGTCTCAAAAGTGTACGTGCATAATGTTTTCCTAAGTCTCAATGACTAGCGGCTATAATATATCCTAAGTCCTAAATACCTTATCTTCTAATGTTTTAGTTTTCATTCAGCTTGGTATCTTTAAAGAAGATCTAATGGGGGTCGTATAGTCGCAAGGAATCTTATAGACCTATGTGATCATGTGACTAACTATTGATCTTATAGTAAAGCTTAATGCAGAAACAAAGTGGGACCAGTGTCAGAAGAATCTTCAAAGATGAAAATAATAAAGAGAAGATCTGATGGTTGTTGTATAATGGCATAGAATCTTAGAGACGTATGTGATCATGTGACTAACCATCGATCTTGCATCAAGCTCAGTGTAATTATTAGGTGGGACCATGGATAGGTGTACATGACTAGTGGTTTCTCATTGGTTAAAAATAGTGGGACCAATGTCAGTTTTTTGCATATGGTTTTTCTTGATTGGTCGACAGTACTTGCTGATGTGGAGGATGTCAACAAACACCAATGCTCAAAAAGAAAGAAATTACATGACAACTTGCTAGCTATTGCAAGTGTGGATTATCTTTACTAATAAAGGTAAAGTGGGACCAGTGACTTAATGAATAGATGACGGTGGGTGAATGTTAACGATTTGTCGCATGGTCGCATGAGCTTTTTTCAAGCTATGCGATCATGCGACTAACATTCTATTTTAATAGTAAAAAGTTATAAGGGATTTGCCGCCAATCTAGGAATTGACATGAAAGCTTGTTGTATGGTCTCATGAGCTTCTTTTGAGCTATGTGATCATGCGAGAAGCTGTTGGATTATTTTCCAGGTGAAAATCAATGGTCAAAATTTAAATTGAAGAAGTTGGTGAAAGGTTCAGACAAGTGACAGTTCGTTTCCTAAAAAATTAATGGTGACATCATGTGAAGTAAATTACTAAAATAATTGTGGATTGATTGTGAGTATGTCAAAATCTATGCTTCTTCGAAAAGCCACAAGGAGATAAAAATTTGCAGAGCGCTTGGCAAGTAGAATTGCAGAAATTGATTGTTGTTTTCTTAGAGATTTTAAATAAAAGGTTGGTTCTTCCTGCACTTGCTTGTTTTGTTAAGAAGTATTTCTTTGCTACTGTGTTCTTTTGCACCCAATATATGTAAGCTATAAGCCCTAGAAATGCCACCTAGGAAACAACTTTCTAGTGAAACTGATTATCTTAAGAGGGGTCTACATGAGGACTTATTAAAAAATTTTCCTAGTTCAACAGTAAATTTGGTAGAGGTCAAACAACTAACACCAAAGGAGCCTAGGGTAAATGTGGCAGATGGATTGTATGATATAGGAAATTATATCACAGATGGTAGGATTAGTTGTCTTAATGCAAGTGGCACTTCTGACTTCACTGGGCTGGCTTTATTTACAGTAGGATTCAGCCAGAGAAATACCGCTATTCCCACCTGTAATATATGGGAAAGTGATGTAGGCAAGCTTGTGGTACCTAGTGTCTTCTTAGATGCAGACCTGATGATTGAAGTTGCAAAAAACTATTACCCTATTACTAAAGAGATTAGGGGTGTTAGAGGGAAAAAGCTATTGACAATCTCTGCTAAGGAAATCATAACATTTTTTAGATTAAGTGACCCCTCACCTAACCTAGAACCGATTGATTTTAAAGAATTAAGAGAGGTGTATGATGCATAGAGACATCTCCTTAGAATTGGTCCTATAAAATATTTCTATACTCAAATTGGAAAGATGATTTTTACAGGACTAGGTGCTCAAGAGCCATTCAAAACAGAGTATTTTGATGTACTGGCAAGAGGTGCCTATTGGTCATTATATCAGGTTTTTGGGGAAGATGCTAATGAGAAAATGCCAGAGCACCTGATGTATATGGTGATCTAGATATTACATCCACATCTATCAATTACTTGTGATTATGCCCCCTTCATTGTTGACTTAATCCATGATGGACTAATGGGGATTCAAAAGAATAAAGTTGATAAACCCTTTTGCTGGTACTCTTTTATGATGTACATGTTTTTGTTCAAGGGTGCTGATTATTTTGCAAAAGAAATGGAATTATCCAAACAAAGAGGTGGAGAGGACATGCCTGTTTAGCTATGGAATTCAAATATGATGTGGGATAGAAAGGATAGTAGTTATATATGGTTTAACAAATGTTTTGCAGCAAGATTGAGACTATTCTTTGTTCATGATAGCCCTAGGGTCCCAGTCGCCTTGGCCAAAGTTGTTAGACCACAACAATTTGCAAAGTACCTCAACATAGTGCACAATTGGGGTGATTTTATTTTCTATCCCTATTCAACTGTTATTAGATTATATGGTTTTAGGGGGACTCCTTTTATTTTGCCTTTCCAAGTTCCCATCAAGATTGGCATTGCAGAATTCTTCAGACAATTAGGTGATATTGAGAATAATAATATTGCTAAAGGTAGAGAAACTTTGTTCCCAAACATTACCATTGCTCACAAGTTTATAATCACAAAGAATGGGTGGCTTCATATGTATAAAATCTTGGATCCATATCATTTGACAACCATAATTGCCCGGATGATAGACCCAGAGGGTTTCTACAATGAAATGTTCAAAAAGAGGGTCAAATGCTCAGCAATAAACCACATTTTTAATTTTCCTGAAGATATTATTAGAAATACCCTAGGGTTGCAATACCAAGCAGTTAGAAAGGAAAAGTGGTTAGTGTACAAGAAAACATGGGATTTTGTCTGACAATTTGACCCCAAATATGATCCTATAGGCATCATAAATCCTATGAGAAAAAGGATAGATACTCTCATGAATTGTTTTCAAGAGATTTTTAAGACTCTAGAGGAGAAGAAGAAAAAGGCCATGGAAGACAACCCAGAGAAGGCTAAATCATTATTGGGAAAAGCTACATTTGTAAAGGTGTTGCCTCCTAGGAAATATATGTTGCAAGAGAGGATTGGTTATGGTGTAATAATCCCAAAATTTGATTTCAAGAAGCAGCAAAAGAAAAGAGAAGATCTCCCTTGTACATCAAAGCAGGCGGAGAGGCAAAAGGAGGTTGAAGAAATTACAAATGTACCACAAGACTAGCCAGGTGAAGACATCCTTGATTTTTCACCTCCCACCAAGAAACAAAGGATAAAAGAGAGGCCTCATGATTCAAAGGAAGAATACTCTCCTTCACAGTCACCCTTGAATATTAGAGATGATCAGGAGATCATAGAGCAAGTTCAACAAATGGGATCTTAGGGTCAAATATTCATGACTCAAGATGAGATAAATGAGGGAATTCAAGAGCAACCAAAGGAGCTTGAGTTAGGTTTAACAGAGGGACAAATTGTAGGGATAGAATTGGACCCTGTAATCAAATAGGCATGTGAAGCATTTCTAGATGATGATGCATTTGTAAAGACCTGGGCCTTTTTACAATTTTTATGGAAAATGAGCATGAGTAAATTTGAGGAAGCCTATTAGAAGAAGCACAAGGAGAATCCTGATAAGGATCTTAAAACTATTGAAGATGAAATTAGGAAAGAGATGATAGATAGATTTGAAGGGATTTCTCTAGAACAAGGGAGAGAATTGGTAAAGAATGTAGGAGTACTTGTCCTCCCTCAATGGGACGTAGCTAATGCAATAGTCCTTGATGCAGTTAGAAAACAAACTACACTTGTGTACAAGACCAAGGAAGAGGCAGAACAAGCTCTCAAAGGAATTGCTTTTAGTAATGACCATCAAGCTTTGGTCATATGGTCATTAAAGAGAGATGAGAAAAATAAGGAAAGCAAATAATTAAGGATAGTCTCTCTGGTGGTCTCATAGTCAAGAGGGTTTTGGACACATCAGCAATAGAAGCATCAAGTATGGTGGTAGCGACAGCTCACATTGTAGAAAAGGTGGTATAAAGGGAAGAAAATGAGAAGGAGGAACTCACAAGAAAATTTGAAGAAATGCTGAGGGCGTATGGAGATTTGAAACAAGGATTGTTTGAGAAAGATAAAATAATTGCAAATTTGAAGAAAAAGGTTGGGGGAGGAAAGCTCAATCTAGGCACCACCACAGTTGCAACTTCCTTCTTCTACTCCTAGTCCTTCCTCCTCAAGCTCCATTATTGAGTTTCCCATGTCTCCTCTTCCCCCTTCCCTAAGCAGTGAAGATATAGAATAGAGAGAACAATAGAAATTTGAAAAGAGACTAAAGGACACCATTCAACACTTTGTTAGGAATGTAAAGCCTAGAGAAGTTTATAAACATACAGGGCAGTTATCTAATATCTTGCTTTCTTTTAGAAAGGAAGAAGACACTGTAGGAAAATTTTTGAATGACTGGGTGTCTAGGGAAAATGTTTTGAAGACATTTCTTAAATCAATTAAAGATTGTAGTACTGTGTGCCCCCAATTGGCAATTACTTATAAAATTGTCAAATCTCTCCTTGATTTTGAAGTATCTAGGCATGAAGTAAAGAGAAAGGAAGCTCTTTTAAGAGTAAGATACCTATAGAATGATTTTCAGATATTCCTGAGTCTTGTTAGAGAAGATGGAACCATAAAAGAGAGGGAAAAATGGTTGGAACAAATTGAGAATGGAGTATCAGTCAAGATTGATGTTGTTATTAACACTGAAGACACTCTTCCTTTTGTACAAACAATTGAAATGTTGCAAGATGCCAAGGTGCATTTTACTAAGGTGATAACTGAAATTCATCAATTGGTTATTAGCTGGAATAGGATTCTACCCAAGAGGGATGAAATTTTGGCTTTTAATTGGCCTTTTGAGGATACCTTTTCAGCCTGGCAAGCAATGTTCTTTTCAGAGGATAGTAAAGAAGAAGAAACATCCTCTTAGGAGGTAATAGATGGCATTACCCCAACTCCCTAAAGAAGAAAGCATGAATGTAACACCTGGAAGATGTTGAACTGACCTTGGAAGCTATTGCCAGATTTTGGCACTCATCTTTATGATCCATCTCAAAGTTTTGTAACAAGAAAGTTTTTATTTTCATTTTTTGTCTTATTTGAGGACTCCTTTCTTGTCTTTTCTAAGAAGATCCGAAGCTTGTTTGAAATCCTTATTCTATAAAAGGATTACCAGGATCAGTGTAAAAGGACTGAGAACTTGATCAATTTTACTGATAAGTTTCTTGAGTCTGGGATATCATAGATCATTTTTAGACATTATTTCTATAGAAGAACAATATTTTTTGGTTCAAGTTATTTTCAGAAGGTTTCATTGTAAAGCATTTTGTGAGCATGATATAATATAGCATTTGAATAAAATCCAAGATTTATATCTCTGCTTGAGTATCTCTATTTGAGTTATGAATTGTTCCAATTCATTGCATGGATAATCTCTATGTGTATGTTTATATTTCTCAATTCAGATCTAGGATCAGATTAAATAAGCTTTGAATATAACATAAATTCTTTGAAGTTCTGCTTAAGGATACACCAGTAAGTAGTGTGAATCTAGGAATCCTTTGATAAAATCCACCACAGGGTGATTAGTATTTTCAAAGGGCAGGAAATCTTTCAAAGTTCATTATATTTGTTCATGTATAACAGTCTTGCAGTGGAGATGTAGCCCAATGGATAAGACACTGGCTAGAAGTGGAATTCTTCTCATAGAGATCAGTGTATGAAAAGGTTCTTTTGATATTTCTATCTTTAAGCATAAAATTGTCAAAATTATTTGAATTACAATGATTTGCAGAATAAATTACCACCTAGTGATAGTGAAAAATCTATGAATGAATGGTCATCATTTAGGTTTCTCTTATCATTCATCTGTTACATTTAAATCCAGTTAGTGATTAGTGAGTTAAGTATTGTTTTTATTGGATTAGGAGCACACTCCTTGGTTTTGTAGAACCAGAAGTGCAGAGGGTAGTCTTGTCCCTATAGTTGGTCCAATCATCTCTAGAGCTAAATATTTGGATCTAACCAATCCTCAAAAATTTTAGATGTATTGGTTGCCTATTAGAGCATAAAGTCCATTTTGGAAACCAACAAAATGGCAACTCTAGTGGGGAATAGGGACTGAAATACTATGATAAATTTGAATTTTAGATCTCTGGTATTGTAAATTTGAATATCAAATAATACAGGTACAAGTTGAGCTAGACTCCTAGCCTTCTTATTTGTTAGAACCAGTAAAGCACCATTGGAAAATAGAGGAATATTTGCAAGCTTTGGATTTGGTTAGAACCTGAAAATCTCTTTTAGCTTTGCATTTGTTTATAGTAATCTTTGTTTTGATTACTTAATAAGTTTTGAATACTTTGATCTACTAAGTGTGTGAAAATATTTCCCAGCTTGTGTTGGTGGCGACTCTGAAAGTCTCTGCAGCAGTGCTGAGTAAAGATAATAAGAAAATAAGAAACTGTTTCACATACTTGCAATTATGAGTCAGAGAAACACTAGGGCTTGGAGGAAGGATCACCCAGAAAGTAGGTTAGAGGGTGAGCTTCCAAGAACTTCTAGGACTTATCTTCCTAGAAGACATCAAAGTAGTGGTGATATGTCTCAGGCATGGAGACAAAAGAAAAATATGAAAATGAATCACCAATTCACTCATGACCAGGAAGAAAATGCCTTTGAGTATGAGGAGGCAATTGATCTGGGTTTAGGAGCATATGAGGATTTTTATTCTCATAAGGATGATGAAATAAATCATAGGAAGATGAACCTAGATGTAGAACCTCAAAAGGAAATCAAGAGGTCAAGAAGTAAGAGCAGGGGCTTGGAAGGGAGAAATGATCCCCCAACCCAGGGACCTTCTCCTTCTGAGAGTCCTAAAAATCCTAGAAATTAGCAAAGAGATGTTGAGTCTGAAAGTTCACCTTCTAATACTACTCTTCCAGATTCGGAGGATATTTTTGAAGAAATCTATAATTTAGAGAAAGATATCTAGGAACAAATTGCAATTAGGAAGGAGAGGGAAATGGAAAAAAAAACTAAAACAAGACAGGCCCAAATTAGGGCAAATCAGCTCAAAAGATAGTTGATGACTTTAAAGGCCATAAACTTTGTAGAAGGCCCCAAGGAAGTTGGTGAATAGCCTATTCTCAGACCCATTTCTGAAGTTAGGAAGCCTAAGGATAAAGGAAAATAGATTTCAATAGGAATCACAATAAATGGTGCCACAAATGACAAGATCCCAATAGATCCTTTGTCCAAATTGGAAAATGATTTAGAAAGGGCTAGAAGAGAACAATAGGTTATTGCTAAAGAATTAGAGAAGGCAGAAATTGAGGCTACCACTTTGGAAATGAAAAAGAAAGTTGATTTTCTTAGACAGTCTTTTACTCCTTCAATTCCAAATAACCATGTGATGACATCTAATGTTAATGTTGGAAATTCTGCTGCCCAGGGTGCCATTCTCATACTAGTGACTACTGCAAATGTTGCTAATGTAGAAAATAAGAAAGCTTCCACCTCCCAAACAAATGCTTCATTACAAAGAGGAACAATTCACATTGAAAGGTACAGACAACTTCTCTTTAACAATATTGTTGGTTATCCTAATTTGATTCTTGCAAAGATTAGAGAGAAATTGCCTAAGTTTACTGGAAATAATGTTGTTTCCTGTGAAGAGCATCTAAAGAACTTTATTGATATGATTGATGACTATGAAATAGAATATGAAGATGTCATCATGAAATTGTTTGTTCAATCTTTAACTGAAGATGCAAGAGACTGGTTCAGAGGGCTTCCTTATGATTGTATTGGTTCTTGGGATGATTTTATAAATTTTTTTAAAGATCAGTATGGTGATAAGACTAATGAGGGTTTTATGTTAAATGAATTTAACAATATAAAGAAAAACTAGAATGAGGAAGTCCTAGAATTCAATGTGAGATTTCAAAAGGCAATGCACAAACTCTTCCAAGTCATGAGATTGGATGAAAAAGTATGTCTAGCAACATATCTAAATGCTTTTGATGCCAAGATGGGATATATTCTTAGGGATAAGAACCCTAGGACTATCAGAGAAGCTCAAAGATTTGTAGTAAACATTGAGAGCAATAGGAGGGTATCTGGAAAACTAGGAAGAAGAGAGGATCCCAAAACCTCTAGGTTTGGAAAGAAAGAAGTTGATAAACCTACAAATGTAAAACCTAGGGAAGATGATAACCTCGAGCAGATCCTTAATGCCTTAAAGGATCTAAAACCAAGGGAAAGTAAGAATAAGTTTCAAGGAAATGATAGACCTCCTCCAAATAATTTCAATAGGTAGCCTAGGATGCAGAACTATCCTTACAATACATAGTGGAAGGATGGAAAGCCTATTGTCCCAAAAAAGAAGGATATGAGGCCAAATGATAGAGCCCCTGACCCCTTGCAAAAGCATTTAGTCAATATGACTAGTGAAATTCCATGGTGCACTATGTGCCAATCCCCTCATGATTCAGATTATTGTGTGATTTCTCAAAATATGTTTGAAAGTATTGAACAAGAAGAGGAGGAAGATGAATCATATGATGATGGAGGTTGTGGAATGACCTTTGCTAAATTTTTCGAAGAGGTTGACTCTGATGAAGAAAGTGAAAATTAGGACATAAATCATTCTTAGAATAGAGGAGAGGCTTACCATCAACAAGTTTTTTCCGATGAAGAAGAGGAAGAAACTGAAGATATAAATAACAACTCTGAACAAATTGAAGAGCCTATTGTATTAAGAAGACTCTCTGATGAAGAGATAGCCCAGATCACTACTGATATGGTGACATAGGCCAAGAGTAATTATGTCCTTAGAAATAGGACTATTGACAAAACATTTGGTAAACCAGTAGGTGTTTTTATTAAAAGGGATAAAGAAGATGCAAAGCAGTCTGCCACAAAAAATAAGGCTATTAATGATGCCAAGAAATTAAAGAAAAAGGGCATTGAAAATCCTGTGAACCAATCAAGGTTTTTAAGATCAAGGCTAAAAATCCAATGATTACTAACCCAAATTCCCAACCTGAAAAATAAATCAAAGGATAAGGAATAATTAGGTACAGCCACGCAACCTGAAGTCAAGGATACCCCAAAAGGCAAGATAGACTTGTCTATTTTAAATTATGCACCTATTGACATGAATCAGCTGTTATCTCAAATCACAGTAAAAGTGCCTTTATTAGAGATGATGAGGATAAATGAACACAAAGAGAAAGCCCTCAGATGGATAAATGGTGTTCAAACCATAGACATCCAGGAAATAGTAAATACTAGAATGAAGGATCAAGGTCCAACTAAAAAGGACACTGAAGAAATTATTTCAAAAATTCCTCAGATCTATTTGGACACTAATGTTGTAAACACCTCTATGGGAGTTGTTGATCCTTTTTTCCTGACATTAGTCATAAATGATAAAATGTTGAAAAAATACATGGTTGACTCAGGAGCCTCAAATACTATCATGCTTGCTGAAATTATGAGATCAATGGGATTGCAGGTTGATACTCCTCATGGGAGATGCCAGGAAATGGACTCTAGGGAGGTACCAATAATTGGAACAATAAAAGCCTTACCTTATAGGCTTGCTGCTTGTCCTGAGAAATAGCTGACTATGATTGTTTTAGTTGTGGATATTCCTCCATAATATGGAATGTTGTTATCAAGAAAATGGTGTGCCGCAATGGGAGGTAGCATCTAGTTTGATTTATCTTATGCTACTTTTAATGTCACTGGTAAGAGCATTAAGGTACTCAGGGAAGTTAGAACTCCTCACATGATTGAGGAAGAAGCTAGTGATAATAACATGAATTGTTTTCTGGATACTGACATAAATTCCTTTCAAGTACAGAGTAATGATAATGAAGATGAACCTTCTTTGTTAGCTCAGGAGGAAAGAAGTGTAACAAATCAAAATGATCTTTGGACCATGTACTTTGACGGTGCTTTCTCTAAAGAGGATCTAGTGCAGGTGTGTTGTTGATTTCCCCCACTGAAAAAAAATTTAAATTTTCCTTCACCTTGTCATTTACTTGTACAAATATTACTACAGAGTATGAGGCTTTACTGATAGGATTAAAATTAGCCTCAAAGCACAAGATAAAAAATCTCAAAGTTATTGGAGATTCAGAATTAGTTGTATCTCAGATTAGATCCAAATATGTTTCAAGAAACCAAAGGTTAAAACAATATAGGAATGTTGTTTGGGATGAGATAGAATAGTTTGATGCTTTCTGTATTGATTGGATGGACAGAGGCCATAATAGAATGGATGATTTATTGGCTAACATTGCATTAAGACTAGAGGATATCACTTTTGCAGGGATATCTATGATTGAGATTCAAACTAGGCCATCCATACCAGATAATTATGAAAATTGGCAAGTTTTTGATGATGATCTAGATATTTTAAGATTTCTGCATTATGATGCAAGTTTTGGAGATAAAGAGATAAATTTTGGTGAGTATGTAGAAACATCAGATAATAAGAACTCTCTCCTTGGCAAGGAGATCTTGTAGTTGAAAACAAATAAAGTCCCAAAGGGTTTGGTAGTGTTGGAAAGAGCATTTGATAGCCATGATAGCTCTTCCCAGGCAAACCTTTTAAGAAAGCCTGAGGCTGTAGAGGAGATAAATTTAGGAACAAAGGAAGCCCCAAAAAATGTATATATTGGGGAAGCCTAACCCCTGAAATAAAAAATTCTCTGATAGGCCTTCTCAGAAAGTATAGACATGTCTTTTCTTGGTCTTATGATGATTTAAAGGCATATAGAGAAGACTTGTTCCAACATGAAATTCCTTTGAAGGAAAATACTAAACCTTTTAGACAAAATTTGAGACCTATCAATCCTACTTTGGCACCAAAAATGTAGGATGAGTTAAAAAAGATGAGTGATGCAGGCATCATTCAACTTATTAGGCATTCAACATGGGTTTCTAATCTTGTCCCTGTAAGAAAAAAGAATGGAGACATCAAGTTGTGTGTAGACTTTAGAAATCTGAACATAAATTCTTTGAAGGACAATTATGGTTTACCAAATATGGAAGCCATGTTACAAAGGGTTACTAGATCTAAATTAATGTCCATGATGGATGGTTTTTTAGGTTACAATCAAGTAGTTGTCAAAGAATTAGAACAGTTCAAAATTGCATTCACTACTCCATGGGGTACTTATGTGTATGTTAGGATGCCTTTTGGTTTAACTAATGTTGGGGCTACCTTTCAAAGAGCCATGGATGTAGCCTTTGCAGATTTCATAAATAGATTTCTTGTTGTTTATCAGGATGATTTGACAACTTATTCAGAAAAGAAGGACCAGCATTGTGGTCACTTGGAAAAAATATTTGTAAGAGCTCTAGAATATGGGGTCTCCCTTAACCCAAGAAAGTGTTCCTTTGGAGTAACAGAGGGTAAGCTTTTGGGACATATTGTATCTAAGGATGGAGTCAAGACTGACCCTGAGAGAGTAGCAACAATAGACAAGGTACCATTGCCAAAAAATGTAAAAGGTATCCAATCTTTCTTTGGATAGATAATTTTTGTTAGAAGGTTTGTTACAAACTTTGCTGAAATCAATGTTCCCATCTCTAAAATGCTAAAGAAGAATGCAAAGGGGGAATGGAGTAATGAGGCCAAGGAATATTTTTCTGATATCAAGATGGCTATTAAAAGTGCCCCTGTATTAAGATCACTAGATTTCAGTAAGCCTATCAAAATCTTTTCATTTCCTTCTTATCATACTATAGCTGTAGTATTGTTACAGAAGAACTCAGAGGGTTTTTAACAGCCCATTTCCTTTTTTAGTAAATCAATGTAGGTAGCTGAGTTAAAATATGATATAAATGAGAAACAGGCCTATGCATTGGTCAAAGCTATCAAAAATTTCAGATGTTACTTGGTAGGAGCAACTGTAGTTGCATATGTGCCCAGTGCTACTGTAAAAGACATCTTGGTTCAACAAGAAGTTTCAAGGAGAAGGTGCAGGTGGATAAATAGAATCCAAGAGTTTAATCTTGATATCTAAATCACCAAACTAGTAAGAGGATTGGGGTTAGCAAAACTTATGGTCCAAAGCAATTTGGATGCTAATCACATCAACACTCTTGAAGAAGAACAAAGGCCATACATTTGTGATTTAGATTGTTGTGAATGGTACAAGGATGTCATTGGATACTTGCAATAGCTTTTACTTCCTTCTAATATGGAAGACCACAAAAGGAGGACTGTGAAATTACATGCTCTAAAATATGTGATCATTAAAGGAGAATTATGGTGGAGGAGTAATGAGGGTGTTTTGCTGAAATGTGTTGACCCTCAAAAGGCTAATGATTTGTTGCAAGCAATGCATAAAGGTGTGTGTGGTGGCCATTACATGGCTAAAACCACTGCACATAAGATACTGAGGTCTAGGTTTTGGTGGCCTAGTATTTTCAAGGATGCACATTCTTTTGTCAAAAAATGTGATGCTTGTCAGAGATTTTCAAGGAAATTGAAATTCAATTGAAATTTACCTCTAAGTCCCGTGACTATGGAAACCCCTTTTCAAAAGTGGGGTATGGATTTCATAGGAGAGATCCCAAACAAATCTAGTGGAGGACATTCCTATATATTGGTTGCAACTAACTACTTTAAAAAGTGGGTGGAAGCTATTCCCACTAAAAAAGCAACCAGTAAAGTGGTTATTGATTTCTTGATGCAAAATTTGCTGATAAGGTTTGGATGCCTTGAATTTTTAGTTGTAGACAATGCTTTGTGTTTCAGATCTGAAGAATTTGTTAGCTTTTGTTTGCAATATGGTATAAAAATTTCATACTCTGCTCCCTACCATCCTTAAGGAAATGGTCAGGCTAAATCAAGTAACAAAAGCTTGATAAATTTTTTGAAGAGAATCTTAGATGCAAACAAGAAGGCATGGGATTCAAAACTACAACTAGCCCTGTGGGCTGATAGAGTGACAATCCAGAAGGCTATAGGATGTGCTCCTTTTGATTTAGTATATGGTATCCGTGCTAGGTTACCACAAAATAATTTGTTGCAAATGTACAAGTTCATCTAGTTGTATGATGATGATCAAGATGATGAAATGAAGATCAGATTACAGGACCTGATACAACTAGATGAATCAAAGAGGGAAGCACATGATACAAATTTGAGATCTTAGCTCAGGTATAAGAATTTGTATGACAGAAAAACTATAGTCAGAAGTTTTCAAGATAATGATTTGGTCCTAATGTGGAATGCCAGGCTTGAAGACAAGGGTAAACACAACAAATTTGACCCTATTTGGTTGGGACCATATTTGATCAGTCAAACATGGTGACCTGATTCATACATTCTGAAGGACTTGATTGAAAATGAAATGGAATTGCCAATTCATGGACAATTCCTCAAGTTGTACTTTTCCTAAGGTACTCTCATTATCCATGAATAGTATTTAGTTTCCCTTTCCCAGTTGTGTGTTTGTTTTCTAGCTGTGTGAGTAGGTTAGTTTTTTTGTTTCGGTAGCTGGTCTGCTTATCCCAGAGATTCTAAATTCTTCTTATGCCTGCAAGAGGTCTACATCCCCAGATAGAGCCACTGTTGGTACTTCAAATTTTCAGTACATGAGTCTTGTGAAATTTTTATAAATTTGAAGTGTGTATAGATGTTCATGAAAGTATGATAATTTTTCTATAAAAAACCCATAAAAGATCCTAAAAAATTATCTATTCTTCCTCAATTTCTAGTGAGCCCTAATTAAGAGTTAAACCTGAGAAAAACCCTAAATATATGCCAGTTTCAAAAAATAAGCCTTAGCTCACTTTGTTTTAAATCTATTTGAGCATTACCTTTTTTGTCACTTAAAGTCTCAAAAGTGCACGTGCATAAAGTTTTCCTAAGTCTTAGCGACTAGCGGCTTTAATTTTTCCTAAGTTTGGCGGCTATAATATATCCTAAGTCCTAAATACCTTATCTTCTAATGTTTCAGTTTTCATTCAGCTTGGTATCTTTAAAGATCTAACGGTGGTCATATAGTCGCAAGGAATCTTATAGACCTATGTGATCATGTGACTAACCATTGATCTTACAGTAAAGCTTAATGTGGAAACAAAGTGGGACCAGTGTCAGAAGAATCTTCAAAGATGAAAGTAATAAAGGGAAAATCCAATGGTTGTCGTATAATCGCATAGAATCTTAGAGACCTATGTGATCATGCAATTAACCATTGATCTTGCATCAAGCTCAGTGTAACTCTTGAGTGGGACCATGGACAGGTGTACATGACTGGCAATTTCTCATTGGTTAAAAATAGTGGGACCAATGTCAGTTTTTTGCATATGGTTTTTCTTGATTGGTCGATAGTACTTGCTGATGTGGAGGATGTCAGCGAACACCAGTGCTCAGAAAGAAAGAAATTACATGACAACTTGCTAGCTGTTGCGAGCGTGGATTGTCTTTACTAATAAAGGTAAAGTGGGACTAGCGACTTAAGGAATAGATGATGGTGGGTGAATGTTAATGGTTTGCGCATGGTCTCATGAACTTTTTTCAAGCTATGCGATCATGTGACTAACATTTTGTTTTAACAGTAAAATTTATAAGGGATTTTCCACCAATGAAGGAATTGACATGACAGCTTGTCGTATGGTCGCATGAGCTTCTTTCAAGCTATGTGATCATGTGACAAACCGTTGGATTATTTGCCAAGTGAAAATCAATGGTCAAAATTTAAATTGAAGAAGTGGGTGAAAGGTTCAGACAAGTGATAGTTCATTTCCCCAAAAATTAATGGTGACATCATGCGAAGTAAACTACTAAAATAATTGTGGATCGATTGTGAGTATGTCAAAATCTATGCTTCCTCGAAAAGCCACAAGGAGATAAAAATTTGTAGAGCGCTTGGCGAGCAGAATTGTAGAAATCGATTGCTATTTTCTTAGAGATTTTGAAGAAAAGGTTGGTTCTTTCTGCACTTGCTTGTTCTGTTAAGAAGTATTTCTTTGCTACTGTGTTCTTTTTCACGCAATATACGTAATCTATAAGCCCTATAAATGCCACCTAGGAAAGATCTTTCTAGTGAAACCGATTATCTTAAGAGGGGTCTGCATAAGGACTTATTACAAATTTTTCCTAGTTCAACAATAAATTTGGTAGAGGTCAAATAGCTAACACCAAAGGAGCCTAGGGTAAAAGTGGTAGATGGATTTTATGATACAGGAAATTATATCAGGGATGCTATGATTGGTTTTCTTAATGCAAGTGGCACTTCTGACTTCACTGGGCTGGCATTATTTATAGTAGGATTTAGCCAGAGAAATACCCTTGTTCCCACCTATAATGTATGGGAAAATGACGTAGGCAAGCTTGTGGTACTTGGTGTCTTCTTAGATGCAGACCTGATGATTGAAGTTGCAAAAAACTATGACCCTATTACTAAAGAGATTAGGGGTGTTAGAGGGAAAAAGCTATTGACAATCTCTACTGAGGAAATCAGAACAATTTTTAGATTAAGTGACCCCTCACCTAACCTTGAACTGATTGATTTTGAAGAATTAAGAGAGGTGTATGATGCAAAGAGACATCTCCTTAGAATTGGTCCTGTAAAATATTTCTATACTTAAATTGGAAAGATGATTGTTACAGGACTAGGTGCTCAGGAGCTATTCAAAATAGAGTATTTGATGTACTGGCAAGAGGTGCCTATTGGTCATTATGTCAGGTTTTTGGGGAAGATGCTAATGAGAAAATGCCATAGCACCTAATGTATATGGTGATCCAGATATTACATCCACATCTGTCAATTAATTTTGATTATGCCCCATTCATTTTTGACTTAATCCATGATGGACTAATGGGGATTCAAAAGAATAAAGTTGATAAACCCTTTTGCTGGTACTCTTTTATGATGTACATGTTTTTGTTCAAGGATGCTAATTATTTTGCAAAAGAAATGGAATTATCCAAACAAAGAGGTGGAGAGGACATGCCTGTTTAGCTGTGGAATTCAAATATGACATGGGACATAAAGGATAGTAGTTATATATGGTTTAACAAATGTTTTGTAGCAAGATTGAGACTATTCTTTTATCATGATAGCCCTAGGGTCCAAGTCACCTTGGCAAAGTTGTTAGACCAAAAAAATTTGCAAAGGACCTCAACATAGTGCACAATTGGGGTGATTTTATTTTCTATCCCTATTCAACTGCTATTAGATTATATGGTTTCATGGGGACTCCTTTTATTTTGCCTTTCCAAGTTCCCATCAAGATTGTCTTTGCAGAATTCTTCAGACAATTAGGTGATATTGAAAATAATAGTATTGCTAAAGGTAGAGGAACTTTGTTCCCAAACATTACCATTGCTCACCAGTTTATAATCACAAAGGGTGGGTGGCTTCATATGCATAAAATCTTGAATCCATATCATTTGACAACCATAACTACCCGGACGATAGACCTAGAGGGTTTCTACAATGAAATGTTTAGAAAGAGGGTCAGATGCTTAGCAATAAACCATATTTTTAATTTTCCTAAGGATATTATTAGAAATACCCCAGGGTTGCAAGACTGAGCAGTCAAAAAGGAAAAGTGGTTAGTGTACAAGAAAACATGGGATTTTGTCTGACAATTTGACCCCAAATATGATCCTATAGGCAGCATAAATCCTATGGGAAAAAGGATAGATACTCTCATGAATTGTTTTCAAGAGATTTTTAAAACTCTAGAGGAGAAGAAGAAAAAGGCCATGGAAGACAACCCAGAGAAGGCTAAATTATTGTTAGGCAAAGGTGCATTTGCAAAGGTGTTGCCTCTTGGAAAATATATGTTGCAAGAGAGGACTGGTTATGGTGTAATAATCCAAGAATCTGATTTCAAGAAGCAGCAAAAGAAAAGAGAAGATCTCCCTTCTACATCAAAGCAGGTGGAGAGGCAAAAGGAGGTTGAAGAAATTATAGATGTACCACAGGACCAGCTAGGTGAAGACATCCTTGATTTTTCACCTCCCACCAAGAAACAAAGGATAGAAGAGAGGCCTCATGATTCAAAGGAAGAATACTCTCCTTCATAGTCACCCTTGAATATTAGAGATGATTAGGAGATCATAGAGCAGGTTCAACAGATGGGATCATAGGGTAAAATATTCATGACTCAAGATGAGATAAATGAGGGAATTCCAAAGAAACCAAAGGAGTCTGAGTTGGGTTTAATAGAGGGACAAATTGTAGGGATAGAATTGGACCCTGTAATCAAACAGGCATCTGAAGCATTTCTGGCTGATGATGTAAAGACCCAGGCCTTTTTACAATTTTTTATGGAAAATGAACATGAGTAAATTTGAGGAATCCTATGAGAAGAAGCACAAGGAGAATCCTAATAAGGATCTTAAAACTATTGAAGATGAAATTAGGAAAGAGATGACAAATAGATTTGTAGGGATTACTCCAAAATAGGGGAGAGAATTGGTAAAGAATGTAGGAGTACTTGTCCTCCCTTAATGGGACATAGCTGATGCAATAGTCCTTGATGTAGTTAGAAAACAAACTACACCTATGTACAAGACCAAGGAAGAGGCAGAACAGGCTGTCAAAGGAATTTCTTTTAGTAATGGCCCTCAAGCTTTGGTCATATGGTCATTAAAGAGAGATGAACAAAAAAAAGGAAAGCAAATAATTAAGGATAGTCTCTCTGGTGGTCTCATAGTCAAGAGAGTTTTGGACACATCAGTAATAGAAGCATCAAGTATGGTGGTAGCCATAGCTCACCTTGTAGAAAAGGTGGTAGAAAGGGAAGAAAAAGAGAAGGAGGAACTCACAAGAAAATTTGAAGAACTGCTGAGGGCATATGGAGATTTGAAACAAGCATTGTTTGAGAAAGATAAAATAATTGTAGATTTGAAGAAAAGGTTGGGGGAGGAAAGCTCAATCTAGACACCACCACAGTTGCAACTTCCTTCTTCTACTGCTGGTCCTTCCTCCTCAAGCCCCATTATTGAGTTTCCCATGTCTCCTCTTCCCCCTTCCCTAAGCAGTGAAGATATAGAACAGAGAGAACAACAGAAATCGGAAAAGAGACTAAAGGACACCATTCACCACTTTGTTAGGAATGTAAAGCCTAGAGAAGTTTATAAACATGCAGCGTAGTTATCTGATATCTTGCTTTCTTTTAGAAAGGAAGAAGACACTGTGGGAAAAATTATGAATGACTAGGTGCCTAGGGAAAATGTTTTGAAGACATTTCTTAAATCAATTAAAGATCATAGTATTGTGTGCCCCCAATTGGCAATTACTTATAAAATTGTCAAATCTCTCCTTGATTTTGAAGTATGTAGGGAAGAAGTAAAGGGAAAGGTAGCTCTTTTAAGAGTAAGATACCTATAGAATGATTTTCAGATATTCTCAGGTCTTGTTAGAGCAGATGGAATCATAAAAGAGAGGAAAAAATGGTTGGAACAAATTGAGAATGGAGTGTCAGTCAAGATTGATGTTGTTATTAGCACTGAAGACACTCTTCCTTTTGTACAAACAATTGAAATGTTGCAAGATGCTAGGGTGCATTTTACTAAGGTGATAACTAAAATTCATCAATTGGTTATTAGCTGGAATAGGATTCTACCCAAGAGGGATGAAATTTTGGCTTTTAATTGGCCTTCTGAGGATACCTTTTCAACCTGGGAAGCAACATCCTTTTCAGAGGATAGTAAAAAACAAGAAACATCCTCTAAGGAGGCAACAGATGGCATTACCCCAACTCCCTAAAGAAGAAAGTGCAGATGTAACACCTGGAAGATGTTGAATTGACCTTGGAAGCTATTGCTAGATTTTGGCACTCATCTTTATGATCCATCTAAAAGTTTTGTAAGAAGAAAGTTTCTATTTTCATTTTTGTTCTTATTTGAGGACTCCTTTCTTGTCTTTTCTAAGAAGATCCAAAGCTTGTTTGAAATCCTTATTCTATAAAAGGATTACCAAGATCAGTGTAAAAGGACCGAGAACTTGATCAATTTTACTAATAAGTTTCTTGACTCTGGGATATCATAGATCATTTTTAGACATTATTTCTATAGAAGAACAATATTTTCTGGTTCAAGTTATTTTCAAAAGGTTGCATTGTAAATCATTTTGTGAGCATGATATAATATTGCATTTGAATAAAATCCAAGATTTATATCTCTCCTTGAGTATCTCTATTTGAGTTATGAATTGTTCCAATTCATTGCATGGATAATCTCTGTGTGTATGTTTATATTTCTCAGTTCTGATCTAGGATCAGATTAAATAAGCTTTGAATATAATAGAAATTCTTTGAAGTTCTACTTAAGGATACACCAGTAAGTAGTGTGAATCTAGGAATCCTTTGATAAAATCCACCACAGGGTGATTAGTATTTTCAAAGGGCAGGAAATATTTCAAAGTTCAGTATATTTGTTCATGTATAATAGTCTTGCAGTGGAGGTGTAGCCCAATGGATAAGACACTGGCTGGAAGTGGAATTCTTCTCATAGAGATCAGTGTATGAAAAGGTTCTTTTGATATTTCCCTCTTTAAGCATAAAATTGTCAAAATTCTTTGAATTACAGTGATTTGTAGAATAAATTACCACCTAGTGATAGTAAAAAATCTATGAATGAATGGTCATCATTTAGGTTTCTCTTATCATTCATCTGTTACATTTAAATCCAGTCTATGATTAATGAGATAAGTATTGTTTTTACTGGATTAGGAGCACCCTCCTTGGTTTTGTAGAGCCAAAAGCGTAGAGGGCAGTCTTTTCCCTATAGTTGGTCCAATCATCTCTAGAGCTAAATATTTGGATCTAACCAATCCTCAAAATCTGTAGATGTATTGGTTTCCTGTTAAAGCATAAAGTCCATTTTGGGAACCAACAGTTTTCACATCACACCTCAAGCAATTTCATGAGCAAGCTCTCAAGTGCAAGCAAGTGAATTCAAGTGTTCAAGCAAGTCTTCAAGAATTCAAGTGTTCAAGCATCCATTCATCAAGGAGATCCATTGTTAGCTATTGAAGGATTCAATCTCTTTGGAGCCCCCTTTGATGATCCATCCTTCTCCATTCATTCAAGCCTTCTCATATGCAAAGATCAAATCAAGATTGGTGTTGAAGATCAAATACCATTGATTGGAGACATCCTACATCCATTGAAGCATTCCTACTTGTGTATTTGAGGATTCAAATCCTCTACAAGGACTTCAACATAAGCGAGGTGATTTGTTTCAATTACTTTTTTTATGCAAAATACATTTCAATTCAATTTCAAGGTTAATTCCTAAATTGGGGTTTGACCAAGGCAAACCCCCCATACAAAAAAAACCCCCATTTTCTTGTAGGTATAGGTGTAGAGTTTTAGATTTGAGAGTGAATTTGGATACCCTTTTCGGCCATCTTCTGGGATTTGCGAACAGAATTTGAATTGGACTTCAAATAAAGAATGTGGTATTTGACCTTTTATGAGGGTCAAACCCAAGTTGAGCCATCTTAAGGAAATATTTTTGGGTTTTCTCTATGTTTGCATTTCCCGTCTAGGATAGGTTTTAGATTTTCCCAAAAGTACACACAGACACCAGAATTCAACATTTTCCAAATCTGCCCTAATTTTGAGGTTAGTATTTTTATTTCAATTGTTCAATATTTCAAACATAATATCCATTCAACAAAAAAGGGAAATATTAGATTTACTTTCTTTTCCATATTAACCATAAATTGATTCGATTGTGTATTAACCTCTAGGTTGATCAAATCGGATCTCTTCATTGGGGAATTTGGGTTTGAGAATAGGTCTCATATTTTCCCCTTTACATTTGAATAGAGGTGAATCCATTTTACATCTATTCATTTTGGTGAACCCGACACACTTACCCCTTTCTTTTGTGGAGTTAGATGCTCTATTGTGTTAGATCTCTCTTTTGCATTATCTTGTGTGTTCCTTTTATCTTGTTAGTATTAGATTTGTCCATTATGATTGATCTTGCATGCTAATTAGATTTCATATTCATGCTTTATGTGTTCTTAGTTTAGTTCATTTAGTTTATGAGCTTTACGACCACTAGCCTTACTTATAACATTCCAGTTAGAAGAAGTCATAGAATCATGGGTGCCTTTGATCCTGAATCTTCTTCTCCTTTCCTGAGGATCCCCAATGATAACTTGATTCTTCATGATTCCAATCCTACTATGGAGCAAAAATCTTCTCACTCATCTCATGATGAGGATGATGCTTTAAGAGTTCCTCCTGAACAAGTCCAAAAACTTCCATTGAACTTGATAAAATGGGTAATTGGCTTCTTCAAGAAAACCATAATCAAGATTCCATTCAAGCTATAGAGGCTCTTAAGAAAGTTATCCATGATAGTGATCAAGGTGTTAACCTCTTGCATGGTATTACTCATCTTGTGCATTCCAATGTTAAACATTTAGTTCAAGAGGCTCAAGATTTAGGTTTCACTGCTCCTATCACTAGTTTTGAAGCTCCTTCTAATCCTTTACCTAGTATTCCTATTTATACTCTTTCTTTGGTGACTGTGACGGTTCCCTCTATTCCTTTGAGTGTTCCTCCTGTGTCCCTTCCTATATGACAACCTTCATATCATAATGTTCCTTTTACTTATTCCAATTCACTTCCAACTATAGTTCCTAGAGTTCCTCTAGTTGTGTCCTCTATTCTTGTAGCTTCTTACACTTTACCAAGTGTGTCTAATTTTGCTACTCCTCCTATTTCCTCTAATGATTCAAACATCATCAGTTTGGCTCAAACTGTCTCATCCTTACAAACAACTTTCTTCCTTAACTCAAAACAAGTTTAGTATTCCTACATGTGACATGGGAAGTCCCTTATCCTAGGATATTATTCATACTCCTGTTCCTCAGCAAGGTGAGATGCCTCATCTTGAGAATTATAATGGAAAAGGAGATCTCGTTCATCATGTTAAAACATTTCAAATCCTTTGTAGTGATTATGCCCATGACCATAGGATTTTAGCCAAACTATTTGCTAGAACCTTTCGTGACAAGGCCTTATAATGGTATTGTTCCTTGCCTTCTTATTCAATTGATTCCTTCCCACAACTATTGGCATTAAGAAGAATTGCCACTAGTGACAACACTTATTTCCATTCTGAGTGCAAACTAAGCAGAATAGTGCAAACCAAGCAGAACAGTGCAAACTGAGCAAGACAGTGCAAACTGAGCAAGACAGTGCAAACCGAGCAGAATAGTGCAAACTGAGCAAGACAGTGCAAACCAAGTAGAACAGTGCAAACTGAGCAAGATAGTGAAAACCGAGCAGAACAGTGCAAACTGAGCAGAATAGTGCAAACCGAGCAGAACAGTGCAAACCAAGCAGAACAGTGCAAACCAAGCAGGACAGTGTAAACCGAGTAACATTATGTCTACCGAGTCACCAGTATTTACCGAGTTCAAAACCTACCGAGTGGTTAGTATGAACCGTGCCTTCACTTCTACCGAGTGCATGATGATGCCAAGTAATGCAGTGAACGCCAAGTATCAGAAAGTCACCGAGTTAGTTTGCAGGAACCGTGTAACCATAGTTGGGCTGACTTAGTAGCACTTATGTTTATTTGTCAAGCCAACTTTGTAATTGTAATTGTAATTAATTGTTTAGACTTATATATAAACAATGTTGTAAAAATGTCAAGATGTATGAAATGAGTATGAATGTGAAAAAGAAAGAAAGGCAGAGATAAGCGAATTACAAAGGGCTACAGCAGTATAAGGAATAGCAAAGACAAATTCATCACAGAAGGTGATCAGTACATCAGCGAATCTCATTCAGCAATCCAGTTGCAAAGCAAGAGATCTACTATTTCATCCTAACAGGTGAATCAGTACTAAAATCCTTTAACCGGGTAGACTTAACAGTCTTTTGTAAAATCTCTTTACTGAGTGCATACTTCATTGTATGTTTGTAAATCCTTTAACAGGGTGGATTTAGCAATCCTTATTGCTCCTAGCAGGGCAGATCATCAGAAGTGATCAAATTGTAAGCCTTAACCGGCCAACTTTATTCTGCAGTACTGAAGCTTTGTGGGTTTCATCCCCACCCCAGTTTTACTTTCTTTTTTGAAGGTTTCTAGGTAACCAAATCTGTGTGCCATTGTTGTGAATGCTTTTAAGTTTCATGCTTTCTATATGCAAAAGGTTAAAGTGAATTATATGTTAATACATCTGTAATTGAAAGAAAATTTGGAGTTACTGATTCACCCCTCCCCTCTCAGTAACTCGGTTAATTCTTGAATATTTCCAACAATTGGTATCAGAGCTATATTGGTTCTCAAGATTAAGCTTAATTAGCTTGAGCAAAGATCCAGGACAATGGAGGTATTCAAACTGAACAAGGTGATTGAAAATGAAAAGCTAGATCTGGAAATGGCCATAGCTAAACTTAAAGAAGCAAAAGAACATCTTTCCCAATCCCTAAGAAGAAGGAAGGAACTTGCAAATTAGATGAATGATCAGAATTACATTGAAAAAAAGATTGAAGATCTTTTTCCCTCAGGTAGCTCAGATGAAGCAAACAATGCTGTCAAAGAACTCCTAGAAAAGAATGGGTCTCTGCAGGAAGAAGTGAGAAAATTAAAAAGAGAACAAGAGCTACACTCAACATGATTTTGTGAGATCTTAGAACAAAGAAACAAGTTGAAAGATGAATTGGATGGAAGGAACAATGAAATCCAAAATAAAACCCTTCAGCTAGAAAACCTAATTGATCAGATCTCCCATACAAATGAGGAAATTCTGAATCTAAGATCAGAAATAGAAAGCACAAGAGAAGAACTAAGATTTGAAAAGAAAATCAATCTAAGATTGATGGATGACCTAAACGCCAAAAAACAAATCAATGAAGGAATGCTGAAAAGCCAAGAAGACTTAAATCAGCTGTATGAGCGAAATCTTCATAGGCAGAAAGGAAAAGCAGGACTTGGATACAAAGGAGAAGGTGAATCTTCTAAGCAAGGTACTCAAAGAAATCAGAAACCTACTTGTAATCATTGTGGTAAAATAGGACATACTTCAAATAAATGTTGGAGCAATGAAAAAGCAGAATTCAATGGAAAATGCTACAACTGCAATCAACATGGTCACAAAGCAAATGAATGCAGGAAAAAACCAAGATTCAGAGGTAATTGTCACAAATGCAACAAACAAGGTCACAAGGCATCCGAGTGCAGATCCAAAACATTCAATCCAGAAGAAAAAATTATGAAAGCAATGTTTGGATGGGACTACAACACCTGGTGTAGATGTCATTACTGTGGAGAATATGGACACATTGGCATGAACTGCATAAAACATCATCTAAGGAAAAGAGATACTACCGTAAGATGCTTCAAATGCACTAAACTCGGTCACATAGCCAGAAACTGCATGAATGCTAGTGAAGTTGAAGATGGAAAGAAGAATGAAGCAACTAAGGTTAGGAAACAGGTGAGACAACAATGGGTTCCTAAATCTACCGAGCAAACCAGTCCAAGTAATGGAATGGGTGGCTCTACCGACTCAAACTAAATTTCCAAGAAAGCACTAGAACTGTATTCTCATAGACCAATCTCAAGCAGTTCTAGAACTGAATTAAAAGAAAGATCTAAATTAGCATACAAGATGCAATAAGATCACAGGAAGGTCGGTATCAATTTTCACCGAGCAAGGTCGGTACCAGTCTTTACCGAGCGAGGTCGGAGCAATATGAATTCTCGAGTTCACCGAGTTGCAAAATCTTTTACTGAGAAATTAATTCTTAGTGGGTGACAGTCTGTCGAAATTCATACCCTAATTTGTATTGAGCATTAATGACAGAGTTGTAAACAAAAGACAAGAAATCAAACTCATTCTTCACCGCAAACTTTAGCACTTTGAGAGCAAAAAATTTCAAGAGCAATCCAGCGATTCAAACACTTTTGTGAAAAGAATTCTCTGTGAGCTACCATGGCATCATCCAACACTTCAGTGAAGAAAGGATCAGAAATGTTAGTCCAAGGGGAATGGAGAGCACCAGATTTCAAAATCATGCCCGCAATTGCAGCAGCCCTAGATCTGAACGGAGCTCAATCTCAGATTCCTCCTAAGGTACTACTTATTAATGATATTCGCAATCATTTCAACTGTGCAATTCAAGAAATGGAAAACCTAGAACTAGATATTATGCATGAGGAACTGTGTGTGGATGGTATTCTAAAACCTGAGTACAAACATCTAGAAGATAAAGGATTAGTTCACATTGCACATTTACCTTGAAACTTTCAGGAGAAATGGGTTAGATACATTCTCAGCCATGTACATGATGGCAAGATTTGGCTTGAGTAACCCATAGAGATCACCAAGAAGATGATTCATCAAATCACCGGTCTTCCCATGTTGAACAAAGCTAAAACTACCAAAACCCTAGGTCGGCCGGAACTGGAGAAGAAAACCCTAGCCGAGTGGGACGGTAGAGGCATGAAAGTAAGCAGCATTACCGATGCTGAACTGAAGTTTGGTACACACATAATTGCCCATAAGATATATAGTTCAAGTCGACAGAATAGTGTATCCTATGAAGCCATTGACTTAGCATACAAAGTGGTCAAGAATAACTTATCATTTGACCTTGCAGATTTATTGTTAAAATAGTTTAACAAAAACATGGAAAGCATTCAAACTTCCAAAAACAATCCATGTAAGTTTGGATCTCTACTGGTCTGTTTATTCTTCTATGTTCAGAAATTCTTCCCTTCCAAAGGAAAAGTTGTATGGAGAAAAGATGTGCTAGTCCTTTATGAGATAAATGAATATATTTCAGAAATGGGTGAAAATTTTGAAAGCATCATGGATAGTTATTTTGAGTCTTTCAAAGAGAAAATGAATGATAGATTCTGGATTCCACAGAAGTTGGTGGAAGATTATAAGGATGACATTTGTTTCATGGTGGACTATGACAATGTATATATTCAAGCAGCTAAACTGAGGATTGTACATGCAAAACCTCTTCCTTATGAGGTAAACATTGATGAAATCAAGAATATCATTGAAGCCCTTCTTAATCAGCCTGTCAATCCCAAAGCTCCATATTTTGGAACATATGATGAAGCAAAGGTGAGAATTGAATTAAGCATAAAGCTTCCACAGGCGGTAAATAAAGGAAAGAAGAGGATAGCCAAAATGCAAATGCTAACCGAGGACAAAGGAGAAGACACTGAAGAAGAAGAGGAAAAGGATGAGAAAACAGAGGAACCAAAACCTGCAAAGAAGAAAGGAAAGGTATTCATCACTAAGGCACCTAAGCCTCCCACTACTGTATTTACAAGGAGAAGTGCAAGAGGTAAGGCAGACAAGGCAGACAAGGTAGACAAAGATATAGTATTCAAAAGGCCTCCTCTAAACTTTCAAGAGAGGATCAAACTTTTTAGAGAAGGATCAGGATCTGGAGTAAGTAATATAAAATCTTTTAAATATGAAACCAGATCAGAAACAGAACAGAAGGAAATAGAAGATGCTGTCATTGAAAAGATGGGACAATGGAAATACTCTCCTGATGAAATAGCCCCATAGGTTCCAGCAGCTTTATTAGATCCAATAAAAATGAGGTGGACAAATGCAAAGCAAACTGTAAAAGACATATTTGATCAAACCCTGAGACAGTTAATGCTGAGCTTGAAAAATGATGAAATAAAGAAGGCATTGAAGGAGAATGAAAATAAGATGACACTAAAATTCAATACTTGTTTGATTCTGATTAACAATATTGAATCAGTTGTGAAGGCTGCAAATGCCACATGGAAGAACATATACCATCTTCACCAACCGAGTATTGAAATAGTAATAATAAAAGACATTGAAGATGACAGTGATGAATAGGAAGAAGCCACTGAGGTAGATGATACTATGAGAATAGCGGCAAAAGTCATTGCATCACTTCCTACCTCTCCAGTAAAAGTTTCTACATCTAGCCCGGAGACACCTTCAAGCATGGTTGTGACAACTTCAACATTTGTCCAATCACCTATGGCAACAATAGAAGCAACTACCATTTCTTCTACCGAGTTGCAGTCTCCTACTTCATCAAGTTTTCCAGCAGTAAGTATTCCAGTTTTTGATTCTACAAGTGTAAATATTTTAAGTTCTCCAGTAGACAGTATACCAGTCTCTATAGCCAGTCCTACTATGTCTACTATCACTACTACTAAGGTATTAAGACAGATAAGCCTAAGGCTCAACCGAGTATAAGATTTTTGGGTAAGAATATAGTAGAGGATATAGACCTTGATGAAGAAATAGAGATTCTAACATTGGATTTTGCAAATCTATCAGCAGACCAAATGCAAAATATAGGTGAAATCCTCCAAAGGAAAGCAAAGCAAAAGAAGCTTAAAGAGGAGAGAGACAAGGAATATCAAATCATTAAGGATGCTAAGGACATTTTGTCTGATGCATTAGGTATTAAAGTAGACTCCTCTCAACATGTTTTGCTACAATTAGCAGAAGCAATAAATAAATACAATGAGGATTCATCTGGGATAGAAAATTTAGTTGAAAGAGTCGAGAAGAGATTCAATAATAAAGTGCTTGAGCACATTGCTCAGCACATAGCTATTAATCAAGTAGAATTGTCTTCAGTTTTGTCAAACATTGAATCTACCTATTCGAATGTTACCTCTCTTTTGGCCAGACTGTGCAATATTGCCGAGTTCACAAAGGATGTCAAGGATAAAATGAATAAAATTGATGAGGATTTGAAGATTAGCATACAGAAGCTGCAACTTGAACCAAGTTCAAGCTCTTCTCATCACATGAAAATCTCATACCTATCAAATATGCAGTCTGAACTACTGAAAGAAGACACAAGGATCCGGTCCACACAGCTAGACATTCAGAACATGATCCTTCCCATCATGAATACAATGTATAAGCACATTGAACATTCCAAAACATTGATTCATGACAATCAGTTCTCTATAGCAGATCACATGATTGAACTCTTTGCAGAAGTCCAAATTGCAATCCAAACATGCAAGATTCTGCAAGAAAATTGGGACAGAACCCTGGCACTAATAATGAAGGTACATTCTATTTTTCTATCAAATTTTGGATTCTCTCTGTAAATCACTTGTATATACACCTTTGGCATTATCGCCAAAAAGGGGGAGATATGTATAGAAGAAGATATGTATAGAAGGAGATATGTATAGAAGAAGATATGTATAGAAGAAGATATGTATAGAAGGAGATATGTATAGAAGAAAAGTTAGCACATTGAAAGGGGGAGATAATGTATAAAGCCCTATAACAAAGACAAATTTTAAAAAATCAAATTTTGACTCAGCATGATTCATGTATATAAGTTTTGGGCAATAAGTGTTTTTGTCACTAATGCCAAAGGGGGAGATTGTTGGCATTAAGCAGAATTGCCACTAGTGACAACACTTATTTGCATTCTGAGTGCAAACCGAGCAGAACAGTGCAAACCGAGCAGAATAGTGCAAACCAAGCAAGACAGTGCAAACCGAGCAAGACAGTGCAAACCGAGCAGAACAATGCAAACTGAGCAAGATAGTACAAACCGAGCAAAATAGTGCAAACCAAGCAAGACAGTGCAAACTGAGTAGAATAGTGCAAACCGAGCAGAATAGTGCAAACCGAGCAGAATAGTGTAAACCAAGCAGAACAGTGCAAACCAAGCAGGATAGTGTAAACTGAGTAACATTATGTCTACCGAGTCACCAGTATTTACCGAGTTCAAAACCTACCGAGTGGTTAGTATGAACCGTGCCTTCACTTCTACCGAGTGCATGATGATGCCAAGTAATTCAGTGAACACCGAGTATCAGAAAGTCACCGAGTTAGTTTGCAGGAACCGTGTAACCATACTTGGGTCGACTTAGTAGCACTTATGTTTATTTGTCAAGCCGACTTTGTAATTGTAATTGTAATTAATTGTTTAGACTTGTATATAAAGAATGTTGTAAAAATGTCAAGATGTATGAAATGAGTATGAATTTGAAAAAGAAAGAAAGGCAGAGATAAGAGAATTACAAAGGGCTACAGTAGTATAAGGAACAACAAAGACAAATTCATCACAGAAGGTGATCAGTACATCAGCGAATCTCATTCAGCAATCCAGTTGCAAAGCAAGAGATCTACTATTTCATCCTAATAGGTGAATCAGTACTAAAATCCTTTAACCGGGTAGACTTAACAGTCTTTTGTAAAATCTCTTTACCGAGTGCATACTTCATTGTATGTTTGTAAATCCTTTAACAGGGTGGATTTAGCAATCCTTATTGCTCCTAGCAGGGCAGATCATCAGAAGTGATCAAATTGTAAGCCTTAACCGGCCAACTTTATTCTGCAGTACTAAAGCTTTGTGGGTTTCATCCCCACCCCAATTTTACTTTCTTTTTGGAAGGTTTCTGGGTAACCAAATCTGTGTGTCATTGTTGTGAATGCTTTTAAGTTTCATGCTTTCTATATGCATAAGGTTAAAGTGAATTATATGTTAATACATCTGTAATTGAAAGAAAATTTGGAGTTATTGATTCACCCCTCCCCTCTCAGTAACTCGGTTAATTCCTGAATATTTCCAACAACAACTTGCTAATGCCTTTATTCAATAGTTTCAAAATAATATTGGTCTACAAGTGTCTTTGATTTAATGCATTGTAAACAAAGTGCTAAAGAAAAATTGACTGAATTTATTGGTAGATTTAAGCATTTGCATGCTTAGATTTCCTATCCTATTCTTGATATTGATATTCAACCTATGTTTATTTCAAATTTGCAAAAGGATATTAGAGATAAGATTCTGCTTACTGAATTTACCTCTTTTCAACAACTTTGTACAGTGCTTCATCATTATCAATTATAAGTGAGTCAATTTGAGAGCACCACTCCAATGGCTCCTATTCCAGTTGATAAGAGGGATGCTGATCCTAATCCAAACAAGTTCCAAAAATTCAATAATTATGTCAAGATAAACAAACAAGTGAATGCAATTGCTGATCAGGTTGTTGTTGCATCTCATAATGCCACTTCTACATCCACTGCTTTTCAATTAAATCATACATTTTCCCCTCTTTCTAAAACTGTACATGCTATTATGAATAGGTTGTTAGCTGCTAATATGATTACTTTACCTCCTATTCGACCTCTTTTACCTATTATGATTGCATCTAAATCTTTTGATCAAAATGTTTTTTGTCAGTATCATCATCAGAATGGTCATGATATTGAGAGATGTTATTCTTTAAAACACAAGGTTCAAGATCTAATCGATTCTAAGGTTTTATTTGTTGATAATCTAGATAGTAGTGGGAATCAATCTGTCTCTCCTCCTAATCAGAACCTTCAAATCTATATGAATCCTTTACCTACACATGATACTAATACTATTGCTCAACCATCTGTTATGGAAATTGTGTATGAATCAAAGATGGATGATCTCAATCATGTTGTTAATCAAGTGGAGCATGTTGATCAGTTTGTATCTCCACCTCACCCTCAACCTAAAATTCAAATTCAACCTCAAGTTCAAGTTCAACATCGACCAAAACCTAAACCTAAAGTGAAACCTCAAACTAAACCGTGACAACAATTTAATAATAAAAGACCTCGGGAACTTTTGATTACCTTTGATGACTCTAAGACTATTAAAGCTCCTAATGGTCCCCTTTACATTGCTACTAGGGTTTCTCAGATACCTACTTGTGGTTGTCTTGTTGATCCTACCTCCTTAGTCAATGTTATCACTAAAGAAAATATTTTTATGAAAATTTTACAACGTGACTTCTATGATACATCAGATGTGTGGATTCAAACTTGCAATGGTTTTCTTTATCCCTCATTTGGTTTTATTACTTTACCGGTTGAACCTTTTGGAAAAATGGTGAACACTACCTTCGTTGTGGTTCCTACTTCTGATCAATTTCAAGTTAAGCTAGGTTTACCTTGGTTGACTTCCATGCATCCTATTGCTTCACCTATCCATAAGTGTCTTAATTTCATTCATGATGGAGAAGTGAAGATGATCAATCATAGTCTATATCAACCTTCTAGGCCTAGAGATTGTGCTACTTTAGATTTCTTTTGACCTTCCTTACCTAATTCATGTCCTCCTAGACCTGATAATCTTTTTCGATCATATCAAGCTTATAAACATCATAAAATCGTTGAATTAAGTTCACCTCCTATGGATCTTAATCATGGTCTTTTACCTACACCTTCGATACCTCATTTAACTATGGATTCTAGTTTTGTTAATCAGGTTCCTTCTACCAAACCTATCAAAGATCTTGTGATTGTTTCTCCTATGGATAATAATCCTATTGATCTTCCTAAAGATCCTATGAAGGATCCCATGATTGTTCCTCCTAGTTCTCAACCTCTTTCAAATAAATCAAAATGTAACCAATCTGCTAATGAACATTGTAAAAAGCATCGTGCTCATGCTAAAGCTAAAAGATCTCTACCTTCTTTGGATAAACCTATGCATAACGTGTTAGAAGATGTTGCTACTAACAATGATGTTCACATGCATGATTATGATGATTATATTCATATCTTAGATCCTATTTTAATTAACTTGGATGAAGAAGATACTCTTGATGATACTGATGATGTTAATGATGAACATGAGACTATTGACATTGACATTGATTTACCTAATATGCATTCATCACAATTAACTCTTACACCTATAGTCAAACATAGTGATTCTCAAGAGGATCCTTGTTTGGAATTGGCTATCATTCCTACTATGTTGGATATAGTCCCTCTTGTGAGTTACCCACCTTCCCTAAATGATATACAATGAGATGGGGAGAGTAGGTGGCATGCTTGATCGGCTTGTCCTTCATGGTAGCTTTGTTGTGTGTTTTCCTGTTGTACTGTGCTTCTCCCATAATGTGTTTGCTAAATGTTGTTAGATTCTTTTATATGATCCTTGTTACTCAGTTGGTGTAAGGTGATAAAGGAATCGAAACTATTGTTCAAATGCTTCTATATGTATCTCTTTTCTTCTATGTGTTGTTCAATGTTATGTTGTAACTGTGCTATTGTTCGCACATGTTTCCTTGTGTAATAAACTTGGATTTGAGATATGGTAGCACTAATTCTTTTTGGTCTCCATGTCATGGTCTAAAAAGATTCTACTTCATATATCTTATGTGATCTTTCCTCCTTTGTGATTTTAGTTGTGCTTTCTTTGGGGAATGATGTCAATTCATTTGCAATAATATCATATATATATTATCGTATGATCATATTGACCCCATGCTAGGTAGATCCCTTCCATGTTCTCTGTATGTTTCTATGATATTTCCCTTGAGTTGTCTTCATTTGGGGGCATCTAGACATGGAAACATAATCAATGGAGTTGTTTATGTTTCCATTAAAGCCATTGCTCCTGTTAAAGTGTCAGCAATGACTTTAACGTGGGGGCATACGCTTTGCTCACTTATTGCACACACACACTTTTCAATACACACATATTTTTTCAAGATACTTCTTTTCCCTTTTTAGATTAATAACTAATCCTTAAAGCATGGATTTATATTTTAGGATCTCTTGATCCCTCCAGTTTCAAATACACATATATTGTGATCCCTTGAGGTCGGAAGTGTCCTTAAGACTGGATCTCTTTTGTTTTTTATTTTTTATTTTATTCTTATGGAATAGAATGTTCCTAAGGATAAATCCTTGATGGGTTGACTAGTGAGTAGCCACATTTACTAGGTGGTTCAATTCCATCTTTCTAGTTGCACTATTTTCCTATGCGGTTCACAATGGGACATAAGTTCTCATTGGGCGAGGTAATCACACCTTCTTTCTCTCTCTAGAGATGTCTCTCTTATTGTGATCTAGGAGTCACTGAATACTTGAGTCCCTTAGGGCTTAAGGTTCTCTTTTTCCTTTGGATTACGATAAGATTATCTTTTTATTCTGATCTCCTTTACCAAGAGTTTCCATCAAGTCCATACTCTTGCTAAAGTGGGGGCTTAATGTATCATCTTAAAATGGAAGCACTTCCATGATAAGAGTGTTTAGCCTCTAAGTAGGTGGTTTGGGTTGATGTTAAGTGCCTTGATTGGGTCTTTGCATGTATTTGGCTTTTCTCCCCATTTTCCACTTCTTCCCCACACTTGATTTCTTCATTCTAGGTGAAATTAGGGTTAGGATCTTAAGGATTCTCTTGAATTTCCCTCTTCCATAGCTCTATTTTCTAGGTAGGGTTTAGAAATGGATCCTCCTAGCCTTCATTTCAATAATCATAGGATTTTATGTCTATTCCTGACATTCTACCCTATTCTGGCATCATTTCTAGGTTTCTAGGCATCCCTGGGACCTCCTAATTTAGTTTTGAGTCAACCTAAGAAAAAGGTCAATGTCTTAGGTCGACCTTGACTAGGTCAGGATTGAGCTCACCCCTGACTAAGTTAGGGTCAATTTTGACTTTGACCCCTTTCTCCAAAATTTCAAATTCCAGAATCTCTGAGCTTTCAGGAGATTTAATTTCCTGCTTCCGGGTCGGCCATTTCGGGTTTCAAGATGGTAAATCCTTTAATTCCATTTAATCTAGGTATATTTTCTAAAGGTGAGGACCTAATTGGGATTTAATTCTCCAAGGTGGCCCATCTAGAGGAGTGTTCCCTAGATCACTATAAAAGGAGGCCTTCCTCTCTCATTTTCACATCAAGTTTTCACATCACACCTCAAGCAATTTCATGAGTAAGCTCTCAATTGCAAGCAAGTGAATTCAAGTATTCAAGTAAGTCTTCAAGAATTCAAGTGTTCAAGCATCCATTCATCAAGGAGATCCATTGTTAGCTATTAAAGGATTCAATCTCTTTGGAGCCCCCTTTGATGATCCATCCTTCTCCATTCATTCAAGCCTTCTCATATGCAAAGATCAAATCAAGATTGGTGTTGAAGATCAAATACCATTGATTGGAGACATCCTACATCCATTGACTCATTCCTACTTGTGGATTTGAGGATTTGAATGTTTTACAAGGACTTCAACATAAGCAAGGTGATTTGTTTCAATTACTTTGTTTATGCACAATACATTTCAATTCAATTTCAAGGTTAATTCCTAAATTGGGGTTTGACCAAGGCAAACCCCCCATACAAAAAATACCCCCATTTTATTGTAGGTATATGTGTAGAGTTTCAGATCTGAGAGAAAATTTGGATACCCTTTTTGGCCATCTTCTGGGATCTGCAAATAGAATTCAAATCGGACATCAAATAAAGAATGTGGTATTTGACCTTTTATGAGGGTCAAACCCGAGCTGAGCCATCTTGAGGAAAGATTTTTGGGTTTTCTCTATCTTGGCATTTCCCATCCAGGATAGGTTTCAGATTTTATTGAAAGTACACACAGACACTAGAATTCAACATTTTCTAGATCTGCCCTAATTTTGAGGTTAGTACTTGTATTTCAATTGTTCAATATTTCAAACATAATATCCATTCAACAAAATAGGGAAATATTAGATTTACTTTATTTTCCATATTAAGCATAAATTGATTTGATTGTGTATTAAGCTCTAGGTTGATCAAATCGGATCTCTTCATTGGGGAATTTGGGTTTGAGAATAGGTTTCATATTTCCCCCTTTACATTTGAATAGAGGTGAATCCATTTTACATCTATTCAGTACCATACTGAGTTTCCTAATTTTTTGATACAAGATGAACTTCTATTTAAGGGTGGATTGCTTTGTGTTCCAAAAGGGTCTATGAGGGAAAACATCACTAAGGAGAAGCATTGTGGTAGCTTGGTAGGCATTTTGGTATAGACAAAACTTTGGAATCAGACAAGAGGTTCTACTTTTGGCCCTAGTTACAGACAAATGTGAGATGGTTTGTAGAGACTTATTTGGTTTTTCAAAGTTCTAAAGGTCACACTTCTAATGTAGAACTCTACACACCCCTACCCATTCCATTAAAGCCATGGGACTCCATTAGTATGGATTTTTTGCTTAGGTTACTCAAAACCATACCAAATCTAGCCATTACAACATATTTGTGATAGTCGATAGGTTTTCCAAAATGGCTCACTTTGTGCCATGTAAGACAACTCATGAAGCATCCCATGTGGTAGGTTTATTCTTTAAGGAGATAGTTAGATTACATGGTCTACCCCTATCCATCATATCAAATAGAGACCCAAAGTTCTTAGGTCACTTTTGGAGGACCTTATAGAATAAATTAGGCACTAATGTGTCTTTCATCAGCATATCACCCTCAATATGAGGGCAGACTGAGGCAATGAACAGGTGACTCGGTGATCTTTTGAGATGCTTGACTTAAGAACATGGATCAATTTGGGACTCCTTTCTAGTGCAGGAAGAGTTATCATATAATGATTCAGTCAACCAAAGTACATGGAAGACTCCCTTTAAAATTGTGTATGGTGGTCATCCTTAGGTATCTTGGAGTGGAGGGAAGTTAGTGGTTTAGAGAAGACTAGTGTGTTGGCTAATGACTTTGTCACTATAATGAAGTATATCCAAAATCAAGTCAATAACAAACTCCAACACACTAATTCCAAGTATAAAGCCCATGTAGACAAGAGGAGAAAAGATGTCTCTTTTAATGGTGGTGATTTGGTCATGGTGCACTTGAAGAAGGAGAGACTACCTAAGGGACACTACACTAAGTTGATGGCTAATAAGATTGTACCCTTTAAAATTCTAAAACAATATGGCTCAAATGCTTATCATGTTGATCTTCCTGCACATATTCATTTGTCTCCAATATTTAATGTTACTGACTTGTATCTTTATAAGGGTCATGTAGCTGATGTTTTGATTATAGGTGGTACTATTTCTACATGAGGAAGAGCTTATATATCTTCCCAAGTCACCTCCTTTGGAGATTGAAGGTATTTTGGAGAGTAGAGTTGCAAAGTAGACCTAGGAGCACACCTACTATGAGTACTTGGTTCAATGGAAGCATAAACTAGTGGAGGATGCTACATGGCTTACTCTTGAGGCTATTAAAGAGACTGGTTTTCCTTTGTTAGCTTTGCCAACTCAAGGCACTTGAGTTCTTTTATCCCAAGGAGCATGGTGTAGGGCATCTAAGACTTAGTCAGGCTATTTTGTTTTTTGGTTCTTTTTGTTTTGTAATAAGGAGGGATTGATCTTAGGGATAAATCTCCTCATTGATCTTGATCCCTTTGTATGGTCAAGGGTTCCTAATTCATATCTATGAGCCTTGGAATCCCTTAGTCCATGTGGATCCTAGATGGCTTAGGCTTGGTTAAATTAAGGTTTGGTATGTTTTAGGTTATTTGTCTTTGGTTTCTTTAAGTCTGGGTGATCTAAACCTTAGATTAACCTCTTAGACCTCTTAGGAGGGTTTTGTTAAGTCTTTGGTCCATTTTTGCAAGCTTGCTTCAAAACTTGCAAACGTTGCACAAATTATTGTCAAGAACCTTTGAAAAGTTTCTTGAAATGGTTATGGAGTTGGTTACATTGGTCACCACCATGGACAGACTAGTTGGACACCATTTCTTAGGTCATTTAATCAATGTGAAGCCCTTGAAAGAGGTTATATCTAAATGGTAATTGTTTGGTGCACAAAAATCAATAAAATCCAATCATTTCCAGTGAAATTAGACTGTGTACAGATGTGCACAGAGGAATAAGTGTGTGAAATTTTTATGGTTTGAATATTTCATGTATTCAATCTTGAAATCCATTGGATTGATTTGGTTTTGAATTCAACAATAAAATTTATAGTTTAGATTTGTATACAGCCAGGGTTTTGAAGGTTTGACAGGCCTATTTCACAAAAATGACTCATAACTACATTCCCACTAGTGGAAACTCATGAAACCTTTGGGAATTCAAGTTAATAGGGTTAGTTTTATGATTTCAAAATCTAGACAGTGGAATGCATCGGCAAGTGAGATTGGCACCAAGCCCTAGGCTGAACATCTCTATGTGTTCAGTAAGGATTCTCGAAGAATTAGTATGAAGAGATAAGACCTTGATGAATTAAATGTTAGAAGAGTTGTTTTGAGTGTAAAATATACTAAAGAAGAGTCCTAGATACTTGAGGATGTTCTATAGACCATTACCATTCATTCTTAGTGAAATCCATGGCTAAGGTGGCCAATTAGGCCTATGACCTAAGTGTGACTGGGTAGTGCTGGTGTAGAATCAAACCAAGCTGCTTTGGGGATTAATGTAACCCTAAAAAGGGTACTCAAAACTAGTCTTATTTTTTCCAAGTTCATTGGGAGTCAAAATCTAAGTTCCCAGAAGCAGTGTGTAAGACATACAAGGCTTTATAGGTGAAGTTGAAATCAGAAGGTTGTACAATTTGGGGAAGTGTTTTGATGACTGATTCTCCATATTGGATCATCAAATACAAGACTCCAATCATTAGATTGACCAGGGAGCTCGACTGGTGAAGAGTTCTTTTATTTGGTTCAATTTGGGAACAAGTCCCCAAGGCTAGGTAAGGGATAAGTTGAAGCTAGTTGTTGAAAGGTGGAGAAGGTATTAGAAAGGACTTAAAAATGTAAATCCATTATTAGCCATCCATAAAGGAGTTTTTTGAAGGTTAGAAGAACCTAGAACCTAGAGAGTAGAACTTAGTGGGTAATAGGCCCAGAGGGTCACTACCGATGTCCTCTCTGCATCAACTGCTATCAAAGAAACTAAGACTCTATTTGGAAGCAATTAAGAATGCAAGATGGTAGATGGAGAGGATATACTTGTAAGGATAACTAATGTAGATTTGGCTAAGATAGTTAAGGAACAAACGACAGAGAGTAGGGCTGTCAAAGAAGAGAATAGAGCCATGAAAAGGGAGTTAGAAAAACTAAAGGGACAAGAGAGAAGAGGGGAGAATGAGGAGTCAAAGGAAGAAGAGGAAGAAGAGAAGGATCAGTTTGGTTAGGAAAATCTACCAGAGGATCAAAGATAAATGCTTGGAGCCTTAAAAAGAGTGGGAAAGAAGGATAAGAATGACCTACCCATGTTCCATGGAAAAGTGGAACCAGAGGAGTGCATCAATTCATTAGAGGCATTAGAGAACTATTTTGAATGTGAAGAAGTTCCTCCTAGCCAAAAGGTGAAGATAGCTAAGTCTAAGTTGAAAGGACCAGCCCTTAGTTGGTGGAACTTTCTCCAAAATGAGAGATTGGAATAAGGAAAGTCAATCATCTCCACTTGGACCAGGATGAAGCTAGAGTTGAAAAGGAAATTTGTACTTGAAGATTATGAAGTGACTCTTCATAAAAAACTCCAAAATCTAAAGAAAGGGGATCTTGATGTGAGTGCCTACACTCAAGATTTCCATAACCTTACTCTAAAATCCAAGATGTATGAGACAGAGAAACAAAATTTAGCAAGGTATATTAATGGTTTAAAATATAGCATTTAGGATGAGTTAATTTTGGTCACATTGGAGAAAGTCCACAAATGTTTCCAACTAGCCTTCAATATTGAGGAGAAACAAAAGAGGAAAGGGCAACAAGGAAGAGGCTGAGGAAACACATTCAGAGGTAGGGGAATGTTTAATGGTAGAGGGATTTTCCCTAGAAGTCAAGGAGAAGCTAGTAATCAGGGGACTAATAAAGATACTAGTGGCAGAGGTTCATTTAGAGGAAGAGGACCAAACAATGGTAGGGGAAGATCAAGACTAAGAGGTCGTAATGTATTTATATGGAGGTGCTTCTCATGCAATCAAGTTGTCCACACTTCTTTTTGATGTCTTGAGAAGAATGGAAACAACAATAAATTAGATAGAACCATATAGTTGGCTCATGAAGAGGAGGATTGCCAAAGTACTACTTCTTACAATACCACTTCATCCAAGCAAGCTAACCCTAAAAAGGGAGAGTGTCTCATGTTCAATAGATCATTGTTGGTACCAATCAACAAGGATCCAACCCAAAGGTAATCTCTCTTTCGGATGACATGCAAGGTGAAGGGTAAAGTATGCAAGGTAATTGTTGACTCTTTCTCTACTAAAAATTTGGTTTCCTTAGAGATGGTTACTAAACTTAATCTGAAAATAATTCCACATCCTAACCCCTATAAGGTGTCTTGGTTGAGCAAGGATCAACAAACCATTATAAATGAGTAGTGTCTAGTTGATTTCCAAATAGGAGAATATAATGATAAGGTTATGTGTGAGATTGTAGAAATGGATGATTTACATCTCCTTTTAGGGAGGCCTTGGTAATATGACACTAATGCCCAACATGATGGGAAAACCAATGTATTCACTGTAACCAAAAATGGAGAAACTATCACTATGACTCCTTTACCTGATGTCCCTAATGAGCAAGCCTTGTCTAGTGGTGTTATGTTGGTCAAAGAGAAAGAGTTTTTGTCTAAAAGAGGACAATGTACCATGTTTTTCCATTGTAATCAGACCTAAAGAGACTCATCATGAAGGTAGGGAGTTGAACCTTGGAGTCAAAGAAAGTTTTTCTCCAAAAGTATTGGCAGGCTACTTGTTAAGTACACTGGTGTTGTGGCAGATAGTTCTAATGATTCCCTTCCACCAAAGAGGGAGATCAGTCATTGTATTGATCTAATCCCAGGGGCTACCTTACCAAAAAAAGTAACATATAAACTTACACCAAAGCATAATGTTGAGGTAGAAAGACAAATTCAAGGGTTGCTAGAGAAGGGTTACATAAGGAAGAACATTAGCCCATGTGTTGTACCTATAGTCCTTGCCCCTAAAAAGGAAGGTACTTAGAGATTATGCACTGATTCTAGAGCCATTAATAGAATCACAATCAAATACTTGTTCTCAATGCCTAGAATGGAAGATCACATGGATTTCTTAGGTGGAGAAAAGTTTTATTCAAAAATAGACCTCAAGAGTGGCTACCATTAAATCAAGATCAGAGAGGGGGATGAGTGGAAGACAACATTCAAGACTAATGAAGGGTTGTTTGAATGGATAGTCATGTCATTTGGCTTATCTAATGCTCCTAGTACTTTTATGCACTTAATGAATGAAGTTTTAAAACCTTTTCTTCATAGATTTGTGGTTGTTTATTTGGATGACATCTTGATTTTTAGTGGCAACAAGGAGGAGCATCTTCATCACATAGATCAAGTCCTAATGAGACTCCATGAGGAAGGATTGAAGGTAAACTTGGAAAAATGTTTATTCTTGTAGGAGGAGCTTGTTTTCTTGGGTTTTATGATCTCAAAAGGAAGTTTTAAGATGGATCCCACTAAGGTAGAAGCCATCCTAAATTGGCCATCACCTACTTCAGCCACTGAGGTAAAAATCTTTCATCGACTATGTAGTTTTTATAGGAAGTTTATAAGAAACTTTAGTGGCATTTTTACTCCTACAATAAATACTATTAAAGGTGGTAGGAAATGTGTTTTTGAATGGACAAAAGAGGCAAATGAATCCTTTGAGATGTTGAAAAGAAAGAACTTTGAAAAACCAGTGCTTGTGTTACTTGATTTTCTTATAGTTTTTGTAGTGAAGTGTGATGCCAGTAACAAAACTATTGGAGGGGTTCTTAGTCAAGAAGGGAGGCCATTGGCCTTCTTTAGTGAAAAACTAAAAAAATATTATACTTATGATCTTGAGCTTTATGCCATGCTTCAGTCCCTAAGGAAGTGGAGGCATTATCTCTTGCCCAAAGAATTCATTGTTTTCACTAATAATCATGCTCTTAGTTTTCTTAATAGGTAGGAGAAACTCAATTACAAGCATGTGAAATTGATGGAGTTCTTGTAGGCTTACACCTTCACCATTAGGCATAAAAAAGGAGTTTCCAATAATGTGGCAAATTATTTGAGTAGGAGGAACCTAACCATTCAATTTATGTAGTTGGAAAGTGAAGTTATGGAGGCTATGAAAGGCATGTATGTTGTGGATGAAGATTTCAAAGGCATCTATAAGGGTTGCTTACACATGACAGCTATGTACCATACTAAGTTTCCTAATTTTTTGATACAAGATGGACTTCTATTTAAGGGTGGATTGCTTTGTGTTCCAAAATGGTCCATGAGGGAAAACATCATTAAGGAGAAGCATTGTGGTATCTTGGCAGGGCATTTTCGTATAGACAAAACTTTGGAATCAGTCAAGAGGTTCTACATCTGGCCCCGGTTGCAGATAGATGTGAGAAGGTTTATAGAAACTTGTTCAGTTTGTCAAAGGTCTAAAGGTCACATTTCTAATGCAGGACTCTACATACCCCTTCCCATTCCATTAAAGCCATGGGACTCCATTAGTATGGATTTTGTGCTTGGGTTACCCAAAACCAAATCTGGCCATTACAACATATTTGTGATAGTGGATAGGTTTTCCAAAATGTCTCACTTTGTGCCATGTAAGACAACTCATGAAGCATCCCATGTGGTAGGTTTATTATTTAAGTAGATAATTAGATTACATGGTCTACCCCTATCCATCATATCAGACAGAGACCCAAAGTTCTTAGGTCACTTTTGGAGGACCTTGAGGAATAAATTGGGCACTAATGTGTGTCTTTCATCAACATATCACACTCAATCTGATGGCCAGACTGAGGTAATCAATAGGTCACTTGGTGATCTTTTGAGATGCTTGACTCAAGAACATGGATCAATTTGGGACTCCTTTCTAGCACAAGAAAAGTTCTCATACAATGATTCAGTCAACCAAAGTATAGGGAAGACTCCCTTTCAAATTGTGTATGGTGTTCATCCTCGGGTATCTTGGAGTTGAGGGAAGTTAGTAGTTTAGAGAAGCCTAGTGCATTGGCTAATGACTTTGTCACTATCATGAAGGATATCCAAGATCAGGTCAAACACAAACTCCAACACACCAATGCCAAGTATAAAGCCCATACAAACAAGAGGAGGAAAGATGTGTCTTTCAATGTTGGTGATTTGGTCATAGTGCACTTGAAGAAGGAGAGACTACCTAAGGGACACTACACTCAGTTGATGGCTAAAAATATTGGGCCCTTTAAAATTTTGAAAAAATGTGGATAAAATTGTTAACATGTTGATGTTCTTGCACATATTCATGTTAGAAATAGGGATTACTGAGAGGGGGGGATGAATCAATATTCTACAAACTTTTACTTTTGCCCAATTATGGATATAACATATTATATTTACACATGCATAACATAAGAAACTAAACAACATGCATAGCAATAAAACTAAAGATCTCATAACACATTATTTGTTCTTAAGGAAACCCCAGCCAAGGGAAAACCCCAGTGGGGATGGTACCCACAAAGATCCACTAATCAAAAGTATCCAGTTAAGGATGTTGACCCTGTTAGGAGTTGGTAGTACAAAATGTGATTACCAAATGAGCCCACTACCCAAAAAAGTAATGTAAAATATACACTAATTACAAAATAAGGTTAAGGTACATAACCTTATACTACTTGCATCAATATTTCTTCGCTGCTCTTTCACTATCGCTATTACATATGCATCATATATTTCACATCATATCACTTGTTCATTACATCTCTTTTCTACTATACTTTTATTACAATTACAATTACATTTATACAAATAACTTTATTCAAGAGTTAACATCTAGGATGTTGTCCCTTTATATTGTTAAGTCATTATTTTGATAAACAAAATAATCCCTTAACTCTTTACCAATTCTATCTTCATATTCTGTCCTGTTGGCTTGACACTGTCTTTAGTAAAACTATCATAACTTCTTCCGTACACTCCATACTAACTTGTGCTCTAAGATGGGTCTTCAATAGTCATTATAGAGTCTATTTTCAAGTGTGCAAGAATTGAACTTACTCCAATCAACATCGCAAACAAAAAATGTGTCTAGATTCACTTGTAAAAATATTGTCTCATACTTAGACAATTTTGCATTGTGCTCTATCATATTAGCTCTTTGACCTGTGTGATCTTCATGTAGATCATATGTTTCCATAATGACAACATCTATGTAATCAACTCAGCCAAATTGCCAATAATCTCCTCCTTTGTCATTGGTGGCAACATATGAGCAAATTGGCTAAGTCTACAACTTCAAAAATCTCAAAATTGTGGCCATAGTATAAAATATATACTATCCTTATAACTCCTCAAAATCTTATCTCTAATATAGTACTCCCCCTGAGAGTATCAATCATTATCATATTCTTATCAATTTTCTGCTATATATCTCTCCCCCTTTGACAACAATGACAAAATAAAGGTAAGGAGGGTTACAAAATTGTATTCTCAAAAAGATTATACCTTAGTTCAATTATTGCAAAGCCGGTAGGCTTGCAACACAATCTACAAAATCAATCTGCATAGCTTCTAACTCCTTCTCCCATGATTTCTTAATGGAATCTGCCACATTGAGTAGTGCGCTCAGTCCATAAGATGCTATTTCACATGCTTGGAGGTTTTCAAAGTTAAACTTTTGAAAAGATGTCTTAGCTAAAAGACGTTCTTCCAATGGCTCTTCAATAATGCTTAACTTCATAGAGGTGTGCTCTCTTAAAAAGAGTGAATCTTTTCATTTTTGTGTCTTTTTCATCTTGCAAAACTCTGATTTCATCATATAACTTACAAATTTTCTTCTCAACATCAAATACCTTCACATTGGGGCTAGAAAGAAAGTTAGTTTCATTCTGAATTTCTGCTTCCTTCATCTTCATCTTCTTATCTTCTTCTACTATCAAGGTCTTGGATTTTGTACACTGGATGTACAAAGATTTTCCTATTTCCAAATTCTTCCTCAAGTCCTTTATACAACTATCAAGATTGTTGATATCATTCCTAATATTCTGGCTGATGTTCAAAAGCATTTTAGCCTCATACACTACTTGAGCTTTCACTTTTGCTATATCAGATAGATTTGTGAATTCATTGTCAAAAGTGCTCATTATTATCTTTGCTTTCTCCAGAGGGTTAGCTTATGTAATTTGTTTAGTTACAAAGCTTTGTAACTTCTTAGTAAGTTCCTTCATGCATCCTTCAAGACTTTTTACTTTCTTGTTCTTGCCAATGATCTTGTTCAAGGATGTGATCAATTCTAACTGATCATCATCATCTACTTCCTTTCCCAATTGCTCAATCATAATCCAATTTGATTCTTATTTCTAGTCTCAGGAGTAAGACTAATATCTTCTTTAGTGGGAATGGGTAATTGTTTCTCTATCATAGAGGGTTCTACAACTATGGTCTCTGTTTTCTCTTCTCCTTTTGTAGTTTCCTTCTCTTCAAAAGATGAATTTTCAACAATGTTTTCCAAATCCTTGAATACATTATCACCAGTATCCAAGGTGATATTTATTCCTTCTACATTCTTGACTTCATCTTCAATGTTAATGGCTGGTGGAGAGGGAGTGTCCTCTTGTTCTGTTACATCTACTTTCTCTGTTGCAACTGATGGTTCTCCAACATTTTTTGACATAACCTTGATTATTGCTTGCTCTATTTTAGAATTAACTACTTCATATTTGCCTCCCTTAATCTGAATGGTTCTCTTCTTGGTTCTTAGATGGGTACTTAAGGCTTTCATGATTTGACCAAAATGTGCTTCATCTTTTATTACATAAAGCTTCTTTACAAGCTTTTCTCTAATAGTCATGTCTTCCTCTAACGCTCTCTTCTTCCTATTCACAATTTTATTATACAAATCATTAGGTATCTTACCCTGAATTGTATCAAACTTCTTATCAGACAGAATCATATGCTTTACCACTACATTCTGTAGATTTAGTCTCTTTGCATAATCATAAAGTTCATAATACTTGTTCATTCTTGTAAAGTCTCCATCCTCAATGATCTTCTCATTAAGCTTCTCAACTTTAGGTTTCCAAGTTTTCTTCTTAATAGAAGTTCCATCATCTTTGATTTCTACAATTTTTCTTGGAACTGGTTGTACTAATGTTTTCTATCTCTTTCCTGGTCCACTAGCACTCTCTTTTACTCTTTTTCTAGGTGTGAAGGAAGTGGATCTAGTGGATATCTTTGCTTCTTGATCCTTCTCAATTTCTTCCACTTTCACCTTCACTTGTGTTACTTCTTGTTGTGTTGCAATTGATTAATTCTACTTAAGATTATCTTAGTACTTTCTTCATTGTCAAATTCATACTGTAATGCATACTTAATGATTTCATTATCTTTCAAATGTTCAAATCCTTCTTTCAATGTCATATCCTGATTTTAGATCTTCTTATATTCCTTGGTGAAATCACTATCATTGACAGTCTCTAGCTTTCATCCAAGATAACTTCTAAGATTCTCTAGGTGTAAAACTTTGTTTGGTATGGATGATAAAGCTAACCTAGGATCATCTTCCAAGGGTTCTACTAGTTCCCTTTTCAACTTAGGTCTATTCTTATCTCTGACATTGTGTATTAAAGAAACATCCATGATTTCTTCTAATTCCTTCACTGATTTAAAGATTTGTCAAGTAAAATACCTTGATTTCACAATTTTAGGGCTTGCGTAGATTCGACACAAAATTATTCTCCAAATCCTTGCAAAATGCTTCCAATCACTACTCTTTGATCTCCTTAACACTTGAATTCACTTTGATGATCAAATAATACCAATCATGACCTTTTATTAATTCAATCTCACTTAGATTTGACATCGCATTCAATTCTTTAGCCGCTTCTTTCTGAAAAGTTGTTTCTGCTAACCTGCAAAACTTAAAACTTCTTGCAATCTTGCAAAACATAATATTTTTCTTTGTGATCTTAACCATAGCATTAGAACATCATATACTACCTTGCATTAATTATGCAAGACTCAGTTCATCATATATCTACTTCTACACTAATCTAAGTTCCTATTCTACTGCAATTTTCAAAAATTAAGTACTTTGAGATGGGTCAAGTAAAGATTCATTCTTACCTTTTAATCCTTTGCCTTCTTGATTCCCTTCAATGTTGAAAAGGTCTCCTTGATTTGTGCTTTTGATAAAATTCACTTCATCTAAATTACTATAGCATCCTTTCTAACTGTTACTTGCATCTTCATTTCTTCTTCCATGATTTCTGGGGTTAGGTTTAGGATGAAAAACTCTATTGTTCATTCTGCAAAACCTTGTTGTATGTCCAATCTTGATGCATATTTGACAAACAATTCCATTGTTTCCATATCTTGGTCTAGGCTGATTGATTTGTGATCTGTAGTTTCTAGCAATGTGTCCAACCTTATTGCATCTATAACATATTACTCCATTTCTTCTATTCATATCTTTAGTAGGTTTCTTATCTACATTATTAGTATTCCTAAACATTCTACTACCATCATTATTCTCAATAAATTTAAGTTTCCTACATTCAATAGCTCTATGTCCAAAACCATGACAATTATAACAATAACCATTAAGAGGTTTAAATTGCTTACTCGTGCAATCTCTCTTCATATGACCAATAGTATTACAAGCAAAACATCTACCTTTGAATTCTCTTTGCATACCTTTGGGTGATTCCTCCTGCTTAGGTGATTATTCTTCTTTAGGTGTATCTTCAAACTTGTTAATCTCATCATACTTCTTCTCATCTATGCTTTCAGATATTTTCAGATCCAGTTCCTTGCTTTCATCATTTTCTTTAAAAGTGTTGAATCCAAGACCAGTCTTATCATAGAATGGTTTTTGATAAGATATTTGTTCATCAATCTTCTCACTAGTTGAATATAGCCTTTCAAGTTGTTGTTTGGATTGAGTCAGTTCACCTTTCACAATCTTATTGTATTTCTCAAGTCTAGCATACTGCAAATTGACTTTCTCAAGTTCAGATATTACTTTACCAAGTTTAGATTTTAGTCCTTCATTTTCAGTCTTTAGACTTTCATTCTCAGATTTCAGATTTGCTTCATTCTTGCCATTTCCATCTTTCAAGCTAAGCTTCAAATTTTCTATCTTCGGTTCATGCTTAATGATCTCATTTTCTTTTTCTAAATTTTCATCACAATCTTCAATAAAAACTTCGGATTCCTTTTCAGATCTCAGATCTTCCAACTTTTTTTTCAGTTTCTCAACAAGGTTCTTTGCATCATCATATTTTCTTTTCAAAGTGTCTTTTTCAATAGTAAGCAAGTCAATCTATTCAAGAGATTCTTCAAGATTCTTTTGTAGTTGATCCATATCCATAAAGATCTTACTCAAGCTGCTAGGCTTTCCTTGAATGATTCTTTTTTGAGTAACTAAGCTCTGATACCAATTGTTAGAAATAGGGAATACTGAGAGCGGGGGGTGAATCAGTATTCTACAAACTTTTACTTTTTCCCAATTATGGATATAAAAAATTATCTTTACACATGCATAACATAAGAAGCTAAACAACTAACAATAAAACTAAAGAACTCATAACACATTATTTGTTCTCGAGGAAACCCTGGCCAAGGGAAAACCCTAATGGGGATGGTACCCACAAAGATCCACTAATAAAAAGTATCCTATTAAGGATTTTGACTCTATTAGGAGTCTATTACATGCATATAGTGTATCAGTCCTGATTAAGGGACTATAGGCCTTGTTAGAAGCCTCAACTCTATTAGGAGTTGGCAGTACAAAATGTGATTACTAGATGAGCCCACTACCCAAACAAGTAATGTACAATATACACTGATTAAAAAAGAAGGTTAAGGTACATAACCTTATAATTCTTGCATCAATATCTCTTTTTTTCTCTTTCACTATCACTATTACATATGCATCATATATTTTGCATCATATCACTTCTTCATTACATGTCTTTTCTACTATACTTTTCTTGCAATTACAATTAAATTTATACAAATAAATTTATCCAAGGGTTAACATCTAGGATGTCATCCCTTTATATTTTTAAGTCATTATTTTGATAAACAAAATAATCCCTTAACTCTTGACCAATTCTATCTTCATATTCTGTCATATTGGATTGACACTATCTTTAGTAAAACTATCATAACTTCTTCCGTACATGTTGTACTGACTTGCACTCTGAGATGGGTCTTCAAAAGTCATCATAGAGTCTATGTTCAAGTGCGCAATCACTGAACTTACTCCAATCAACATCACAAACAAAAATTGTGTCCAGGTTCACTGGTAAAAATACCATCTCATACTTAGACAATTTCACATTGCACTCTGTCATATTAGCTCTCTGACCTGTGTGATCTTCATGTAGATCATATGTTGTCATAATGACAACATCTATGTAATCAACTTAGCCAAATGTCCAATAATTCATTTATCTACAATATTTAATGTTGCTGACCTTTATCTCTATAAGGGTCATGTAGCTGATGTTGTGATTGTAGGTGGTACTAATTCTACATAGGAGGAAGAGCTTAAAGATCTTCGCAAGTCACCTCCTTTGGGGATTGAAGGTATTTTGGAGAGTAGAGCTGTAAAGAAGACCTAGAGGCACACCTACTATAAGTACTTGGTTCAGTGGAAGCATAAACTAGTGGAGGATGCTACATGACTTACTCCTGAGCCTATTAAATAGACTAGTTTTCCTTTTTCAGGTTTGCCAGCTCAAGGGACTTGAGTTCTTTTTCTCTGAGGAGCATGGTGCAGGGCACCCAAGGCTTAGTTAGGCTATTTTTTGTTTTTGTTCTTTTCATTCTATAATAAGGAGGGATTGATATTAGGGATCAATCTCCTCATTGGTCTTGATCCTTTTGTATGGTCAAGGGTTCCTAAGGCATGTCTATGAGCCTTGGATTAATCCCTTAGTCCATGTGGATCCTATATGGCTTATGCTTGGTTAAATTAAGAATTGGTGTGTTTTAGGTTATTTTTCTTTGGTTTTTGTAAGTTTGATGGATCTAAACCTTAGATCAACCTCTTAGACCTCTTAGGAGGGTTTTGTTAAGTCTTTGGTCCATTTTTGCAAAGTTGCTTCAAAACATGCGAAAGTGGCACAAATTGTTGTCAAGAAACTTTGAAAAGTTGCTTGAAATGGTTATGGAATTGGTTCCAATAGTCACCAGCATGGAGAGACTGGTTGGACACCATTTCTCAAGTTATTTAACCAATGTAAAGCCTTTGAAAGAGGTTAGGTCGGAATGGAAATTGTTTGGTACACAAAAATAAATAAAATCTGGTCATTTCCAGAGAAATCAGACTGTGTACGAATGTATATAGAGGAATAAGTGTGTGAAATGTTTATTGTTTGAATATTTCATGTATTCAGTCTTGAAATCCATTGGATTGATTTGGTTTTTGTCAGAGATTTGCCAACAAACCAATGTTGACTGTATGGTTGTCATTGATGACAACATATGGTAAGTAGCATGTATTGAAGAATTATGAAGTAAGCTTTGAGTATATTTAGCATGGACATGTTATCATGGACATAGAGGTTAACTGTTAGTATAGATAGTTATGTAGTAGCTTGTTTTAGCAGTGTTCCTGACAGAGTTACAGGTAGTGTTCTGTGAGTGATTGATTGTATAGTCATCATGGAGCCTTGCACCTTTGGATATGTGATGAAGAGATGTTAGTGGTATTACAATCATGAAAAAAGAGTCTGATGATTAGTATAAGTAAAGTTATGCAGTCTTTATTCACTAGTAGTAGTTTCCTATGTTTATTCAGAAGAGCCAAAAAAGATTGTATTGGTTCCGAAGTTGCACCTATCATTTGGGTATGCACCCTTGGATTATGAATTGGAGAAGAGTTAAGAATTTTTAGTTAAGAGCACACAATGTAATTCATCTTAAGGATAAAGTTTTAGTTACTTTAGGTAGAGCCGATAGTGTGTAGCATGCGTCTACATTTATTAATATTGGACAGGTCCTAGATTATTTTGCATGCTTAGTAGAGCTGAAAAACTTATTATTGGAGTATGTTATGGTTTCTCAAATATGATTTCAAGGTGGTTCTAATAGGCTGACTTTATTATATCATTTGGAGGAAAGATATTTATAGGCAATCATTTATGATTGCTAAAGTATGGTTCAGAGTTATTTGTGAAGAGCAAAGTAGCGTGTGTGAAGTGTTGAGCTATCAACATAAGGTCTATGTGACTAAGTAAATAGTTTGTGTTATACATTGGAACTAATCCAGACAGTAGGTCAAAGCGCAGTTCACCAAAATCTAGCTATAGTGTGTATTTGTTATTATAAGGTTGTAGCCTTAACCCCTTTGAGCAGTGTGCTCTTGGACAATGCATCCTTACCCCTAACAAGGTTAATTTAAAAAAAATCCTAATAGGGTCCGACCCTTGACCAGGTCACTGTACTAAATATATTGTAAAGAAACTCCTAACAGGGTTAAGGATCTTCTAACAAGGATCATAAAACACTAGTGCAGATTATTAGTGGGTGTCAATTCCCACCGAGGTTTTTACCGATTAGGGTTTCCCTGTAACCAAAATATTAGTTTTGTGTTCAAGTGTTATTTCATTGTGTTTATGCTTTATGTTTAAGTATACTTAATTGGATAAAGAATTGAAACTTGTAGATAACTGATTCACCCCCCCTCCCTCTTTAGTTATCTCTTGGGACTATTCCTAACAATTGGTATCAGAGCCAAGTGCCTTAGAGAGAAATTTTAAGAGCTTGAGTTTGATCAAATGGAATTCTTTAGAAAAGACAGTCCTAAGTTTGATGGAGAGAATTATCTTGATTGTAAGAACAAGATGATGACAAATTTGCAGTCCATTTCTTTTGAAGTTTTTGAGGTGGCTATCAAGGAAGTTGAGATCCCCTCTCTAGTAGATCTTGCAAAGGATGATTCTACTAGAAAGAAGAAAGATTTGTTCCATCAAAATGCAATAGCAAAGGAAGCCCTTATCAGCGCCCTATCTAATAGCAAGTTATCAAAGATAAAGAAAGTAGACACAACCTACAAGATATGGAAGCACCTAGAAGACATGTTTGAAGGAGATAAACAAGAAAATAATGTGCGTAGAAAGACATGGAAGAAAAAGTACAATACATTGGAGATGCTACATGAAGAGAACGTAAGATCCTACAACCAAAGGATCAATGAAGTAGTTGCTGGAATCAAAAACAATGGTGGAGAAATCTCAGAAGAAGACATCATGGATAAGGTGATGACTACCTTGACACCAAAATATCAAAACAAGATAAACATCATTGATGAGACTATGTAATTCTCAAAAAATTTCAAAAGAGAGACCTTAATCAGCAAGATTGCTGCATTTGAGATATCAAGTTTTAAGATAGAGCCTAAAAGTGAGACAACCTCCAAAGCTTTGGTCCATGGTAAGAAATCCTTGAACACATCTGGTAATTTTGATGTTCATGATGAAGAAGAAGCCCTAGATAATTTCATTGCTATGATTGCTAAAAGAGAAAATAAAGGAAAAGGAAAATATGAAGGTCAATTACCATTCTAATGCTTTTCATGTATTAAGATTGGTCACTTTGTGTCTGTCCTACAAGAGTTAAAAAGTTCAAGAATCACTACAAGCCTAAGTATACAAAGGAATGCTACTATGCTAGAGATGGAGTATCAGATGAAGAATCAGTAGAAGAGGAGATTGGATTCATTGATTTTGAAGATGAAAAGAATTCAAAAGAGTTACAATTGATTTCGCAAGATGACATCAAGATAGACTGGATCATTGACAGTGGTTGTTCACATCACATGACATGAGATAAAGATAGATTTGTTCATTTAGATAGATATAAAGGAGGCATGGTTAGATTTGGAGATAACACTCATAAACCCATCATTGGTAGAGGAGCCATCACCTTGGATAGAAATCACAATACTGCTGATGTTCTTTATGTTGATGGTTTGAAACATAACCTACTAAGTGTTTGGTAGTTGCTTGAAAAAGGTTACATGTTGGAGTTCAATGGAAATAAGTGCATCATTAGCAAGGAAGGAGAAATGATTGCATTAGGATCAATGAATAAAGGTAATGTTTTTCAGCTTAATCCAGAAGAAATTTTTTTGTTGCTAAAGTAGATGACAATTGGCTATGGCACAAAAGACTATGTCATATCAATTTTGATAACATAGAAAAGATCAGTAATGTTAAGGAAGTTAGAGACCTACCTAGAATAGAAAAGATAGTTGACACCATCTGCATGGAATGTGTACTAGGAAAGCTTGTGAGGAATTCATTTAGGAGCAAGCATAATTCAGTAGAGAACAAGTTGGATCTAATTCATATAGACCTATGTGGACCAACTCAAACAAGATCATACTATGGTGAAAGGTATTTCATTTTTTTCGTAGATGATTATTCTAGAATGATGTGGGTTGCATTCTTAAAAGATAAGTTAGAAGTGTTTGAGAAGTTCAAAATATTCAAAGCTAAGGTTGAGAATGAATCTGGACTAAAGATAAAATGTCTAAGATCAAATAAAGGAGGAGAATTCACCTTTGAAAGATTCTATGAGTATTGTGAAGAACATGGCATAAAGAGATAGTTAAGTGCACCTAGAACCCCTCAGCAGAATGGGATTGCATAGAGAAGGAACAAGATTATCATTGATACAACGTGCACCATCATGATTGAAGGAAAATTTGCACACACCTTTTGGAGAGATGCGGTCAATACAACAGTCTATACAATCAATAGAATATAATTAAGGCCTGGCACAGACAAGACAGCTTATGTGCTATGGTTTGGTAATGTTCCCATAGTGAAATACTTTAGAATCCTTGGAAGAAAGTGCTACATCAAGATGAACGAAGATGGCACAGTAGTAAGGAACAAAGCAAGGCTAGTATTTAAGGGTTATGCACAAAGAGAAGGCATTGATTATTCAGACACATTTGCACCTGTGAGAAGATTAGAAGCTATTAAGTTGTTCCTAGCTTATGCAATAGTCAAAAACTTCAAATTCTATCAGATGGATGTCAAGTCAACATTCTTGAATGGAGAGCTAAAAGAAGATGTATACATTGAGTAGATAGAAGGATTCACCCTATCAGATAGACCTGATATGGTATGCAGATTGAAGAAAGCCCCCTATGGAATTAAGAAAGCCCCTAGAGCATGGTATGAGAGACTTGATGGATATCTAACTAAAATTGGATTCAAGAAAGGAGTAGAACATTGTAATCTATTCATAAGAGAGACATCTGAAGGACTACTACTTTTAGCTATATTTGTTGATGAGATTATCTTTGGAGGTAATGAAAAACTCAGTGCTGAATTTTCTAAGGAAATGCAGAGTGAGTTTAAGATGAGCATAATTGGACCTATCAAATACTTCTTAGGATTAAATCTGTAGCAAATAGAAAATGGTATTTTCATTAATCAGTTAAAATATGTGAAAGAGATATTAAAGAAATTCAAGATGGATGATTGCAAGCCGGTGGGTACACCTATGATAATAGGATGTAAGCTTACAAAATAAGATGATTCACTAGTAGTACATATAACATTTTACAAGTCTATGATTGGAAAACTTATTTATCTTACTCAAACCAGACCAAATATTTCCAATGCAGTTGGCATAGCTGGAAGATTTTTAGTAGAGCCTAAACAAAGTCACCTCATGGTAGTAAAAAAAATATTCAGATACTTGCAAGGCACTATAGATTATAGTCTATGGTATCCTAATTTAGAAAATGTTGAGCTTCATGTATATACTGATGTAGATTGGGTAGGATGCATTGATGATAGAAAGAGTACATTAGGAGGAGCAATGTTTCTTAGTGACAGACTTGTCACTTGGACAAGAAAGAAGAAAAAATGTATCTCTCAGTCAACAACAGAAGTGAAGTATGTTGTAGCAGCCCTGAATTGTTCTAAAATTGTTTGGATCAAGAAAATGATAAATGATTTTGGAATTCAGATTGACTATCCTATTGTTATTCATTGTGATAACACTAGCACTATAAATATGTCAAAGAACCCTGTGATGCATGTAAAGACAAAACATATTAAGATCAAGTATCACTTCCTTAAAGAGAAAGTGGTAGAGAAAGAAGTCAAGTTAGACTATGTGAGTACTAAAGATCATTTAGCAGACATATTCACAAAGCCCTTTCTGAAGGATACTTTTGAGAATCTCAAGGAGAATTTGGGAGTAATTTCCTTCCCTGATTCTGCTTAGAAGAAAGAAGAAAAAGCATTAGTCCTCAAGGATTGATGGAAGGTTGACTACTCTACCTCAGGAGTAGTACCAATGCTTAAAAATAATGGTTCCCTTTTCCATTGATATCAAAGGGGGAGTAATATATAGAGTCATGAAAAAAAGAAGCAAAGAAGGAGTATTATACTAAGGGGGAGTAGTATTCATTCATGGAAGCAGTTCAGTTGAGGAAATAGAGAATATTGAAGAATATTGCAGCAGATGGACGACTCATCCTTGGGGGATTTTTTATGAGGAAATGGAGAATGTTATAAAATAAATTATCATTTGGGTTGTTGGTGTTTTTCATTCCATATGTTTCCATCAATGCCAAAGGCGGAGATTGTTGGAGATTTACCAGCAAGCCAGTGCTGACTGTATATTTGTCATTGATGACAACATATGGTAAGTAGCATGTGTTTAAGAATTATGAAATAATATTTGAGTATATGTAGCATGGACATGTTATCAACATGTTATCATGGATGCACAAGTTAACTATTAGTACAGACAGTTATGTAGCAGCTTGTGTTAGCAGTGTTCCTAACAGAGTTACATGTAGTGTTCTGTGAGTGATTGATTGTACAGTCATCATGGAGCCTTGCACCTTTGGATATGTGATGAAGACATGTTAGTGGTGTTACAATCATGAATAAAAATTTTGATGATTAGTAGAAGTAAAGTTATGCAGTCGTTATTCACCAGTAGTAGTTTCTTATGTTTATTCAAAAGAGCCGACAGAGATTGTATTGGTTTCGGAGTTGCACCTATCATTTTGGTATGTGCCCTTGGATTATGGATTGGAGAAGAGTTAAGAGTTTTTAGTTAAGAGCGCATAATGTAATTCATCTTGAGGAGAAAGTTTTAGTTACTTTAGGTAGAGTTGATAGTGTGTAGCGTGTGTCTACATTTATTAATAATGGACAGGTCCTAGATTGTGTTGCGTGCTTAGTAGAGTCAATAGAATTATTATTGGAGTATGTTATGGTTTCTCTAATATGATTTCAAGGTGGTTCTAACAATCTAACTTTACTATATCATTTGGAGGAAAGATATTTATAGGCAGTCATTTGTGATTGCTAAAGTATGGTTTAGAGTTGTTTGTGAAGAGTAGAGAAGAGTGTGTGAAGTATTGAGCCATCAGCAGAAGGTCTATGTGACCAAGTACAAAGTTTTTTCTATACATTGGAACTGATCCAAATAGTAGGTCAAAGAAAAATTCACCAAGATCTAGATATAGTGTGTATTTGTTATCCAAAAGGTTGTATCCTTCACCCCTTTGAGCAGTGTGCTCTTAGACAGTGCATCCTCATCCCTAACAAGGTTAATTGTAAAATAATCCTAAGAGGTTTGACCCTTGACCAAGTCATTGTACTAAATATATTGTAAAAAAAATCCTAACAGGGTTAAGGATCTTCTAACAAGGATCATAAAACACTAGTGCATATTATTAGTGGGTGTCAATTCCCACCGGAGTTTTTACCTATTTGGGTTTCATCATAACCAAAATATTGGTGGTGTTCAAGTGTTCTTTCATTGTGTTTATATTTTATGTTTAAGTATACTTAATTGGATAAAGAATTGAAACTTGTAGATAAGAAATTCACCCCCCCCCCCCCCTCTCAGTTATCTCTTAGGACTATTCCTAATAGTTTTGAATTCAGTAATTAAATTTATAGTTTAGATTTGTAGACACCTAGGGTTTTGAGGGTTTGATAGGTGTGTTTCACAAAAATGACTCGTACTTGCATTCCCACCTGTTGAAACTCATGATACCTTAGGGAATGCAAGTTAATAGGGTTAGTTTTATGATTCCAAAATCCAAACACTAGAATCCATCAGCAAGTGGGATTGGCACCAAGCCCTAGACTAAACATCTCTATGTGTTCAATTAGGATTCTTGAAGAATTAGTATGAAGAGATAAGACCTTGATGAAGTAAATGTTAGAAGAGTTGTTTTGAGTGTAAAATAGACTAAAGAAGAGTCCTAGAAACTTGAGAAGGTTCTACAGACCCATTACCATTCATTCTTAGGCATGTGACCTAAGTGTGACTACGCAATGTTGGTGAAGAATCAAACCAAGTTTCTTTGGGGATTAATGTAACCCTAAAAATGGCACTCATAACTAGTCTTAGTTTTGTCAAGTTCATTGGGAGTCAAAATTTAAGTGCCCAAAAGCATTATGAATGACCTACAAGGCTTTATAGGTGAAGCTAAAATCAAAAGGTTGTGGAAGTTGGGGAAGTTTTTTAATGACTAAGTCTACATATTGGATCATCAAATAAAAGATTCCAATCATCAGATTGACCAAGGAACTTGACTAGTGAAGAGGTATATTATTTGGCTCAATCTGGGAACAAGTCCCTAAGGCTAGGTAAGGGATAAGTTGAAGCTAGTTGTTAAAAGGTGGAGAATGTATTAGAAAGGACTTAAAACAAGTAAATCCATTATTAGCCATCCATAAAGGAGTTTGGTGAAGGTTAGAAGAACCTAGAACCTAGAGAGTAGAGGCTAGTAGGTAATAGGCCTAGAGGGTCACTATTGTTGTCCTCTCTACACCAGAGAGAGAGAGAGAGATGATCAGTTAGAGATAAGTGTGAAGGTGATGAGTAGAGAAGATATCGAGTAACAAAGTAGCTAGAGTAGAGTTATTAATGTGATTTGTATTTGAAGCTACCGAGTATAGAAGTGATATTATGAGTGAGATATAGTATGAGATAAATTGTTATTGAGAATATTGAGTCTTATAAGTATGTGTTGATACAACATTACAAACATTTTTTGTTATTGATTATAGTGTAATTAGTATTGTAAAAGCTCTCAACCAACTAGGCCCTAATAGGTCTTAAATTGTAAATCCTTTAGCAAGGTGCATCTCTTAGATTAGAGTTGTATAATCCTCTAATAAGATAGACTGAAGAAGTCTTTATAGTTTAGTAGGGTAAATACTCATAAAAGCGTAAGATATCAGAAATAGCCAAATTTATAGCTCTAACTGAGAAAATTTTTAACTGTAGTAGTGAAGTTTTGTGTGTGTCATCCCCACTGAAGTTCTTTCCTCTGACCAAGGGATTTTACGAGACCAAAAATCATGGTGTTATGAGTTGTGTTTCATGATTTTCATTTATATGTTTTATGTTGATATATGAAAAGTTTTCTATTAGGTGAATGGTTAGAAAGGTAGATAAATTCTTTGGAGTACTCATTCCCCCCTCCCCTCTCAGTACCTAAATTTCCATAACTAATTCAACAAGAATCACTAAGAACCTTAAAATATTTAGCAAAACCAAAATTATAGAAATTTACACCATAATATGTATATAGATCTTACCACTCTTGAATCGAGGGGATCAGTAAATGATTTTCCTTTAAGTTATCCCCCTAAGTCCAAAATAGACTTAGTTTGAAGAATAATATTCTACACTAGAGGATGGTGAATTCCCTTCATATGACTTGACCTCTTCCTATTTCTCTCCTTCCTTCCTCCAAATCTTCTTCATCTCATGACCAACTTCCTCAACATTGAAAATTTTCTTTCCGTTCATGTCTTTTGATCAATTAGGTGACCAGTTCTTAAATCAAAAATTGCTTACAAGGTGACCAGCCCTATGAAAGACAAAGCATGCCATACTTGGTGAACTCCAAGGTCCATAATTTCCTTTCTATGTTCTAATTTTTTATTTAAGAGCTAGATGACCATAGTTACCACATACTGAACATGTGACATTGAATTTCCTTTCCCTTCCATGAGGGCCTACCAATTTGACTAGATACCAAGGAACATATACTTTAGAGCTATTTTTTTCATCTTTATGTCCATATTTGTCACATGCATAACAATATCCATCAAATCTACCACCACTAGATCTAAATTTACACTCATAAGAAGTATGACCATACTTATGACAATTATAGAAATAACAATGAAAAGACTATGGTTTATTTATCGCTTTGCTCCTACACAAATTTTCAATATGAGTAAGATTTCCATAATTATAAAAAGTAGGTCTACAAGGTTTCAAGATCTTCACACATCCTAATAGACTAACTTTCAAGTTCTCTTTTTAGATTTTCAATTTATTCTTTCATACTCTTCTTCTTATCCATCAGATCTGTATTTGCTTCCTCATATTATTTATACATATTGCCTTCAGATTATTTCTCAATGTAATCTTTTCTTTCATTTATTTTCCCTATAAGTTTTCTTCGTATGGTGAGTGACTTCTTCAGTTTTTCTTGGAGCTCATTGTTCATCTTGTGTACATTCAAAAGTTATTTCTCATACCTATAAGTCTCCATGATTGTAGATATTTCCCTCAATTTTTTAGCCTTATCACCAAGAGTACCAGTTCTCTGATACTAATTGTTAGTATTTGATGGTACTAAGAGGGGAGTGAATCGATACAAATAGGTAATTAACTAATTCAACCACCAGTCTAATTAAATTTAGTAGAAAATTATAAATAAAAAAACCTATAACTAATGCAATGAAATAAAATTAAATATTGGAGTTGATGAAAAACAACCCACAGCTCCCAAGAACACCTGCACGCAAACACCTATCATAGAAAGAGAGAAGAAAAAATCTATGGAGACCTGAACGTATTGATCCACAAGAGAGGAGAAATATTTGATGTGCAAAAAAGAAGTTGTAATAATCAATAAAATGTTAGAAAATGTTACATGTGTTATGAGATCAATCCTTAAAAAAGGAGATCAAAAAACTTAAAAAGGTAAAACCCTAGGTTGCATAATAATAATTAATAAAGTAATTAATTATTATATACCTAAAGTTTAGCTTAACTAGAAAGAGGTAATAAGTGACTTAATAATTAAATCAATATGATTCAATTAATAAGAAAACACTTTATTACTCGAACACCCCCCCTTAAGATAAACTTTGGGAGAAGCTACAAACCTAGAAAGAACAACTGAAAGCAAATGGGTCCCGACAACAAAGGCCTGATCAGGTACCCAAGTATAAAAAAGATTCTCTATAAAGCGGAGAAATAGAGAAAACCACATGGGAAAAACTCTACTCTAAAAAGAGACAAAGACTAGTTTGAAGGACTGAAGAAGCCTCCAAAACTAGGAATGTTCCAAAAAATAGGAACAAAGATGAACATATACAAGATCATTGAAGCATGAAACTGCAAACTTTGTCAAGAAGAAACTAATGGTCTGAAGATCCTCCACAGAAATATGACTAGGTAGAGAAGACTGTAATTTGCATGAGTGACCTCAAATAACACTACTCGAATCAAGAGGCAAACAAAGGTAAACACCTCAACTCGAAGATACAGATGGCATAAAAACCAAAAGTCTAAAGAACTGATTAATCAAAGCTAGAAGAGTGCATCCAAAAGTAGGAAAGAAAGAGTGTCCTATGGTAAATGGTCCATCTCACCAGAATGCATAGGTACCCAGCCATTACAACCACCTAGTACATAGAATCAAATACTGAATACATAGCTCACACTATCAAACCAAGGAAGTAGTAAAACCAATAGTAGAAAGCCCCCAGACTGCTGACAAGGAAGTAATGACAGGCACACTGAAAAGATCATCCAATGAACAACATGATGAAGAAGATCCTAAAACATCGAATGTACAGAGATAGTACAAACACATATAGAGATACCTAAGGCTAATGTCATTAGAGGAACACTTATATGACAAAATAAGATGGAAAAAAAAGGCAAAAATCAAATCCCCCTGGCACTTTATAATGGAATGTGAGTACAGAAAGCACGAACATGTGCAAGATCCCATCATACAATAGAGTGGCACTTTATCTCAGGGCATGTGCATAAAATCATGCTACAAAAATGAAGTATACACTGCTCAAAGAAGAGTGAAGGCTACTTAAACAAAAGAACATCCTAAGATGAGCCATCCCTCAAAGGGAAGAGATCCTAGGACCTGAAACAACCAATATATCCACCAGACTACAAAAATGAAAGAATCTAAATAAAATGAATCTAGATTAGAATTTGGAAAAATGACTCAGAACACTGAAAATATGTCTAAACAGTCTTTCCAACAATATACCATTTTCCAAAAATGGAGTCCGAATGCCGAAGATAGAGCTCTCAGAGTGAAGAACTAAATATCTAGCTTTGACAAAGAAAAACACCATCAAAAAATAAAACTAGAAAATATAACCTCAAGATCTAGAAAGATCTTAGAATCATCTTTTTGATGATATCTCATTTGCAAAATTATGACACCGTCTGCTCAAGATATGAGCAAAAACCCAATAGCGGCTCTCGAGGGGCTAAAGAGGTGTCTGGAAGGATCTGAGGATAGGTGACATTGGAAAAAGGACAAAATCACACATGAAACCATCAGATCTAATAAAAGCTCAAAAAGATCTTTCCAGCAATATCTCATTTGTCAAAAATGGACCTTGGATGCAAGAGAAATGGATCCTAGAATGCAAGAGGTCTGAAATGCAAAGATCACAGAGAACATCTAACTTTTATAGAAAAAAATAATATCGAAATGGAAAAATCACAAAACCATACTAGTAAATTTTGATCAGGCTCGGAACCAGTTTTTCGACGGTATATTGTATGCCTAATTTTGATCCCAGATGCCCGAGTTATGCACAAAAAACCATAGGTAGCTCTGGAAGGCCCAAAAATGTGTCTAGATGTGCTGATGTCAGCACTGCACACACTTAAAATTAATGGCCAAATGGTCATCGCAGCATACAAGGCCCTTAGCACTAAAAATTTGGGCCCCTGGTCACCATATGACTAGGGCCTAAGAATGCATGTGATTAGTAGGCTTAAATTTGATGGCTAAATGGTCGTTGCCACCCTAAAAAAAAAATTCTTTTTCAAAATCACACGCGCTCCTCGCAATCCATGTTAGACAATTCAGTTATTTGCCTCAATTTGCATGCCATTTTTTTTTGTCTTGATTTAGGTGTCAAATTGACACAATTTTGTCTCAATTTGTGTGTCTAAATTTATGTATCAAATTGACACAATTCTATCTCAATTTGCATGTCAGAGACATACAGATTATGTCTCAATTTGCATGCCAAGGTTGTATTTCCTGTCATACAAATTTTTTTTCTCAAAATGCAACTACCTCTAAATTGTACATGCCTTATATGGAGTTTAGGTGTCTCAGACCTTCCAAACACAACCATGAGGTCTGTTTGGGCCAAAAGTGCTCTAGAAAATAGTGATTGCCTTGGGATTTGTGTTAGGGCCGATTGTAAATTTTTTTGCCATAGATTCTAATTTTTTCCAAATTAGACAAACTTTATATGGATCTTGGGGTTTTTTGGATGCTGTAAACACAACCATGAGGTTTGTTTTAAGCCAAGATGACTAGAAAAATAGGTCCCTGTAGATCTGATAGGAAACCCTCTAAAAACCCAGATCTGATGAACACTGCCAAATCTCTCAGGAAGAAGACAGGGGCAAGCAGATTTGAAGCTCTAATACCATGTTGGACTTGATGAAAAACAACCCAAAGCTCCCAAGAACTCCTGCACACAAACACCCATAATAGAAAGAGAGAAGCAAACAACTATGGAGATCTAAATGTATGGATCCACGAGAGAGGAGAAATCCTTGATGTGCAAAAACAAAAGTTGCAATCAATAATGAAAATGTTAGAAAAGGTTACATGTGTTATGAGATCAATCCTTATAAAAGGAGATCAGAAAACCTAAAAAGGTAAAATCTTAGGTTGCATAATAATAATTAATAAAGAAATTAATTATTATATGCCTAAAGTTTAGCTTAAGTAGAAAGAGGTAATAAGTGACTTAATAATTAAATCAGTATGATTCAATTAATAAGAAAACACTTTATTACTCTAACAGTAAATAATATCAAACATCCATACATGAAACACACATAAAAAACTAATTTTTATCATGGAAACCCTTAGTTAGAGGGAGAAAACCATGGTGGGGATGATACCCACAAACCCTTTGCTACAGTAAAAATGTTTTCCCTATTAGGATCTACAAATAATATTTCTGAGGGTTCACTCTATTAGGAGTGACTAGTAAACTATTATCAATACAATGAGATCTGTTAAGATCTACCTCGCTAGAGGATTTAGGAATCTTTCTATGAATCCTCCTGGTTAAGGGATTTACAATAGAAAACTTGTTAAAGTCCACTGAGTTGACGGGTTTTTCTTGTTGCAAATATTAAGAAACAATAATAAATTATCAAGAAGTAGCACTTCTTTCCTATTAGATCCAATCTATTCTCTTCTCTCTTTAACTACTCCCTGATCTGCCTCTACAGAAAACCTTGATCACAACCCTACAATCATAAATTTCACTTCATAAAATCATCCATAATAACAACTTGTTTTAACAACAAAAGTGGTACCAATTATATATTCAACTTGCACTAACATAAAAAATTATATTCAAATACTTCCCCTCTTAGATACCATGTGCCAAAATTAAAATATTGATGTTAAACATATTTTACCATAACCATGTCATCCCAAAATAAGATCTACAAGTTATATCTCCAAGGTAGTCAAACAGGTTTTAAATTCTCCAATGTATCACCTTAAATCCAACTCATTTCTTCCATCGAGTGTATAAATGACATATCATCAAATCCTTATCATCTAATACATATCACCATAACAAAAATATTCACCACAATACCCAAACAGATCACCAATCTAAGATCTTCCACTAGTAGCTCAAGAAATTGGACTCATAAGCATGTAACCTCTTATGCCACTAAAATCCTTGCACACCATTTTTCTAAAGGAGTGTCCACCGCAACCATAAAATGTTATGAGTATATCCATGATGTGTCTAGAATATCTTCACTTAATTCCTTCTCAAACATCACCACTACCAAAATCTCCATCTGAAACTATTCTTCTTGTGCACCGCTCACTGAACTTAGTTGTTTCCTTTTGACTAATTGAAAAATGATTTTACCAATTATCCTAATCATTTTATATGACTATGTTTACATCAATGAAAACCAAAATAACTATTACTTATGAGTGCTCACCAAAATACATCACAATGAAAATAGATGAATAATGCATTTTTCATCTATCTTGATCATTTTGTCCTTGAGTTTATGGATGACATGCTAGTATATTGGAGGACCATGGAGGAACATGAGGAAACTTTACATTAGGTTTTGTAGTTTCTTTGTTACCATCATTTGTTTGGAAACATAGCTAAATGTGAGTTCTTACATATTGATGTGATATATTTGGGTCATATCATCTCTAGAGATGATATTTCTATGGATTCTTTGAAGATATAGGGCATTATGAATTGGTCAACACTAACTAGTATTACATAGGTTTTTAGTTTCATGGGTTTTGTTGGTTACTACCACCATTTCATGAAGGATATTTCTTGATTGTCTCATCATATCACTTATCTTAAGAGGAAAGTGAAGAATTTTGTTTGTTCCATGGAATGTGAGTTAAATTTTTAGTCTTTTAAGGAGCATTTGACCAGTGCACCTATCTTAGCAGTGGAATTAACCCACAATAGTGGGTTATAGTTTTTAGCCAACTTTTCCATTGAAATATTTATTTAGAAAAAAACCTTCACATTCAGACACCTATTACTACTTGTAACATCCTAAAAAGTAAGAACTCTTATTAGGTTCTCATTTTTAGCCCCATTTTAGCATCTATGGGTTCCCACATTGATTTCACATCCTTCTACCCCTTTTGCATCCTCCAAATGAATAAAAGGGAGAAAAAGACTTGAAATTCTTGATGACTTCCTTGCACTTGAATGCCTCATGGGCTTGAATTCTTGCTTTTATTGAATGTATAATATTATGATTGATAATGATGTTATGAAGATGTCTCTTTATTATGAATTGTAGGTGTAAAAATGAGATGAAGAGGCTTCCTTTTATACACATTTTGATGAAGGGTGCTCCCCTTAATACCACAAACACGTAACAGAAACAGAGAAACAATAACAATTTGCAAGAACAAAAAATGGGCTTCTTATTATCTCCACAAATGTGGAATTCCAAATTTCAAAATTACAATATGCAAAGCCACATGGGCATTCCCCTTACAATATTTTGTAGGAAAAAGCCTCGAATCATTACCCAGATCTACCTAGAACTGTCCCTAACTGCCTAAGATAACACTACAACCTTCCTTATATAGGCAATTTCCACCACCCAAGAAGGTTCCAGAAATTTAGCCCTTTAGGCCGACTAAACATAGAATTATTTATTTTTCACAATTATTATAATAGGGTTAGCTCGAAAGAAATACAAAATATGATTTTAGGTAACCCAAATTTCGGAGGCCATAACTTTTTAACCATAGCTCCATTTTTCTATTGTAACCACTTTTTGGAAACACAATGATGATATCTACAGTGCTTAACAATTGCTAGCGCCAGTCAGCTGGGGGTCGATCGCAATCCAGAGCCTCTAAGGCCTTCAAAATTGACCTGAAAGATTTTGTACCCAAAAACCTTAATAACTTCACCAATACTAATGATTTGGCAATGAAACTCAACTGGTAGGATGAAATGACTAAGATGAACCTCCAATTGTGAAATCAAAACATTCTGAGATCATACGACCAACTTACTAAAAATAGTAAGTTTCCATAAATAGAAGCTCTACACAAAGATAGCCCTTATTGAAAAGAAAATAGAAATATTTTTGGGTGATGCAAGATTTCTCTTACACCTAGGATGCTCCTGCATCAGACACCCAGGGTAATTTGAGAAGTGACCCTATCATGACTCAGGTGTGCAGAGGAAAACCAAGATGATTAACCTCCTCCTTTGTTAACCATGATGAATCTTCAACAGGTCATCCTTTCCATTTGACCAAATATTCTTCATATGTCTTGTTCCTTGTGCTTCTACCAACACGACTATCCATTATAGCCTCAATCCCCTTGGTATCTTAACTAGCTGCTAGAATACTCCACCGTGCTATCGTGATCTCATCTTCAACACCTCCTTCATGATACTCTGTCAAATCTGAAATCTTAAACACTGGTGAAATATTTATCTTAGTAGGCAATTTGACCTCATATGCATTTCTTGAATCATGCTTCTTCACTATCTTACATGGTCCAAACTTCTTCATTTTCAACTTGTTATATGTATCAACTAGAAATTGCTCCTTCCGCAAATGAACCATGACTTCATCTCCAACCTAAAATTCCTTATGCCTCCTTTTCTCATCTCCTTAGCCTTATACTACACATTCATCTTGGTAATATGCTTCCTCACCTCCTCATGGATGTTCTTCAAATGTTCTACAAAATCCTCAGCTTCAACACTACTTATTTCTCCTTTATCTATCTTCCTCAACTTAGATGCATTTATGGGACTACTTCCATATACAATATGTGGATGATGTGATGAACTCTGTCTTCAACTCTTCACTTTTTTCTAGTGTCATTCCATGTGCTACCTTATTTGGCAAACTGGTTCTTGGAATCAAGTCTATTTGATGACTAATCTTCCTTACTGGTGGTAATCCATCAAGCACATTATCAGATACAATATCTTGAAACTCATTCAATAATTCTGCAACTTCTATAGGTACATCTTCTACTTCCTCTTTCCCAGCCTTTGGAATTAAGGTAAAACACATATGCTTATGGTGCATACCATCTAAGAAATTTCCTCTATCAACAAAATTTATTCTTGCATTACCACATACCTTTTCTTCTGTTTCCTTTAATGGTTTTAGCTTATGTTGCACTCCATCCTTTATTAGGGAATAGGTATTTGCATGACCATCATGTACAACACACCTATCAAACTACCAAGGTCTACCCAACAACATATGACATGCATCCATAGATATGATATCACATAGTACCTCATCTTGGTACCCATTGATCTTGAACTTCACTAGTCACTGTTCACTGACCATGACCTTATGGTCATCTTGCACCCAGGCAACCCGATATGGATGTGGATGTTTTTCCCTCTTGAGCTTCAACTCTATCACCATCTCTTTTGACACCAAATTATCAGTACTTCCACTATCAATAATCACATCACAACACTTACCCTCACACTTGCACCTGGTGCAAAATAGGCTCCTCCTTTGTTTAGGTTCATTCTCACCACTCAGCAGGACTCTTCTGTTAATCAGCATTTCTCCTCTTTCAACATCTTTAGAATGTGATGATCTAGCATCCTCATCAAAATGTGTAACTCTAGCTTGGACTTCATTTCCTATCTATCCTTCCTTGGCATTGAGGACATTCAAATGCCCTATGACCTTCTTCCCCACAGTAAAAGCATGTTCCACAAAAGCCTCCTCTTCCAGATCCTTGTCCTCTTCCTCTCTGATCTCTATTATTCCAATCATGGAAATGATTGAAATTATCTCCTCTTTGATTTTGACTATTACTTGCTTCATCCTACTTTTTCAGATCTTCATTTTGATCTTCATATGACCATCCACCAGATCTTCCATCACGACCTCTTCCGCTTTGTCAACTCTCAAACTTCTTGTTCAACTTTTCCTCTACTTTTAGGGAAAACTAGTATGCCTCTTCAATACTGTTCATTTGAACCAGATTCAATTCTTCCTCAATGCTTGGCCTCAACCCATTAAGGTAACGAGCAACTTTCTCCTTATTAGCTTCCACATGGCCTATCCTGATAAGGATTCGATAGAACTCCTCTATATACTCCTGAATAGATCTTCTTGCTTGCTTCAAACTTTGCATCTTCCTCAGTAGGTTAAGCTCATAATCAATAGGAATGAACTACTGCTTCAATTTATCCACCATTCGATCCCATCTTGTGTTTTTATCTTTCCCTCTTCTATTTCACTCCAATTGAATCTCTTGCCACTAGATCTTCGCATGACCCTTCAATCTGGCCTTTGCAAACTTAACCCAATTAGGATCCTCAATATCTTCATACTCAAAATATTATTCACATTCATTGATCTAGTCGATCAATTCCTCTGGGTTAAGATTCTTTGAAAATGTAGGAACCTTGATCTTAGGTCTTTTCTCGATCTTGGAAATGGCCCAAAAAATCCTTTCTTCCTCTTGTTTCAAAACTTCTACTACTTCTTGATCATCATTTCCTTCTCCAGCTTCATCCTCACTTTTGTCTCTGACATTAAGATTCATTCCTCTGTGAATCTCTTCTTGCAATGCTCATACTTATCTCTGGAGTTCTCTAACCTTAGGTGTTACAACACCTTCTCTTCCACCATGTTCCCTTCATCGAGGCATTTTCACGCGTATCGCTGAAACCTTAACCACGGTCCTGGTGCAAACGCCTCACGGTCGGTGATCTGTTTACACAGAAACCCTAACCCACGGTCCTGGTGCAAACTACCTCATAGTTGGCAATCTATTTACACACTTAGGAACTCCTACTCTGATACCACCTGATGAAGGGTGCTCCTCTTAATACCACAAACACGTAACAGAAATAGAGAAACAACAACAATTTGCAAGAACAAAAAATGGGCTTCTTATTATCTCCACAAATGTGGAATTCCAAATTGCAGAATTACAATATGCAAAGCCACATGGGCATTCCCCTTACAATATTATGTAGGACAAAGCCTCGAATCATTACCCGGATCTACCCAGAACTGTCCTGATCTGCTTAAGACAACACTACAACCTTCCTTATATAGGCAATTTCCACTGCCTGAGAAGGTTCCAGAAATTTCACCATTTAGGCCGACTAAACATAGAATTATTTATTTTTCACAATTATTATAATAGGGTCAGCTCAAAAGAAATACAAAATATGATTTTAGGTAACCCAACTTCTGGAGGCCATAACTTTTTAACTGTAGCTCTGTTTTTCTATTGTAACCACTTTTCAGAAACACCATGATGAGATCTACACTGCTTGACACACACTAGTGCTAATCAACAGGTGTCGATCGCGATTCAGAGACTCTAAGGCCTTCAAAATTGACCTGAAAGATTTCCTACCCAAAAACCTCAATAACTTCACCAATACTGATGATGTGGCAATGAAACTCAACTGGTAGGCTGAAATGACTGAGATGAACCTCCAACTGTGAAATCAGAACATTCCAAGATCATATGAATAACTTACTAAAAATAGTAAGTTTCCATAAATAGCAAATCTACACAAGATATCCCTTATGGAAAAGAAAATATAAATATTTTTTGGTGATGCAAGATTGCTCTTACACCCAGGATGCTCATGCATCACATTTTGGGGCTCTAATTTAGGGATGACATGGGAAAATAATTATTAGAAAAAACCTTCACATTGGGCCTAGAGCCACCAAAAATTAATCCCAAAGGACAAGGCCAAATTTGACATAGTCCTAGAAAGGCTAATTTTAAACAATGGTTCCAAGGTTTGGGAACTGTGAAGGGTTTAATCAAGTAGGAAATAAGGGAAAATCTCAAAATATAATCATGTATTAAAATGACCTATATAAAAGATGAATTATGTAATTGGATGAAAAATGGGAAATCATTCATAGAAGTTAGATCCATCCTCAAGTTTTAAACAATTTCTAGAAGGATGTATGCAGGACTTAAATGTTGGAAGGATCTTTTGGATCTGACCTAACCTAAAATCTACGGATGAGATTAAGAGGCAAGAGACAGATCTATCTATCTAGAGAGATGTAAAGAAAACCTAATGGTGAGGTTACAAAGTATTCTGGTGATATTGATGTTATTGACTGATAAGTCTAAGAAGAAGGCTGAAGGTGAAGATCAAAGTTGTGATTGCTTGAAGTGAATTCTGAGAAGATCAAAGATGGAGATGGAAATGATACTCAATCAGTAAATTAGCATATATGTGTGAATTGGATCTGATATCTCCAAAGTGAGTTGTATGTTTTATAGATCAGAAACTACTGCTACTTTCTAACCATTGTAACAGTCAAAATCCTTTAATCAAGGTTGACCTAACAGTCATTGATAAATCCTTTAATCAAGGTGGCATTCTAATGGAATGTCCTCAAGTCCTCTGACCAGGCCACTCCTAACAGGGTGATTGAAATCCTTTAACAATGTCACACCTAATACTATGTTTGTAAACCTTTAACAAGGTTGGCTTTTCATAGAGCTCACTTCAGAAGAGTGAAAATATGAGTAACATGTTACAAAGTGGTTTTCCCAAATTGGGTTTCCACTATAAATCTTGGTGTCATACTTGTTTGAATGTTTTGTTATGAATGTTTTGATAAATTACAAGTTAAATACTATTGGATAGTAGACTGCATGTTATATATTTTATGATATACATTCTTTAGAGACTGAGTTGAGTTGGTGATTAGATCTGAGTTTGTTGAAGTATTTGAATGTTCAATTGGTACATCTAGACCTAAGAACAACTGATTCACCCCTCCCTATCTATTGTTCTAAATTATATTAGAATTAAGATGATTACAAGTATTGATCCAATAGCTTGGACTCCACAAAAGCCCAATAGGAAATCATGAAAGAAAACCATTGGATGATGAATGTTTTAGTTTACAACAATGTTGGAATTTGGAGTAGAAATTGATTTAGAAATTTCATATGTTAACTAAAGAGTCTTGGTTTGCGATTTCTATTGTGCATTAGCAATTGGCATTTATGGAGGAGTTCAATTTTAACAAGTGGTGTGAGGCAAGGAAGGTTCTTATTCCTAGTCATAATAATTTTTGTGTTGTACTTACATTGCATTTTGAAAGATGAGTGTTATAGATGAGATAGGTAGTGTTGCCTTGGAAGTGGCTATGAGCAATGTGTCATGGAATTAGAAAGTTATTTACATTATGACACAAATTACATCTTAGGTGTTGAAGATGATTTTGGAAACCATGGGAACCTACCTCTTTGTGTTGAGCTCTATATATGTTGATGCCTTACTCGATTTACATGAGAGAAGAGAGGAGTTCATTTTATAGGGTTATGTTGTTTAATATTCTCTAGGATGAAACAAGATGTAAATCTCCATGTAAAGGCTTAGAGCCTAAAAATATATTGTAACTTGTATATATTTGTATGTTTTTTTAATGTCTCATTCTTCTAGTTTCATGATTCTAGATTATATTTATGCCATAATATTGCATAAATTTCTTAGATCTGTAAATTACAATAAAGTGTTTGTTTCACTTTTATAGAACAATAGTATGTGCTTGTATTAGTTTTTAAAAAACTATTGAAGAAATTATTAGATATTGGATGTGCACACTAATCTCACATGAATTTATATAGTACCCTCATTTCTGTTCAATTGGTATTAGAGTCGAGGTCACAGGTGTGAACCCCACGCTTGCACTTGGGGGTTTTTGTTGCAAGATCTGTACCCTTGGTCTCCTTGTATTGTGTAGTGCAACAATAGTTCATGACATGGATTAAGCGATTCATGTGTCTTCTATAAGTCTAGTGTTTGTATTGTGCATTAATTTACATTTAATTTTTTTGCAAAGACAACTAACAATTGGTATCAGAGCCCAGTTTTTTAATTTGCATGTTTCTTCCATGTGGGGATTGACAATGTTTTAGGTTTTGGGTATTTCTTCTATTAATATTTCTTAGCTTGGAAAGCTTTAAGAAATTTTTTTTGAAGGAATTGGATAATGATTAATTCTTTGATAAGTGGAATTATTCCAATTAATTTGGTTTTTAGGAGACAATAAACATTTTTTTAAGGATGGTGAATATAGAGAAAATGGAGTTGATCATGTCGAAACTATGTTGATCTGGAGCTCTTATTTGATAGTGGAATAATTTCTAATGCATGAGTATTGGAAGGCATTTATTTTATTATATCAAATTCATGGAAGCTATGGACTTCATCATGGGATGATCTGGAAGCTTCTGGAATAACCTATCTCTCTCATTTGCATGTACCAATGGTGGTTGTGGAGTTGGTCTACAAGTGGGCCTAAAGTTCATATACTAATTTTTCCTCTTAGATTATTTTACTTTCATGGCTTAGATTCATGTTCCTTGCAAATTTTTTCTTTGGACTAGTTCCTTAGCACATGTAGCCCACCTCCTCATGATAATAAATTCACCTTTTTTTGCAACATTCTCAATGTCTTCTTCAGTAGTTAGTGGAACTCTTTTTCTAGGACATTGAAAACTTCTATGACCCTCTTCACCACACTAAAAATAAGTACTAGTGAACTCATTTCTCTTTCTCCCTCTTTTCCCATTATTGTAGCTCTTAGTGACTTGACCACTACTAGATCCTTCATTAGTCTTCCTAGGATTCTCTATCACATTACCTCTAGTAATTGTTTCACCAGTCTTACCACCTCAGTTCCTATTATTTTGTCTTCCTTCAAACCTCTTGTTCAGCTTCTCCTCAATCTTTAATGCCATCTAATAAGAATCTCCTATAGTTGTCATCCAAATGGTAAGTAACTCTTCTTGAATACTAGGTCTCAAGCCATAAACATATGTAGCAACCTTCTCTTTATCAACTTTAGAATGACCAGTCCTAATTAGGATTCTGTAAAACTCCTCAGTACACTCCTACACTGATTTGTTCTTCTTCTTCAAGGCTTTCATCTTCTTAAACATATCTAACTCGTAATCCACCAGGATGAATTTCTTTTTCGACTTATCAACCATTTGGTTCCATCTAGTGATCTTTTCTTTTCCTCTCCTACTTCTTTCCAATTGAACTTCTCTCCATAAAATATTTGCATGACCCTTCAACTTAGTCTTTGCAAATTGAACTCTATCATGATCCTCTATTTCTTCATATTCAAAGTACTCATGTCTCTCATTGATCTAATCAATCAACTCTTCTAGCCTAAGGCTTCTAGAAAATGTAGAAACTTCTATCTTAGGTCTTTTCCCAATTTTAGACATAGCCTTCAAGATTCTAGTCTCTTCTGGATCCCTTTCTTCTATAGCTTCTTCAAAATGATCTTCTTCCTTAGACTCATCATCACTGCCATCTTTCAATGTAGTATTATTTCTCAATTCCTCTTGTAGATCTTGCACTTGTTTCTACAAAGCCCTAAAATCATCAAGATTGAATTCTCTAGCAGGTTCTTCCTATGAGATCTCACGAGCTTTCCTCAGAGGCATCTTCAATCCAAGGTCCTAGTGCAAACTGCCTCACCCTCACCAATCTTTCCACACACTCAGGATCTTAAGCTCTAATACCACTTGATGCAAGGTAGGATTGGAGAATCCAACCAATGGATAGTCCAAGCCTACACCAACACTTACAATAACAACATGCACAGTGGAATACAACAATATAATGCTTCAAAATATAAATTTATTCAACATGCCTAGCTGTGAGGCCTTCTAGGTTTTGGCCTTATAAAATGAGATTACAAAATATTTTAGAAATATCCTAGCTAGTCTAGCTTTGTAATACATCAGCAACTGATGGAAGCACTAAGGTAGATCTAAACTTGAGCTCACAAGCTTCCAAGCAATCTCCTTGTCTCCAAGCATGCAAACCACTAGCTTTGATATTACAATATCAGATAAACCATCTGATCTTCAAGATCTCATAGTATACAATTATGATTCTACTATCTTCTAAATCCTTATCTAATGTTTCCTCTATATCAACCAAGGCTCGTAATATATAGCCAGCTAAGCCACAAGTCAGCCAGTTAGGCATTAGTTGCATTATAGGTTCGACCTAAGGAGAGATACCAAAACTAAAGAAAGAAATAACAAAACATGATGTGAAGATATATTTACGTCTAGAAATAATCCAAGAACATATCCCCAACTACGCAAGCTCCAATTTCCCGGCACAGAACCATGCAAGGAGAAATACCACATGTTTCATGAGTGAAACTGGTAGAAAATTGATGCCCAAGGAAAATGAAGATAACTACTAGATCCAAATGAATTAGGACATGTGCTCTTAGGAGAAGTTCCAAGAATAGGTCCTCAATGTTGCATTAACTTTCCAAAGCATGAAACTAAGGACATCAACGACTACAAAACAAACAACAAAGAGGTATAGGAAATAGGAAATGTTTTTGGTGATGCAATATTCCTCAAGACCTAAGATGCTCCTGCATCAAGGGTTAAGGTTGACCTTTTTACCTAGGTCAATGTTGACCTTTCTCAAAAAAGAAAAATATTTCTGGGTTTTGTAGATCTAATAGTTTCAGTTGACGAACTTGAAAATCAATAGTTTCTGAGACTATTTGATAAGGTTTTCAACAGATTCTTTTTTAGAGATAAGTACCTTTTATTTCTTCATTTTAATATTAGTATTCTAGATTTACTTTCCATATCATTATAATTTTATGTATGTGTTAAATATTGGTTTAGTGTCTCTTTTATGTGCAAACCCCCATTGTTCTAGACCCCATCTATAATTTCCACTATACACCTGAATTGACACATAAGAAAATAAGAAAATTCATGGAGCAACATAGAAATAGGTTTATACCTAAGCTAAGGGCCTACTCCATACTAAAGAATAATGTTGAAGAAGTTGTCACATAGAGAAAAAAAATGTGGAAAATAGTTTTTGGATTGATAGTTGATAAGAATGTAGGTGAAGGCACATCCAGATAGGTTGAACTGGATAGTAAAAAAGATATAGATGAGCCTCATAACCTTGAGGAAGAGGAAAGGAAGAAGGTAGAAGTGAGTGAATCAAAGGACTTGCTCACTATTGAGGATGTAGCTGAGGACACATGAGTAAACATTAATACCTTGACTAAAGAAGAAATTAAAAGCCAAATTCTTATTGAGGCAACCTCAAATCCCTTTCTACCACGCACCAATCCAGTTCTCATTCAGGTACATGATTATCAAAGGATTGAGGGTACACCAACTATTGACTCTAAACTTACATGATCTGACATGGTTACAGTTGAACAAAAAGTCACACAAAGTTCAAGTGCTAAGGAATAGGGAAAGCCAACAACAACAACATAAATAAACCTACCACGGTAAATATTGAAGCCAATAAAGGAAAATGAGAGGCAAGCTTAAAAGAAAAGAAGAAAAGTTTGAAATAGTAATATCAGGACCTTATGTTGAGGAGGAAAAGAAGACTGAGAAGAAAATAACTACAAAGAATCAAGAGCCTAAGGAGAAAGAGGCTATCCAAGCCTTAGTATTGTTGTTGAGTAGAAACACACCAAAGAAGAAAGTACATAAGAAAAAGGAAAAGTCTCCCAGCACACAAGTCACATTAGATGAAGTTATAGTGATTTCAAAGTAGGACACTAATAAATTGACCTATGGAAAAATGAAAATATTGAAAGATTTATTGAAGAAGAAGACAAAGAAAGAGGAACTAATGAGAGAACATCAGAAAAAGAAAGTACTTCATGAAATAAAAGGTATATTTGTAGAAGAAGTTGAGTTGGATGATGTGAATCAGACTTCACCTATTCTAGAACAATTAGTTCATATTATTGAAAAGGTGAACAATGATGAAAGTGAAGCTAATGCAAAGCTAATGTAGTGGTCAGAAAGAATGTTTGAAACAAAGGTACTTGAAAGGGTCTCAACTGAGATAGTATTTAAACATGTAGAACTTTCTGATCTAGTGAAAAACATAGAAGAGGTTGTACAGAATGTTCATTCTTTGTACAAGAAAATATAAAATGTTGAAACATTTACTAAGGATAATCAAGAACTGATTGACAGATACAATTAGACTTGAAGTCTACCGACCATTCACTAAGCATGGATGCAAGTTCCATCTCCATTCATTTTACATGACTATTGTTGGAGATTTGCCAACAAGCCAGTGTTGACTGTATGTTTGTCATTAATGAAAACATATGGTAAGAAGCATGCATGGTAGCTTTATGTAGAGAGCTTTGAGTATATGTTGTATGGATATGATATTAGCATGATATCATAGACGCAAAGGTTGATTCTCAGTGACGACAGTTATACAGTTGTTTATATCAGTAGTTTTCCTGACAGGTCCCAAGAAGAGTTATGTATGTGATTTCTATTATGGTTATGATGGAGCCTTGCATGTTTATATTTATGTAGAAGACATGTTCATGATGCTATGTTCATATATGTAGAGTCATTTGTGCAATATAAGTGGAGTTGTGATGTATCCAGTTTCCAGTTACAGTTTCTTAACATTATCTAATGGAGTGGACATTGTTTATATTGTTTTAGTAGTTGCGCCTATCATTTTAGTATGCGTGTTTGGTTTCATGTTTGGAGATGAGTTAAGAATGTTTGGTTAAGAGCGCATAACATATTTCATCATGAAAAGAAATTTTTAGTTAATTTGGTGGAGGTGACTGTGTGAAGCGACGCATCTACTCATATCGAGTTGTGTGGTCCTATTTGTGTTGCATGCTTGATATAGTCGTTAGAGATTTTGTAGGAGAGTTATATTGTTTCTTTAATATGATTTCAAGGAAGTTATAATAGGCTGACTTGATTACATCATTTGGAGAAAGATACTTATAGCCAGTCAGTTGTGATTGCTAAGTATGGTAGACAGTTGAAAGAGAAAATAAGAGCAGAAGGTGTGAAGTATTGAGCCATCAGTAGATAAATGGTTGACTACTATACTTTAGGAGTAGTACCTATGCTTATTTTTTTTTGTTCCCTTTGCCATTTATGTCAAAGAGGGAGTATATATAATCATGAAAAAAAATACAAAAGGGGAGAGTATATATAGTTAAGGAGTATGAAGTAAGGGGGATTATACAGTAAAGAAGATACAACAGTTGATACTTAGAGCATTCAACAGTAGATGGAGGATTCATCTTGTTAGAAAGTAAAGTCCACCAAGATAACTGAGAGGGGGGGGGTGAATCAGTTATCAGATAATTATAACTTTTATAATCTTCAACAACATTAAACCATATAAGCAATATAATTACCAACCATAGAAAGATATTCATACACAATAACACAATGACACAAGATATGTTGACTAGGGAACCTCTTGATCAAATAGTAAACCCCGATGGGAATGATGCCCACAAAAGATGCACTAATATGAATATTACTTGTGAAAGGATGGACTCTATTAGTAGTCTTATGAAATACATTCAATACATATGAATCTCTGTTAGGAGATTTTGAATCCCTGTTAAAAGATTCTAACCCTGTTAGGAGTTATGGAAGACAGAAGGACCCACTACCCAAACAACTTCAGGGTAAGATCACTAAACACACTATCAAAATAATCTTTGCATTAATAAATATAATAATATGTTACCTCTTCTTTGACTATGCCAAACCTGTCATGTCCCCTTTTCAAATAATTAAAAATAATAACTTTTGCTAAGGCTGGCAGGCTCAAAAAGTGAAGTTTCAAAAAAAGGGGCTAATCTTTGGAAACCAATGGATTAATAAATGATAATTGTTATTAAAATATGTATTATTGACCCCTCTTGGTCATGAGTTAGGTTTATGCCCTCATTTAAAAGGGTTTGGAGGCATTTCGGGCTCATTCTAGAACTTGATTTTTGCTCATTGCTTTGTTGTTCTTCAGAGGCTGCCAAACCTATGGAGAAGGAGACCCAAAGATGCGAGATTTCTAGTTTCTAGGAAGGCTCAGGATGAGAGTTTGATTCCATTTCATGTGCAAGCTCATGCAGAGTTTTCTCTTGTGCTGAACAGTGCAAATTTGTGAGTTTTCAGGTGTGTTTCTTGTAAGAGTTTGGCATTTTCGGTTGAGTATTTCATATCAGTTTGGTTTGCTTCTATATTGCATAAATTTTGATTTTAAAATAGAGATTAATATATTTCTTGGGTCGTGGTTATACTTCTGTGATAGATTATTAGTGTTTTATGGTGTTTTTGGGCTATTTTGTGTTGTTTTTGGGAGCCCGATGAGCATTGTTTTTGTCATCCATTTGAGAGTTGTTGTGTAAAATCTATACAGATCTGGAAAATTAATTTTGTAGGATTTTATTCTAGTGAAATTTCTTTAAAAATTTCAACTTTTAGATTTATCAATAATATGTGAAGCTATGAAGTTTTTGGCACTATTTCGGGCATACCCGATTTGGGTTTTATTGAGAAATTATATAATCTTTCAACGTGTTGATTGTTTGATTTAATAATATGATTAGAGGACTTAAACATGATATAAAAATAAAAAAGGGGACATTTCAGTGGTATCAGAGCTATGATCTTGCCAGCATGAGGGTTTGTAGAAGTTTGTATGCAACTAAGTGAAAGAGAAAAGAGATATTTGCAACAAGAAAAGAATAAAGAAATTTTGATCAAACCTCTAGTTGAAAATAAAAGTACAAAATCCAAGGAAGGGAAAAGTATGGCTGACCTGGATGAGATGCAAAAAAAATTCTTCCAGGACATCCAGAACACTCAAAAGCAAACAGTAGATAGTTTGGCAAAAACTAGAGAGGCTTTGTGGTTATTGACAGAAAAACTCCAAGGAGTTGTATCTACTAATGAGAGAGGGAGAACTTCAAGGGAGCCAAGAAATCTGAAACCCACACCCTCTAAATAAAAAAAAACTATTTTCTTGCCTACAAATGAGCCACTAGTACCAAATCCAGCCCTTAGTCCTATGGAAGAGGTTACAGGTAACTTGATTGCATTAAGAGGTACTTACAATGGCTTAGATGATGACTTTCATAGTTTAGTTCCTTTTAGAGAATATGTGGATATGATGAACACTTTGATGCCCAAGAAAGAGTACAAGAGGGAGTAGGACATAAGTGGAAGAGAGCTCAAAAATAAAATAAGCAAGTTTACAACACCTACTTTTGATGGAACAAATAGAATTTCAGCTAGAGCATGGCTACAAAAATTACAGACCTTCTTCACACTTAACCCCATGAAGGAGAGTGATGCCATTCAATTCATAAGTCTACACTTGGAAGATGTGGCCTATGATTGGTGGTATCTTGGAATGACTACTCAAGGTCATGATCAGGTAACTACATTTGATGATTTTAGTCAAAGAGTGATATATAGATTTGATCTCAAGGATGATGAAGAGTATTTTAAAGAATTATCAAAGTTGAGGCAAACCAAATCAGTTAATTATTATGTAGAAGATTTTCAAAAAGTGGCTATTATGGTACCTAATATGAGTGAAAAGAGGATTGTTTATCTTTTTCTTGATGGTTTGGAAGATTCTATTAAGGGTTTGGTTAAGGCTTTCTCACCCTCAACCTTACAGGAAACTATCAAAAGAAGCTTGCAACTTGAAACTTATGTGCCTATGAAACCACTCACTCATAAAAAAACCCCAAATCTTTGGCAACATAAGGGGAATTTTTAGAAAAAGACTTTTCCAGCACCACCACCAAAGATTGTGATAAATGTAGCAAAAAAGAAGGTAGATGAAGAGACTAGGAGTGAATTACGAAGGAAAAAGCTTTGTTTCACTTGTAGAAACCATGGGTTCTAGGACATAGATGTTTGGGGAAAGGTCAAGTGCGCTATGTTGAAGTTTCTTCAGAATTTGATTCAAATGAGCATGAGGAATTTTATGACACTAAGGAGGAGGAAGAAGAAGAGAAAGAAAAAGAAATCAACAAGGATGGCACTTTAGTAGCATTATCAAGAGTCCCAAGATACCATCCCTTTCGAATTCAAGGGGTACTAGTAGGGTAAAGGTTGACAGTTCTTCTTGATAGTGGGGTAACTCACAATTTTATTGATGAGGAATTTGTCATGAAAAGAGGGCTTAAAGCAGAAGATTTTGAGGGATTCAATGTTACTGTAGCTGATGGATTCACTGTGCCTTACACACAGGTGGTGAAACAACTCAGGATGACCTTAGGAGATTATGAGTTATGTGATGACTTTTATGTTGTTGGCATTGGGGAGACAGATCTTGTATTGGGTGTTCAATGATTGCACTCTATTGGAGGCTATTACATGAACCATCAAACTATGGAGTTTAAATTTCATTCTAATGGGAAAGAAGTCTTATTGAGAGGCTTATTGAATAGATCACCTAAGGTGGTCACTACAAAAAGGATGGAGAGGACATTTCGAAGAGGACAAGTAGCATGGGCAGCAAGAATCATAATCCATCCAACAAGCTCTCCAAAGAATCAAGGTAATTTCCATTTTGAAATTCAAAATATTCTTGATAAGCATAGTATAGTTTTCAATGATTTTCCTCCAAGATTACCACTAGATAGAGGTTTTGAGCATGTTATAGAGTTAGAATAGGGTATCAAACTAGTTATAACAACTCTATACCACCATCCAAGAGGTTATAAGGAAGAAATAGAAAAAACTATTAAGGAACTCCTAGACATGGGATTCATAAGGGCTCACTCTAGTCCATTTGCATCATCTGTGGTACTTGTCAAGAAAAAGGATGGTATAATGAGAATGTGTATCGACTATAGGGATCTAAACAAGAAGACCATAAAAAATAGGTATCCCATACCACACATAGATGAACTCTTGATGAGTTACGTGGTGTTGTATACTTCTCAAAAATTGACTTAAGATCAGGGTACCATCAAATCCGCATGAGGAGGGAAGATGTGGAAAAGACTACTTTCGGATGTCACTATGGGCACTTTTAATTTCTTGTTATGCCATTTGGCCTCACTAATGCACCAGAAATGTTCCAATCTTGTATGAATAAGGTATTCAGCAAGCATCTTTGAAAATTTGTTTTGGTATTTTTTGATGATATCTTTATTTATAGTAAAACATGGAAAGAGCATCTAAAGCACATAGACACTATTTTGGGAATCTTGGAGCAGAAATCCTTCTATGCTAAACTATCTAAATGTGAGTTTGGTTTGATAGAGATCCTATATTTGGGACATATTATAAGTTCTAAAGGAGTACAAGTTGATCAACAAAAAATGCAGGCAATTTTGGATTGGCCTCCACCCACTAATCTTACACAGTTGAGAGGTTTCTTCAGGTTGTGTAGCTACTATATGAGATTTTTCAAGGGATTTTCTTAGATTTTTTCCCCCTTGACTGATTTGAAAAAGAAATGAGCTTTTATTTGGACAAAAGAGGTACAAAAAACATTTGATAAGCTTAAGGAGGTAATGAGTTCATGCCCTGTGCTTGCAATTCTAGATTTCTCTTTACCTTTTGTTGTTGAATGTGATTCTTTTGAAGAAGGTATAGGGGCCATCCTAACTCAAAGGGCACATCCAATAGCATTTGAGAGTAGAAAATTAAATCAATCAGAGAAAGGTTACTCCATTTACGATAAGGAAATGTTGGTAATCATGCACGCGCTTCATAAGTTTAGACAATATTTGGTATGTGGGAGATTCATTGTAAAGATAGACCATAATAGCCTCAAGTTCTTCTTGAACCAAAGGGATTTGAATGATCATCAACAAAAATGGGTAAGCAAGTTGCAAGCTTATGATTTTGATATTGAATACATGAAAGGAAAGAATAATGTGGTTGTTGATGCTCTCTCAAGAAAGCCCACTTTGTGTTCCTTAACATCTATCTCTGCTAATTGGAAAGTCTCCATAATTTCAGAGTATGCTAAAGATTTCTTTGCCACAAATATTTTGGATAAGTTACTAGATGATAACATGTACAAGGTTGTTGATGAATTGATTTATTACAAGAACAAGATCTTCTTAGTGCCAGGATCAAAAACTGAGGAGAGGATATTGAGGAACTTTCATGACACACCTTTGACTGGTCATCAAGGATACTTCAAGACATACATGAAACTTTGAGAGTGGTTTCCATGGAAGGGTATGAAGGAGGATTTCCTTAAACACATTAAGGAATGTATGGTATGCCAACAAAACAAGAGTGAGAAAATTTTCCCTATAGGGTTGTTGCAGCCACTTCCTATTCCTGAACAAAATTGGGAAAGTATTTCCATGGACTTCATCATTGGGTTGCCCAAGGTTCAAGGTAAGGATTGCATATATGTGGTGGTAGATAGAATAACTAAGTATGCACATTTCTTTCCCATCACATCTGATTTCAAGGCATCACAAGTGGCCGAATTGTTCTTCAAGGAAATTTTTAGGTTACATGGCTTGCCTAGAAACATTGTCAGTAACCGGGACAATAGATTCCTCAGCTCTTTTTGGAAGGAGCTCTTTCATTTGGCAGGAACTGAACTCACTCCTAGTACTAGCTATCACCCTCAAACAAATGGACAAATAGAGATAGTTAATAAATGGATAGAGGGATATTTGAGGAACTATGTTTCAAATCAACAACATGCTTGGGTGAAATGGTTGCACCTAGGTGAGTATTGTTACAATACATCTCATCACATGTCTATTGGTATGCATCCTTTTCATGCTCTTTATGGTTATGATTCCCTTTCATTTGTTGATCTAGTACTTTCAGATAGCAGAGTACCTATAGCAAGTGATTTCATTAAGCAAAGCCAAGACATAATAAGGTCCCTCAAGGATAATCTACAACATGCATAGAACCAGTAGAAGTTGTACGCTGATAGGAAAAGGACTAAAATATATTTTGAGGTGGGAGATTTGGTATTTTTCAGGTTGCAGCCATATAAGCAAAGCACCTTGAAGAGAAGTGGGGCAGAGAAGCTCAAGCCAAGGTCCTATGGGCCTTATAAGATCATCAGGAAGGTAGGAGAGGTAGCTTATGAATTGGAGCTCCCACCAAATAGAAAAATACTTAATGTTTTCCATGTCTCTTGCCTGAAGAAGGTTCTAGGCCAGAAAACCATAGTATCTACAAAATTACCACCTCTTGATGATGAAGGGAAATTAGTCTTAATACCAAAAGAGGTTTTGGATACAAGAGAGAAAAGATTGAGAAATAGGAGCATCGCAAAGCATTTGGTCAAATGCAAAGGATTATCATTGGAGGATGCAACTTGGGAAGAAGCACATATTCTTGAGCATCCTAGCCTTCATTTCTTGATGACAAGAAATATTTGGGAGGGAGGACTTGTCATGTCCCCTTTTCAAATAATTAAAAATAATAACTTTTGTTAAGGCTGGCAGGCTCAAAAAGTGAAGTTTCAGGAAAAGGGGCTAATCTTTGGAAACCAATTGGTTAATAAATGATAATTTTTATTAAAATATGTATTATTGATCCCTCTTGGTCATGAGTTAGGGTTATGCCCTCTTTTAAAGGGGTTTGGAGGCATTTCGGGCTCATTCTAAAACTTGATTTTTTGCTCATTGCTTTGTTGTTCTTCAGAGGCTGCCAAACCTATGGAGAAGGAGACCCAAAGATGGGATTTTTCCATTTTATAGGAATTATAAGGATGGGAGTTTGAGGCCATTCCATGTGCAAGCTCATGCAGAGTTTTCCCTTGTGCTGAACAGTGCAAATTTGTGAGTTTTCGAGTGTGTTTCTTGTAAGAGTTTGGTGTTTCTGGTTGAGTATTTCATATTAGTTTGGTTTTCTACTATATTGCAGAAATTTTGATGTTAAAATAGAGTTGAATATATTTCTTGGGTTGTGGTTATACTTATGTGATAGATTATTAGTGTTTTATGGTGTTTCTGGGCTATTTTGTGTTGTTTTTAGGAGCCCGATGAGCATTGTTTTTGTCCTCCATTTGGGAGCTATTGTGTAAAATATATATAGATCTAGAAATTTAATTTTGTAGGCCATTATTCTGGTTAAATTTCTATAAAAATTTCTACTTTCAGATTTATCAATAATATGTGAAGCTGTGAAGTTTTTGGCACTATTTCGGGCATACCTGATTTGGGTTTTATTGAGAAATTGCATAATCTATCAAAGTGTTGATTATTTGATTTAATAATCTGATTAGAGGACTAAATATGATATAAAAATTAGAAAGGGGACATTTCAAAACTGCACTCACTGTTACATTAGATCTCAATTTCAGATCTCTGTACCTCGCATGTCTTCCTTCACAAATTCACTTTCATACTTAGCTCTTTTCTTTACATCATGCATACAACATCACACACAACCGCTACTTCCATATCATGACCACACTAAAATAAGGAAATACATTCCTTCCTTTATAACACACTCAAATAATTACAAATGAGTTGACATACAATATAAAAGTTTCCACACGCTACATCAAAATTACACAAAACTGTCAGCTTCCAAATACAATAAATCTTTACTCATGTGACCTCAAAGTCTATGCTATCATCCATGTCACTATCAATGTTTCTTCAAATTCCCTTTAACTACGCAAAATCATATTACAACCTGATTAGGAGATATCATTCAATTTTTAGAAACCGCTATTGAGGAACACTGCCTGAATACTGCTTCCACCAAAATGCTCATAACTTCCATGAATAAATGAATTACTATCAACACTCTTAACCATAGACATATAACATATCAAAGAGTATATCCTCAACATCACATAGCTCCAACTACAATAACCCATGTGCGCTAATCCAAACTCTATCTTCTTCTCTGCAAGTCTTCAGTAAATCATTGTGTTGACATCAATGACAATCATAGTCATGAATGCAACAACTACTACAGAATGGCTGCCAAACATTTAGCATTCATTCCTAACAATCTCCCCCATTGGCATTGATGGTAACATAGATGAAAAACATCCAATGTTCCAAAAATCCAATACTAAAACACTACTTCAAATCCTCTTCATCAATCAAATCTTGCTTCGTTATCCTAATAAGTTCTCTCCAACAGATGTTTCAAATTTTTTTTCATGTATACTTCTCCCCCATTGACATTAATGACAGAAATTTCATCACTATGTCAACAACAACTCAATGTCAAAAGACACTATTCAGAAAATACATTTACTAGAGTCCTCATGACTCAGCTCAGATACACATACTCCCCCATAGAGGAAGTACCAACATCTAGTCTAGAAGAAAGATAAGGCTCATATACCATTGGATGGATGCAACCAACTGCATCACTTTTCAAAAGTAGGTTGGGGCATAACCCCAAGCATACCTCTCAGATATTCAAATGTATCCTTAGGAAAAGGCTTTGTAAATATATCTACTATCTGCTCCTTTGTACTTATGTACTCAAGTTTGACTTCTTTCTCAGCAACTTTCTCTCTTACAACATGATACTTAATATCTATATGCTTTGTCTTAGAATGTAATACAGGATTCTTAGACATACTAACTATGCTAGTGTTGTCATAATGTATAACATCAAGCTCAACAAATTTTATTCAATTATCTGGTTACAATTGTTTGCTGCTGCTAAATATTTTGCTTCTGTTGTGCTTTGTGAGATACAATTCTACTTCTTTCTTAGCCAAGAAACTAATCTTCCTCCAAGCAAAAATGCTCCTCCACTGGTGCTTTTCTTATCATCAACACTACCTCCCCAATCAGCATCTGTATATGCACATATGGTAAAATCATCAGATTTTTCATACCATGGTCCATAGTCCATTGTGTCTCTTAAATATCTCAGTATCCTCTTTACTATTGCATAATGTGATTCTCTAGGTTCAGCTTGAAATCTTGCTACAATTCCAACTGAATGTGCTATATTAGGTCTTGTATGAGTCAAATACTACAATCCTCCAATCATAGATCTGTATTTCTTTTGTTCTACTGCAGGGGTCTCATCTGTGCTAGATAACTTATGTCCAATCACTATGGGTGTTCCAACTGGTTTACAATTCTCCATTCCAAATCTTTTCAACAAGTCATTTAGGTACTTTGTCTAACTTACAAAGATACCGTCATTGTTTTGTGTTATCTTTAATCCCAAAAAGTATTTCATTTCACCAATCATACTCATTTCAAATTTAGTCTTCATTTCATCAGCAAATTTGTCACTAGCTTCATCTTCTGCTCCAAAGATAATGTCATCAACAAAAATAACTATAACCAACAAACCATTTTCAATTTCTTTTGTGTATAGATTGCTATCATCTATTCCTTTTGTAAATCCCAATTTTAACAAATACTTATCCAGTCTTGCATACCAAGTTCTAGGTGCTTGTTTAAGTCCATATAAAGCTTTCTTTAATTTACATACCATGTCTCCTTCTTGAGTTAAGGTAAAACCTTCAGGCTACTCAATGTAGACTTCTTCTTCCAATTCTTCATTCATAAATGTTGACTTCACATCCATTTGATATACTTTGAATTTCTTGTAAGTTGCATATGCTAAAAACATTCTTACTGCTTCAATTCTTGCAACAGGTGCAAAGGTTTCTTCATAGTCAATTCCTTCTTGCTATGAGTAACCCTTACATACCAATCTTGTTTTGTTTCTTACTACTTCTCCTTGTTCATTCATTTTGTTTCTGAATACCCATTTAGTTCCAATAACATTCTTGTCTTTAGGTCTAGGGACCAATTCCCATGTCTTATTCTTTTCAATTTGATCTAGTTCTTCTTTCATAGCATTAGTCCAACTTTCATCTTCACAAGCTTCATTAGTAGTCTTAGGTTCAATTTGAGAAATCAAACATAACTGTTCTTGTGCCTTATTTTAAGTTATAACTCCTCTTTTGATGCTCCCAATAATTTGTCCAATAAGATGATTTCTTAACAAACTCTTGCTAGGTGTCACTGTCATAGATCTCTCTTCAGATGTAGGCTCTTCAATGACTTCATTGTGGCTTTCATTCAAAAAATCACTGTCAATTTCATAAAATAATTTAGTAGATCTAGTGTTAGGTTCAGGATGAGCTTCTTCATCTGATTCATAATCAAACATTCTTTATTGAATTTTGAACTTTTCATCAACTTTAACATTTGTGATTTCAACAATAGTCTTAGTTCTTTTATTGTAACATCTATAGGCTTTTATTTTCAAAGAATATCCAAGAAATATACCTTCATCACTTCTAGGATCAAACTTTCCAATATCATCATCTCTCTTTATATAACATTTGCTTCCAAAAATTCTAAAATACTTAACTGAGGGTGCATGTCCAAACCATAATTCATAAGGTGTCGTGTCTGTGTCTACTTTGATTTGTACTCTCTTCATTTTATACACTGCTATGTTCACTACTTCTCTCCAGAATATCTTCACCAAATCAGTCCCAAACAACATAGCTCTTGCTGCTTCAGTCATTGATCTATTTCTTCTTTCTGCAATGCCATTTGTTCAGGTGTTCTAGGGGCTAAATACTATCTCTTAATTCCATTTTCTTCACAAAAGGTGTTAAACTCTCTAGAGGTAAATTCTCCGCCTCTATTAGATCTCAAACATTTAATCTTCATTCCAGATTCATTCTCAACTTTATTCTTAACAATCTTAAACTTATCAAATACTTCAAATTTTTCTTTAAGAAATGCAATCCACATCATTCTTGTAAAATCATCAACAAGAATCATAAAATACCTTTCTCCATAGAATCCTCTAGTCCTAGTAGGACCACTCAAATCTATATGAACAATCTCCAGCTTCTCTGTAGATGTAAACTTCTTACTGGGAAAAGAACTTCTCTTCTATTTAGCCATTACACATTCTTTGAAAATCATGTTAGTAGGCTTCACAATTTTAGGCAAATCTCTTACTGCAAGTATAGTACTTACTTTCACAATGTTATCAAAGTTTATATGACAAAACCTTCTATGCCATAACCAAATGTCATCAATCTTAGTAATCAAACATGTCATCTTAGTAGGATTCAACTGAAATACATTACCTCTGGTTCTAGATCTGGTTCCAATCATATTTCCATCTTTATCCTTTATCACACAAGTTTTATTAGTAAACCAAACTTGATATCCCTTATCAACTAACTGTCCAACACTCAAAAGATTATTTTTCAATCCATCCACAAAATAAACATCATCAGTATTAGTCTTTCCATCAAGAGTAATAGATCCTATACCTTTAATCAAACAAGGTGCATTGTTTCCAAATCTAACAACTCCTCCATCATATTCATTAAACTTTATGAACTTTTTCATGTCTCCAGTCATATGATGTGAACAACCATTGTCTATAATCCAATTAGCTTTCTTTTCAACTTGAGAAACTAAGGATTTTTCTTCCTTAACATCAGTTTTAGGATTCTCTTCTTTAATTGCTACAAATCCTATGTCATCATTATTTTCAGTATCACTTTCATTTAAAGTTCTTTCTATACTAGCTTCAAGATCTTCATCATTAGCATAATAACATTCCTTAGATCTTCTAGGTTTGAAATTGTTTTTGAACTTTTTAACTCTCTTAGGACATTTAGATGCAAAATGACCATATTCTTAACAAGTCCAACATTTAAATATTTTCTTACCCTTTGGTTCTCTTTTTAGAAGCAAGGCAATACCTTCTTCAATCTTCTTGTCTTCTTCATTTCTAGATCTGACGCTGCTAGCATAATCTTTGCTCATATTGATGCTTCCTGAAAAATTAGGGAAAACACTAAGAGCACTGAATGTTGTCTCCATTCTAGGTAAGTCTCCTGATAATCTCAAGTTTATTTCTACTGCTTCCAATCTTCCAAGAAGAGTCTCTCTTGTAAAGTTTGTTGTACAAGGTATAACTTGTTCAATCATCTATGTTATCTACTTAAATACAGGAGTCAATGTCCTCATAATTTTCTATATCACTTCATTCTCTATCTTTGTTCCTCCACAAGATTTTATACATGTAATAATTTTTGACATTCTACCAATATAGCTTCTAATAGATTCACCTTCCAACATTCTTATATCTTCAAATGCGCATATCCAATTATGTAATCTAACTCTTTTTGCATGGTCATCACCTTCAAAAGTAGAGTGTAAAGCATTCCAAATTTCATGAGATTTTTTCAAATATTTTACTTGACTGTACTCATTCTCTAGAAGGGCTGTCAAAAGTGCTTCTCTTGCAAGTATGTTACACATGAATAGATATCTCTCATCCATAGTACATGTTTCAATATTGTCCTCTTCAATGATAGTCTTATCATTCTTTGTAATCAACCAATAACCTAGTCCTAAACATAGTAGGTGTGTCTTCATCTTTTCTTTCTAGTTGTCAAAATTTACTCCATCAAACTTAGGGCTTTCTTTCTTGAAATTCACCATGGATCTCCTTAAGTTTTTAAACTTCTTTTTCAAGGACCTTCCACTTTGATACCAATTGTTAGAAAGTAAAGTCCACCAAGATAACTGAGAGAGGGGGGGGGGTGAATCAGTTATTAGATAATTATAACTTTTATAATCTTCAACAACATTAAACCATATAAGCAATATAATTACCAACCATAGAAAGATATTCATACACAATAACACAATGACACAATGACACAAGATATGTTGACTAGGGAGCCTCTTGATCAAAGAGTAAACCCTGGTGGGAATGATGCCCACAAAAGATGCACTAATATGAATATTACTTGTGAAAGGATGGACTTTGTTAGGAGTCTTATGGAATACATTCAGTACATATGAATCCCTGTTAGGAGATTTTGAATCCCTGTTAAAAGATTCTAACCCTGTTAGGAGTTATGGAAGACATAAGGACCCACTTCCCAAAAAGATTTAGGGTAAAATCACCGAACACACTATCCAAATAATCTTTTCATTACTCAACATAATAATATATTACCTCTTCTTTGGCTATGCCAAACTACACTCATTGTTACATTAGATCTCAATTTTAGATCTTTGTACCTCACATGTCTTCCTTCACAAATTCGCTTTCATACTTAGTTCTTTTCTTTACTTCATGCATACAACATCACACACAACCACTACTTCCATATAATGACCACACTACAAAAAGGAAATACATTCCTTCTTTTACACCACACTCAAATAATTACAAATGAGTTGGCATACAATTACAATATAAAAGTTTCCACATGCTACATCAAAATTACACAAAACTGTCAGGTTCCAAATACAATAAATCTTTACCCGTGTGACCTCAAAGTATGTGCTATCATCCATGTCACTATCAATGTGTCTTCAGCTTCCCTTTAACTATGCAAAACCAGATTCCATCCCTATTAGGAGATATCATCTGATTTCCACAAACCACTACTTAGGAACACTACCTAAATACTGCTTCACCAAAATGCTCATAACTTCCATGAATAAATGAATTACTATATGTGCTCTTAACCATAGACATATAACATATCAAAGATTATATCCTCAACATCACATAGCTCCAACTACAATAACCCATGTACGTTAATCCAAACTCTGTTTGCTTCTCTACAAGTCTTCAGTAAATCACCATGTTGACATCAATGACAATCATAGTCATGAATGCAACAACAACTGCTACAAAATGACTGCCAAACATTTAGCATTCATTCCTAACACATTCTTGGGGGAGTTTTGTTAAGGAAATGGAGAATATTATAAAATAATTTTATGTTTGGATTGGTGATGTTTTTCATTCCATATGTTGCCATCCATGCCAAAGGGGGAGATTGTTGGAGATTTGCCAACAAGCCAGTGTTGAATTTATGTTTGTCATTGATGACAAAATATGGTAAGCATCATGCATGGTAGCTTTATGTAGATAGCTTTGAGCATATGTTGTATGGATATGTTATCAGCATGATATCATAGACACAGAGGTTGATTTTGAGTGTAGACAATTATACAGTTGTTTATATCAGTAGTGTTCCTGATAGGTCCTAGGAAGAGTTTTGTATGTGATTTTTAGTATAGTTATGATGGTGCCTTGCACATTTATATTTGTGTAGAAGACATGTTCATGATGCTATGTTCATGGATGCAGAGTTAGTTGTGAGTACAAGTGGAGTTGTGATGTATCTAGTTTCCAATTATAGTTTCTTGAGATTATCTAATGGAGCCGACATTGTTTATATTATCTTAATAGTTGCACCTATCATTTTGGTATGTGTGTTTGGTTAAGAGCACATAACATATTTTAGCATGACAAGAAAGTTTCAGTTAATTTGGTGGAGCCAACTATGTGAAGTGACACATCTACTCATATTGAGTTGCACAGTCCTATTTGTTTTGTGTGCTTGATATAGCTAGGTATGTGTAGGATCATGGTATGCCAAACTAGGCCCTTAAGTTGCAATGAAAATTCAAAAAATCAAGTTTAGGAAAGTTGACATAAAAATTTCAACAAGTTATAAATATTATATCAAAAATATGTAAGAAGAGAATCTGTAGAAAATTGAATTTAGTTTCTAAGATACTAGGCCTTTTTTCAAAAAAACTTATTCTATATGTTGAAAATTTCAAATTTCAATGTAGTAGTACGAAAATTTCAGGAAAAAATAAGTAGGTGTATGTCTGACCACCTTAAACAAAACCAAATGATAATATTTTTTAAAAGATTCTAGATATAATTAGTAGACTCCTGTCTAGATGTGAGACATTTTTTTTTAATTTTTCCATGTAAATAATTAATTATTATTTTTCATCTACAACTTTTTGAGAATACAGAAACTCTCATGTCTGACCACGTTAACTTAGTCAAAACTTTATCAAATTGAAAACTTTTTTTATTTTTCTTGTAGTAGGAAAAACATAGAATGTGACACATGTTTTGGACTTCAAAAATATTATATAGTTTGAAAGTTATAGCTATTTTTCAATAAGTCTATCAATCAGGACTAGAAAGATAACAAGTAGGTGTATGTATGACCACATTAAACAAAATCAAATGATAATATTTTTTATAATATTATAGATAAAAGTAGTAGACTCATGTCCAGATGTGATGTATATTTTTTTGTATTTTTTTTCCAAGTAAATAATTAATTATGATTTTTTTGCTACAAATTTTCTTGAATATAAAAACTCTCGTGTTTGACCACCTTAACTTAGTCTAAACTTCATCAATTGAAAGAACTATTTATTATTATTGTATTACATGAAGCATAAAATGTGATTTATATTTCAAATTTAAAAAATGTTATATTGTTTGAAAGTTATAGTTGTTTTTCAAAGATTCTATCAATGAGGACTTTTTTTTCGCATCACCACTTTTTGACATACCATGATCCTGCACATACCTCTTCAATCTCCTCGTTGAATCCATAATAAAATGATATACCATGCATTGTTTTCTCCATATAATCAATTCATAAAGTCAACACAATTTACATAACCCAAGAATTCAATTGTGTCAGCTGGAAATCTGAATTCTTCCTTCAAATGTAAATTGCTGACTCTCAGTCAATACTATGTTCATCTCCTCGGTCATCACTATGTAACTTGGTCATCTCTTCAAACTGTCTTCCTCGACTAACACTATTTTTCTTGGTAATTTCCTATTGCTCGACATAAACTAATGTTCATTCAACACTAGATTTAATCGACATCTATTGGTGCTCTGCTAACACTTTTTGGCAAGTTGACTATACTGTTGTATATTACTATGATTTAGTGTTGTCATTATGGTGAAAAATTCAACTGGATTTTTTGAGTCAGTGCACTTACTCATAAGATCAAAATTTTTCTAAGTATGAAAGACTAGATAGTCAGTGAAGCACCAGATGAATAGAGCATTAATGCACATGCGTATGACCAAGTTTTGGCATGCGCCCTTGAAGATAAGCTTTTGGATAAGTTATTAAGCTATGGTTAAGAGAGCATGATTAGATGAGTTAGTATGATGAAGATACAACGAGTTAAAGTAACACAAATAGTGAGTGGCATAACAGAACATAGTATGGAGTGGACTATTAGTATTTTGGTTAGCGGTTATAATATTGTTTTGTAAAAGCTATGTGCCTATTGTAAATGTGTTATAGACTTGTTAATATCATTGTATTTAAACACGTCTTAGCCAACTCATTTGGAAGCATTGTATGTAATTAGTAATAGGTGGACTTAGTGAATAGTTTTGTTTGCACATATAAATAAGACACATGCCTTTGTATTTGAGTATGGCATATATAGAGTTGATAGAAGATAAGTGATGCGGCAGTGGTCAACAGAAGCCTCCAAAGATTGAGCAAAGTTGAGATCTCAATCCCTCAACACCCAAGGTGAAGGGTCTAGTGCTGAAATACTTATGACAAGTATCAAAAGGACTTGATTTAAGGTTATCACAACCCTACAAGACAATATCACCTAATCACTAGGCTTGTCAAAGTCCCAAGCACCAAGAAACAAGAATTCACTAAGAGATCTCCTCAAGGAAATAAGTACTCAAACCCCATGAAATGGACACTAAGACTAGGGGTGGCTTATAAACATTTCTCTAGACTTTTTAGGCCTTATCTTGATAGTTCCAATGGTTCTTTCACCATTGAGAAACTTCTGAGGTTATGCTGCTGCACAAACCTAGTATCCTACTTGTAGCCCTTCCTAGAAGGAATACTAGACATAACACAAATTAATCCCAAATGAATAAATGAATGGGTTGAGGATTCTGATACCCTTTTGGGGTTTACTAAACATGCCTAAACACCAAGGAGTGGAAATGAGTGGAGGTTTCTGCTGTTGCAATGTTAGACTGGGCTAATAGGCCTAATTAGGGCCCCAAATGCACTACAAGTGCTTCCTCTCCTATGCCAACTCACAAATCAAGTGTGGGAGAATATGTGGAAATGTGAACCAACTTAGAATCCAAGTTTTTAAGTCCTGAAGAATCCCCAACTGCAACCTAGGATGACTGTCCTAGTTACTCGACTGGTGCACACATAGAGATGTACACCTAGGGTCTAGTGGAAAATCCACTCCTCTACAAATCCACCCCTCTAGCCTACATAATCTGAAATTAAATTGAGAGAACTTGTATTCCACAAAGGGGCATCAATTTCCCATGGTGGAATGTGCCTAAACAATCAGGCCCTATTAGAAACCCTATTTTTAGGCCTCAATTCTAGGCACCTTCACTAAAAGTCTAATAACTTCCAACCTGGGTTGACTCAACACATGAGACTGATTGTAATAGAAATAAGATTCAAAATTCCAACCTATAGGATCAATAGATCATGCCCTTGTGTCTGTACCTATCCGTACAGTTGCATGATACACAAAAATCTATAGAGAAATGATGGTTTTTGTATTGATAAATGCCAAATTACATGTTGTTATCCTATCACCCACCTATAAGGGCTTATATAGGATAATACCAATGGTTACATGAGTGTTTTTAACCAACTAGCCATTTGGGAGGGTTAATTACAATGTTTGACAACTTTTAGGAAGTTGCTCGAAAGTTGCTTGACAACTTTTGAGCAACTTTGACAATTTTGCATTATTTGCAAATCTAATGACCAAAATTGGTCTTTACCTTATTTTGATGATCCCCAATGGATCCAAACATATAAAATCATAAAAATACCTAAGACTAGGGTGTTGGATCATAAATGACCAATAGTTAAACCAATGGCTCATAAAATGCCAACTTGGAACTATGGTCTTACAATGAGATCCAAAGACTAACCCTTATCCTAACCATGACTAGAGGCCTCTAAAGACCTTAGTCTAATATCCTAGACTTCATAGGAGTGCCTGTTGAATTTGGAGTAGGAGTAGGTGCTCCTACACCTATAAGAAGAAGTATGCAAAGAGTAGTCAGTATCATATAGAGCTTTACAAGAGGTTAAAGCATCAACACACATAAGTAATTGATCAGACAAGAAGTGTCATAGAAGTAGTTCACTATTGTAGATATAGTGTGTATCTGATATTCAGAAGGTTGTAGCCTTCACCCATTTGAGCAGTGAGCTCTAGGATAATGTTTCCTCAACCCTAATAGGGTTAATTGTAAAAGAATCCTAACAGGGTATGACCCTTGACAAGGTCATTGTACTTAAGCATTGTAATGACAGCTCCTAATAGGGCTAAGGAACATTAACAGGTTCATAAGACACAAGTACAATTATTAGTGGGTATTAATTCTCACCATGGTTTTTCCTTTGGCCAAGGTTTCCCCATAATCATATATGGTGTTATGTGTTATGTGTTGATTACTTTACATGCTTTAATATTCAGTTCAATAATTAAGAAATTGAGTTAAGTTTCAAGTATCAGAAAGTAATTATATAGAATATTGATTCACCTCCCCCTCCTCCTAGTGTTCCCATTCCTAACAATTGGTATCAGATATTTGGTCCTCTAAAGACAAGTTTAACCACTTGAGGAGATCATGGATTTGGAAGAGGTGAAACATCTAAAGAAGAATCTTGAAGAAGCTCTTGAAGACCTTGACAGATTTGAAAAAGAAATTGAAAAACTAAAACAAAAGGTTAGTGGTTCTCAAGTATTCATCAAGAAATTGAGAAAATATTTGAAGGATAGTTCTAATAGTGATTTAGGGAAAATGGTCAAAAAGATGAATGAGGAAAACACATCTCTAAAGGATCAAATTGAAGAGTTGGATGAAAATCTATTTAACAATCAAGAAGCCTATGAAGAACAGGTCAAAGAAAAAAAGTAGTTGGATGAAAACCTGAGGCAAGAAAACATGAAAATATTGGAGTTAGAGAACATTAAGAAGAAGATGGAATCTGAATTGACTGAAGCAAAGAATCATATTGACAAATTGCACACATGAAAAGATCTAATAGAGTCACATTTGTATGCACAAAAGATTAAAGGAGATACCACTGGTATTGGATTCAATGAAGCACAAAATCAAATCAATGATATGTGAGGAAGAATGAAAGCACCAGAAGAATCTACAGAAGCCAAGAAGACTGAAGATCATACTGAAGATAAAGTAGAACCATCTAAAGATGAGTGTAAGCCAATAAACAAAACTTGTTATGCTTGTACCAAGCATGCTCACATAGAAAGAGATTGTAAAGAGGTAAGACCTTTTAATGGTTAATATTATTCATGGAATAAGTTTGGTCATAGAGCTATGAATTGTAGATCAAACCAAAGAATTCATACTCAGCAAAATTAAAGAATTCATCGACATTACAATGTTAGAAGTCCTCAGAACATTACATGTCAGATATGCAATTATAGTGGTCATATAGCTAGACAATACAGTATGGTAACTCACATCAATGCACCGAGGAATATAAGGCCTCCAGTTATTTTTCACACTTGTAACAAGGTTGGACACATCTCAAAGTTTTGCAGATCACAAGTGCAAAGAAAAGAAAGACCTAATGAGTCACAAAAGTCAATTTTGGATGAATCTGGAGAAGTCAAGTTTGTGAAAGCTAGAGAAGATGTGAGCTTTATTTGGATAGAAGTAAAGAAGGATAATGTTGATGAGTATGTATTGGATGCATTTTTAATGGATGCACCCTATACTTCTAGATGAATGACCCTCATGGTCATAGGGGGGGCTAGATTAGCTCTAGACCCCTACGCAGATGGTATAATTACCATCATAGTATGTGCCTCTGGTTATAGCAGTTTGGATACTAAGTGATGTAGTATGCAAGAGTGCACTACCTAATTGATAGCAGAGACAAAGAACAAAATTCTCTATTGCATTCTATGTTTATGTGACAAGTATTAATGGTGGAAAGTTGATTTAAAGTCACCAAAGATCCATTATTCATACATTTTCATTCGATTTCAAGACTTTGGAGAGCACATGAGATCAAAGAAGTTTGTGTTGAAAGATTGAAGTCGGTTTATGAGCAAAGAAGTGTGAAAACTATTGTGGAACCCTAGTTCAATCGCGATGATTCAGAAACCCTTGGAAACATATTTGAGAGATTTACCAAGTAAGTAATGGCCACTCTAGTTGTGTTTGATGTTTCTAAAAGGAAAAGATACATATTCAAGAAGCATCCTTTCAAGTCATTCCTAGATGACCTAGAAGAAGCACTCTCTAGGACTTCAATGGGAGTTATGCACGTAGAGGACATACGCGCATAAATTTATTGCAAGGAACCTATTGGATTGGATAGGATTAGGTTGTGCTTATATACAATGATGAAACCTGACAACACATTCATGAATGAGTATGCACACCTTGAAAATCACCCAATCATTGAGTATGTGATAGCATATGAATTATATGAATTTGAATGGATTAAGATTCCATTGAGAAGAATTCATGATGACTTGTTTTGCATAGGAGAAGTCCCTGTTAGAATAACTACTAATCTCGTTCATGAGATGATAGGACTACCTAAGACCAGTGCCATCCTTCCCACTGGAAAGGATGTCAGGAAACTGGTGGAATAGGCTTGTAAATAATGTAGTGATAAGCATGGCATGACCATAGAACCAATTGAAGAAAAGGATATCAAGCTTATGGTAATAATACTGGGTTATAAGTTTCAACATGCAAATAGGGTGAATAGTGTGTCCATAGACACTATTTTAGCAACCATCAGAATTGTGAAAGAAAAAAGTGAATTCAACTTCTGTGAGATCTTGCATGCATAGTTGATGGATAACATTAGAGATATCAAACATGATAAGAGAAAACTATTCAATTTTGGCTCACTTATCATCTATATGTACTTTCATATAGTTGGTAAAGTTTCTGATCTATACCTTGATAAGAGTCTTCCTACAATGCCATAAATCTCATTCAAGGCATCAAATTATAGCACCTTAAAGTAAATTATAGACTTGGAGATCAAGACATTTAGAATAAAAATGCAGAGAAGGTATAGGATACCTAAGAGCATAGTGGAGAAGTACAAGGATAGCATTTGTTTCATGGTGGAGATAGATATCACTTGCATAGAACCTGTAGAGCCAAGAAATTAGTGGATTCATCCACTTGGTTATGAAGTGGAGGAAAACATTCTAGAAGCCTATGCACAAGTCCTATTATTTGTGCCCAAGGATCCTAATGAACCAAGATGGGGTACCTATGAGGAGAAACAAAGACAAGTAGATTCAGTTCTATACAGTGTAGGTACCAAAAGAAAAGCATCAAAAATCACCTCTAAGATACAAAAATACATGGTGTCACTCAAGTAGACCTAGATAAGTTAAGGGAAGCCAAGATTTAAATTTAACTTGAAAGTGCACCCTCTTATGAAGTTAAAATAGAGAAGACTGATGACCCCAAGGAAAAGAAGATAAAGATGGAAGAAAAAACTCATGTGGAGTCCACTCCATCTCCCGAGCCAAGAAAGATACCTAAGAGGAAGAAGAATACTATTGCAAGCCATCTATTAGAAAGGTCCACAAGAAGCCAAGGCATAAAATATCAAGCACCTCCTGAGGTAGGATTCATACCGAATCTAGAAGTATTGAGAACAATAGTAGTAGATGAAGGAAAAATTAATCAAATAGCTAAGTTCTATGATAAGTATCATGAGATTGATAAATTTGAGATCCATTCCATGATTATCAAACACATTATTAAGTTTAAGAAGATAGTCTTGGAGCTTAAGGTAGTAGTTCCTGACCAATTATGGAATATACTTGATTCATTTAAGAGACATGCAATAGAAGAAGACTTTAGAATAAGGGAAAAGACTTTAGATGATAACCTTGTAGTATGTTCAGTTGAGGATAAAACACTATTGTTGGAAATAGTGAAGACTCACCTTAGAACCAAGCTAAGAACCTTGTAGAACATGAATAAGGACTATGAGTTGATTGCAAAGGAAATTGAAAAAGCATTTTAACAGGTATTTTTGGAACAACGCATGCATCCATCATCTGCACCTACAACTCAAGTTCCCTCTAAGAAAGTAAAAGCAGTTGAGATCCCAAATGTACCTATGATATGTCCTCAGGATTTTGTGCTTATGCCTAAAGCTAAGGAGGACACAATTATGATAGATAATGTAGAAATATCCATGGCAATGACATATAAGGACTTGGATAAGTTTGAGGAAGTATTTGTGAGCACCAAAGAAGTAGAAATTCTATGCGCTGATAATTCACCCTGCAAGCAATAAGATGTGTAGATTGAAGATATAACTAGAAAAGAAGAAGAAGAGGAGAAAGAAAAGGAAAAGGAGAAAGAGGAATAAGAGAAGGAAGATGAACCTGTAGATGAGCCCTCTATTGAAATTCTAGTGAATATAAATACTAAGGTAATGGATGTTAGTCAAAGTTCACTCCTTACCCGTAAGCCCTCAATGTCATTGTTGTCAAGTTTGACCCCTGACACAGTAAGTCTATATTCTTGGGGAAAGCTAAGAAGAAAAAAGTAATGAGGAATCCATTTTTTTTTAATTAGTCAACATTCTGAATAGCTTACTACCTAAAAAAAAGAAAGTGTCTAGTGTACATTCAGTGGATGATGTCGGTACCATAATAACAAGTTTCAAAGAAAAATTCTCAAGCCTAGAAGAATCAGCATCCAAGGTTGCAAAAGAAAAATATCTTAAGAAGAGGCTAAGTGAATTGATAGGTAACTTCACACTTGACCTTAGTTCTTTAAAGGTTGGTGAAGCTTTACTGAAAGACTTAGCAACTAAAGGAATACAAATAATAGCTGATTGTATGGATAAAGATAAACTTACATCAGATCTTTCCAAGAAGATTCAGGAAGTTGAATCCATGATAGAAGCAGTAAGAAAATTTGTGGAAGATCCATCCATAGATGTAAACATGTGCAATAATGTCTATCAAGGTCAGTTAGAGAAAATTGAGAAAGTAGAAAAAGAAATGGCCAAAATAAGGGCTAGGCAAACTCAGTTAAGAAATGCACTTGCGCCCTCTTTAGATGTGTTGAATTAGAATATCAAGGAGATTGATGCCATGATGGTGACATATGATCAAGGTATGAGTTCAGAGTTGGAGAATATGGAGAATTTGACTTATGCACTATGCACCCATCTCCAAATAGTAGATGCACTAGAGGTATTTTGGCAGTAAGAAATTGTAAACCTTCAAATTGCTTATCCAAATGTACTCACTATGTAAGTACTTGTAGATTCATTTTTGAGAGCCTTTGTCATTAATGTCAAAGGGGGAGTAGAGTATATAGTATAAGGGAGAATATGGAGCATTTTATATGACGTAAAAGGGAGTAGAGTATATAGTAAAAGGGAGAAATAAGATAGAGTATATGTTAGAAAGTTTTTGTGTAAGATACAATTTAGTAACTTCACCATATTCCTTTGTTGCCATTAATGAAAAAGGAGGAGATTTTTGGAAAGTTGACTATACTATTGTATATGACTATGATTTAGGGTTTTCATTATGGAAACAAAGTCATATGGAGTTTTGGAGTCATTGCACTTACTCATAAGATCAAAATTTGGCCAAGTATAGAAGACTGGACAGTTAGTGAAGCACCAAATGAATAGAGCATCAGTGCATGTGCGTATGACTAAGTTTTGGTATGCACCCTTGAAGATAAGAGTTTGGATATGTTATTAAGCTATGGTTAAGAGCACATGATCATATGAGTTAGTATGATGAAGATACAACGAGTTGAAGTAACATAGACAGTGAGTGGTAGAATAGAATAGAGTATGGAGCCGACTATTATTATTTTGGTTAGTGGTTATAATATTTTTTTGTAAAGGCTATGAGCCTATTGTAAATGTGTTATAGACTTGTTAATATCAATTTATGTAAACACACTTGAGCCAATTCATTTGGAAGCATTGTATGTAATTAGTTATAGGCTAACATGCACCTTTGTATTTGAGTATAGCATGAGATATAGAGTTGATAGAAGATAAGAAGTATGTGAAGAGAATTCGCTATGATATAGAGATTTACAAGAGGTTAAAGCATCAGCGCACATAAGGAACTGATCAAACAAGCAGTGTCAGAGCAACAGTTCACCATTGCAGATATAGTGTGTATCTGATATTCAGAAGGTTGTAGCCTTCACCCATTTGAGCAATGAGCTCTAGGACAGTGTGTCCTCACCTCTAACAAGGTTAATTGTAAAAGACTCCTAATAGGGTTTAACACTTCACAAGTTCATTGTACTTAAGCATTGTAATGACAACTCCTAATAGGGATAAGGAACATTAAGAGGTTCATAATACACAAGTACAATTATTAGTGGGTATTAATTCCCACTAAGGTTTTTCCTTTGGCAAGGTTTCCCTGTAATGATATCTAGTGTTATGTGTTATGTGTTGATTACTTTACATGCTTTAATATTCAATTCAACAATTAAGGAATTGAGTTAATTTTTAAGTATCAGAAAGTAATTATATAGAACACTGATTCACCCCCTCCCTCCCTCTCAGTGTTCCCATTCCTAATTATCTAGATCTTAAACAAAAGGTCCAATTCCTAATTATAAAGTTTGAAGACAGAGCCTAAAAGTAATTATCTAGCCCTGATATCAATTGTCAGGAATAGTCCCAAGAGATAACTGAGATGGGGGGGGCTGGGTGGGGAAAATCAGTTATCTACAAGATTCAATTTTTTATCCGATTAAGTATAGAAGAACATTAAGCATAAACACAATATAAGAACACTTAACACAACACCAAAATTTTGGTTACGGGGAAACCCAAATAGGTAAAAAGCCCAATGGGAATTAGCACCCACTATAAACTGCACTAGAGTATTATGATCTTAGTTAGAAGAACTTACAAACCTGTTAGGAGTTGATCTTTACAATGCATTAAGTATAGTGACATGGCCAAGGGTCAGACCCTGTTAGGACTCTTTTACAATTAACCCTGTTAGGGGTGAGGACACACTATCTGAGAGCACACTGCTCAAAGGGGTGAAGGCTGCAACCTTTTGTTTAACAAATACACATTATATCTAGATCTTGCGGAACTATGAGTAGACCTATTGTCTTGATCAGATCCAATGAATATCATACACTCTCTACTTTGTCACATAGACATTCTGCTGATGGCTCAATACTTTGCACCTTCTTCTCTTCTCTTTTCTTTCAACTATCTCCCATACTTAGCAATCACAAAATGACTGCCTATAAATGTAATACCCTCTCCTATGGTGATACATGGACTTTCAGATTTGGAAATTTTTATGATAGTCAGCACTATATATGGATAATGACATGTTTAGATACACTCATTTATGGTTATCATTTATATGTTCATGAAATTGAAAATCATCTATCTATATATGTTATATAGAGCTAACACAAGGATATGAATCTAACCACTATTATCTATGATGTTTTATATTCCATGTATATGTGTGTTTTATATGTTTTCATGACTCAGGAATAAGTTGTAGTTACTCACTCAATTGAGGTCCACAAGATGTATCAATCATGGTCATCTTGTTGGAGCTGTAAATTTTGGGCAAAATTTGGAGTCATATATAGTGATAAAACCCTAAAAAATGCCCTCTTAATTTCCCTACCTAATAATTAATGATGGAGTACATGAAATGGGATAAAATATTACATTAATTTTTAATTAAAAAGTTGAGATATTATGGAAGGAAGCTCTGTGACAAGATCAATCAAAATTCTATGATCAAATCCTTCAAAAAATGCTGGAATTTTCACCTACTGCAAAGATGATGCCGACAGAGGATGAAGATTGTCCAATTTTAAAAATCTAAAAAAGACCCAGTTTGGGAATTCAAATTTCCTATTTCTACATAAAATCTTAGCTTTCCATGAGTTGTTTTGATATTTCAACAGACCCAAATCTGAAAGTTAGGTAGTTATTTTTTGGTTAGTTAATTAGTTTTTCAAAATAATTTGTAATAAGGGTGTGTCTTTTCACCCTAATGAGGTGTGAAAGCCACTCAAACATATATATATACATAATGTAAAATGTAAAGAGGGAAGACAATACAAGATATATTTTCATAGGATATAATTCAATCAAAACTATAGTATGAACTCTAATGTATTATTTTTTTCAACATTAATAAAGATAAGTGCTCTTCTTTTTTATTTATGGTTATAAGTTATATGTTTTCAATTAGTCTTTCAGATTACTCTGTGAAACAGGGTATCCTACTGTGTTCTTTCATTGATTCATTTGTTTAATTTAATTTATACAATTTGAATAGTAGTTGCATGGTCTGATAACCTGTTATTGTTCCTTTCGAACTCTTAAGTTGGGTTAAAATCCATAGGACTAATTGTATAAGTTATTTAAATTTTTGTTTCAACTAAAGCCTATAGGATGATGGTCTTTCTTTACAAGAGTGAGCTACCTTAAAACTGTCTCTGATTGTATGTAGGATTGAAAGTTTTATGACTCTATAGCCCAACTATTTAGAAGGCACTGATCTAACTATTATTTGGAAATTGTCATTTGGTTCATACAATTGTAGTTTATAGATCATTAAAATCATTATTTCAAAAACATACTTTTAATTATTTAGTATAATCCATTTATTCAAGTATTATAGAATAGAGATTTTTTGGATATTAGTTTATTTCCTCAAAGGATCATTCACCACATTTGGAGGAACTTTGTTTGTTATGTACGTAGTTGTGTGACATAGAGAATTAAATAGTTCAAAGTGAAATTAGGCCTACCAACCTTGGATAGATTAAGCTAGAATTGCAGAGGTATCAGTGTGAACCTATCAGTTGGCCAAAAGTGAATTCATCATTTTTGGGCACCAACAAATTGGTGACTCTGCTAGGGAGAGTTTCTCACAATATATATTGTGAAGTTACCTAGAATTTTAGATTTCATAGCTCAGAATCAGAAAGTAGTTATATTAGTTTGTTTGGAAGCACACTCTACTAGAAGAAAGAACCTAGAAGCAAGACATTCCTCAAATGAGGTGGTGACTCTATTTGACAAAACATTTCAATTAGTGACTCTACTAAGGGAGAAGACCCAGAAGGAGATAAGTAAAGGTTTCCTCTTTTAAAGAGGTGGTGACTCTATTGAAAAGAACCTAATGTATACAGAAAAAAGTTACTACAAATTTAAATATTCAGTATGTACCAAAATACATACTCACATAAAGTATCAAATTTTTGTGACCCAAGACCAAAATTTATTATTGAAGTATATAGACCATTGAGTTTTGATAACATCCCTGGTGGTCAGAAAGATTTTCTTCTTAAAATAAAAAAATATGTTCCAAAATTTTGTGGAGATGGATCAGAATCACCAACAGAGCATTTGCAGGCATTTTGTAAATTTATTCTAGATTTTCATATCTATGCAGAAGATGTGATTATGAAACTATTTGTAAGATCATTGACAGATCATGCAGGTTTACTTTTTAGTATGACACTTGAACAAAGTATATCATCATGGAGAGAGCTTGAGCAATGGTTTCTTGATATGTTTCATGATGCAAGTGAAGATGATATGCATTATGAATGGGACAAGATTCAGGATCACAATATGGAAGAGGACTCTTACATATCTCCACTTGATGCATTTTTTGGCTTGGAGAGATTTGAAAGGGAGTCTTCTGCACATTTTCTAATAAGAACGGTGGACATTCTTCAAGAAATACCTTCAAACATTATGCCTTCACAAAAATAAATCATGAGAAAGGTCAAAAAATTGGGAATTACATCAGATGATCCTTTTGTAAAGCTCCTTGTGCATATATTAGAAGAAGATGATGAAGACAAAAAAAGGGAGGCTATTGCTCAAATTGAACAAGGCCTTGTGCTTGATGATTATCTTGGTGAGGAAGATGAATGCACTAGTTATACATAAGATAAAGAAGCATACATTCATGAGAACCATAATAATACCTGTGATGACATGGAGGATAAAAATTTGGATCAGATTGAAGAAGAATTTGTACACGATGAGATGTGTATGGAAACATGTATCAATGACCATGATGATGAGGAAGAAAACCTTCTCAGTACAAGAGAAATTTAAGCTTTATTAGACATAGAATACTAAATGCACACTGAAAAGAATGGTCCAAATTTTTTCTCAATCCACCATGGTAAGGAGGTAGATGGATTAGCCCATATTCAAGAGAAATCAAATTGTGGTGATGAAATAGAACTGCATGAACATGAGGAAGTTTCTGGAGATAATTTCAATGAAGATGTTAGTCTTGTTGATGAAAAACTTGATGATCCAAATGAAAATCCTCATGAATGTATACTTGAATTCTCTATGTTCCTAAATCCATTGTTTGAAGAGGAAGTAGATGAAGATATGTCTAATGTATCTATGTTATCAAATCCATTGTTTGAAGAGGATCCTTTATGCAATAGAATCCATCCGCATCATAATGAAGATAGTAGTCCTAATTTTAAAGTTGATGAAATGCATGAAGTGCATTCAGAGGGAGAGATATCTTGGAGTTCATCCTTTGAGCCAAAGGTACACCAAACATATGAAGATGAGATGGAATTAGCTAGACATGATGAAGAGAATGTGTTGAAGCATAGTTCTAAAATTTTTAGAAATGTCCTAGCTGATCAAGCTCTTGGTGAGAGAGAGTTTGTACTTCTTGAAGATAAGCTATTCTCAAAGCATTTTGGTGAGGAGAAAAAATATCTAAAATATAGAGATGGGATGGATTGTGAACAAGAAGGTATCCCAAAAAAGAAGACTAACCTAGAGGTTTGTATGATTAACCAAAATCTTCTATTCAGTAAGGATTACAACGGACCTGAAGATTTCTCAAGGGCTAAACATAGATTGGATGCACAAGATCATACTGATGAAGTGATGAGAATTTTCTATAAGGATCACATGTGTAATGCAACAAGGTTAAAAGTGTTATGTGATCAAAATCAAGTGTTTGATAGCGGAAAGGATCAATGTTCAATTTTGGTGGGCCTGGGACCACCCAATTTTACTTTGCATCAGATTAGTATGGATACTTGGTCTAATTCTCTAGAGATAGCTAGAATCTCGCTATGCTCACATGGAGCATACGTCCCCAGAAAGAGCTTGTTGGAGCTCTAAATTTTGGGCAAAATTTGGAGTCCTATATAGTGATAAAACCCTAAAAAATGGCCTCTTAATTTCCATGCCAAATAATTAATGATAGAGTACATGAAATGGGATAAAATATTACATTAATTTTCAATTAAAAATTTGAGATATTATGAAAGGAAGCTTGGTGACAAGAACAATCAAAATTCTATGATCAAAGCCTTCAGAAAATGCTAGAATTTTGACCTGCTGCAAAGATGATGCTAACAGAGGATGAAGATGGTCCAATTTTAAAAATATAAAAAAGACCCAGTTCGGGAAATCAAATTTCCTATTTTTCAAAACAATCTTAGCTTTCCATGAGTTGTTTTGATATTTAGAGCAGACCCAAATCTGAAAGTTAGGTAGTTATTTTTTAGTTAGTTAATTAGTTTTTCAAAATAATTTGTAAAAAGGGTGTGTCTTTTCACCCTAATGAGGTGTGAAAGAAACTCAAACATGTATATATACATAATGTAAAATGTAAAGAGAGAAGACAATACAAGATATATTTTCATAGGATATAATTCGATCAAAACTACAGTATGAACTCTAATGTACTATTTTTTTCAACATTAATAAAGATAAGTTCTCTTCTTTTTTATTTGTGGTTATAAGTTATATGTTTTCAATTAGTCTTTCAGATTACTCTGTGAACTAGGGTATCCTATTGTGTTCTTTCATTGATTCATTTGTTTAATTTAATTTATACAATTTGAATAGTAGTTGCATGGTTTGAGAACCTGTTATTGTTCCTTTTAGACTCTTAAGTTGGGTTAAAACCCATAGGACTAATTGTATAAGGTATTTAAATTTTTGTTTCAATTGAAGCCTGTAGGATGATGGTCTTTCTTTACAGGAGTGAGTTACCTTAAAATTGTCTCTGATTATACGTAGGATTGAAAGTTTTATGACTATATAGCCCAAGTATTTAGAAGGCACTGATCTAACTATTATTTGGAAATTGTCATTTGGTTCATACATTCATAGTTTATAGATCATTAAAATCATTATTTCAAAAGAATTACTTTTAATTATTTAGTATAATCCATTTAGTCAAGTACTATAGAATAGAGATTTTTAGGAGATTAGTTTCTTTCCTAAAAGGATTATTCACCACCTTTGGAGGAACTTTGTTTGTTATGTACGCAGTTGTGCAACATAGAGAATTAAATAGTTCAAAGTGAAATTAGGCCTACTAGCATTGGCTAGATTAAGCCAGAGTTGCAGAGGTATCAGTATGAACCTGTGAGTTGGCCAAAAGTGAATCCATTATTTTTGGGCACCAACACATCTGTTTGCATATATTTGATTTGTATATATATATCTACATTTGCACATGTATCTCTTCTCGGTGATACAGGATTGCAAGTATCAGGTAACGTCTTCACCTAGCCTCATACGTTTGAGTGATCCCCCAAAATCCTTGATCATTTTTGTGGTTACAGAGATATCATTAGGGTTCCATGAGAAGGAACTCTACCTCTAACTCTTTTGATCCTTAGGTGGGGAGTTCCTGAGTTAGTTCCTTCTGTTGTTGATGTATCAATGTGTATTTCAATTTGTTGGATTATGGTGATCTTTTTGTTGTTCTTGTCTCTTGCATTTTAGGTGAATAAGGTTTGGAAATGGTAGCTTTAATTGTTCTTAATGATAGGTTCGATCATTTTTAGTAGATAATTTATATGAGCTATTATTTCTTGCGAGTATATGATGTTGTGATTGATTACGCTAATCATGTTTAGAACATCTTGTATTAGTGTGTGTGTATATATATATATATATATATATATATATATATATATATATATATATATATATATATATATATATATATATATATATATATATATATATATATATATATATATATATATATATATATATATATATATATATATATATATATATATATATATATATATATATATATATATCATGATTTTACTTTGTATGGAATATGATTTATTATTTGATTGGATAATAATATTTTATAATACCATAATAATAAGATATTTATGACATTAATAATAATATTATTTTAATAATATTATAACAATATATCTACACAGAAGCATATGGGTGCACACGTATGCCTATGGTTACATATATCTATATAATTATGTGTGTGGAAGTAATTATTGCATTTAATTATATTAATAAAATAAGTTTATCATATGGTAAATAAATATTAAATAATTATCTCCCTTTACTATGGCTTAGGTAACTAAGATAATAGTAAATGTGTTGGAGGAAATTATTACTAATGCCTTCCTTAAATAAAGGAAATATAAACCAAAATTATATCAACTTGAAAATCTCTTCCCGGGAATGGTTGTATTAAATTTATTTAAGCCTAACTAATAACCAATAGATGGTTGGGTTAGATGCATCGGTTGAAATTTCCCATGCAACTACTCACTCAAATCTATATACAGGAGAGATCCCTGTGAGAGAGGGAGGTTGGCTGGGAAATTAATTTGATGATGAGAATTTTTGGAAGATTGGTTTTTGGAGTTGTCTGCAATTGATTTTTGTTAGAAATTTAGTTGAACATTTACGTGAGTTTGAGAGTCTCTGGTTGGTGAAGACAAGTGTGAGAGGATTGCTTGGAGTTGATTGCCAAAGTAAGCTTTTCAAGAGGCTATCTACTCAAGGATTGAATTGTTGCAGAGAGTCTCTAGCTAATGGAAGAGGATTCTCCACAGGACCCCAGGTAGGGTCTAAATTGGGAAGAATCTCCATTCTTCCTATGTGTATATGAATATTTTGGTGTGTGACATGATATTGGATTAGAATAGTATTGTTTAATGTGTATCAAAAAGGAAATATAAATGTCTTATCTTTTGTGTTTTCAGGATGTAAATTATGTATGTTTATATAGTTTTTATTTATTTATTTATTTTGTATTATGAAATCTTCCTGAGAAATTAGGAATTCTTTTGGTCATGTGGGAGGATGTGTTAATTTGTTATTGAATGAAATAGGAAGGTTTAGGAATGAGATGCAGTCCTTTTTCCTACTCTTTTTCTCTTGCAGCTTTCTCTGTGGATTATTTGTTTTCCTTTGATTATTCTTGTCTAAGGCTTGGGTAATGTTGAGGATGTGATATGGATGTGGTACTGAGGTCCCTACATCAGTTTTCCCTTAGGGAGCCTTTCCTAGGCACGCTCCATGCCTAAAAAAATCATTTTTTGGTGTTTTCAGGAAGTTTAAAATTTACTTTCATGAAAGTGTCCTGCAGTGTCGTATGACATTATAGTCATACCCATACGAAACTTGGTCAAATGTTGTATAGGAATGCATACATTTTCATATGGGTTCATATACAAAGTTGTATGGAGTTTTTTGAGAAGTTTAAAATTTAATTTCATGAAAGTGTCCTGCAATGTCACATGAAATTGTAGTCATACCCATACAACACTTGGTCAAATGTCGTATGGGAATGCATACATTGTTGTATGGGTTCATATACAAAGTCATTTGGATTTTTTGAGGGTTTCAAGGGCTCAAAATTTGTAGGATTTATAAAAATATAGTGTTTAAGTATAAGTCTGATAAATTTAATTTCTTTTACTTTAAGTTATATTTGTATAAATACATTCCAGGATGTTTGAGATAGGTTACAGCTTCATAGGAGTTAAGATACAAATTCTAGATTTTGGAGATTTCCAAAAATTTTCAGACTTAGCCAAATTTTAGGAACATGAGGTTTCCATAGATGGAATGTTGTGGTAATGCATGTGGAATTTTGTACCACCTATGTATGTTCATTACTTGTTTTGTTGAAGTTATAGGGTTTACTTATGATGTTTTAGACTTAGATGCCTTGTCAAATTTCATGATGTGTTTAGGAATCAAGATTATGGTTTAGGGTTGTCTGATGGATTAGGGCTATCCCATGGCTTCCTAAACATTCCTAATCTTTCCTATCTATGTGTGGAAATTCTTAAATAATGTTATGACTAGTTTTACTTCATGTACTATGTGTTTATGATGTTTTGTAAAGGGTAGGAGAGCTAAGAACACTAGGTGAGTGGCTCTTAGTGGAGGGCTAGGGCCCTAAGTGGCTAGTACCAGGAAAACTGATTGAAGAGTTGTTTTAATAGGTGATAACTTAATTTAAAAATTATGGGAATGGGTTCAAACACTAAAAATATTAATGTATACCTCGCCCATTCCATTAGTGCTAGTAAAGGCTATGGATGGGAGTGGGAGAAGGTACCTATGCGTAGGTATGATCGAATGGCACTTGTCTATATGAAAGGCATTTGGTTCCACATGTGACTACGTGGGGGTCATGGCCAAGAGTGGCTAGTACTAGGACAACCCAAGGGGTGAGGGTTATGCGATGAAACTCACTTACTTTGTTGCTTATAATTTCTACCTAGCCTTAGAACCTTTTGGGAATTGATTTGTACTTTGATTTTCTTTTCAGTTGCTATTTGGGAAAGGTTACCCCAACCCTAGGTAAGGCCTAGTTATTACTCCTTTTTTGGACCTTGGTGTTTGTCTCCTAGAATGGGGGAGTGGGCCTTTTGGTATCCATGTGGTTGGGTGGTAAATCTTTTTATCCAAGTATCATTTGCAGATGCAATGCTTAAGGATTCATACTTGCATAATGCTCCAATTTTGAAGAAATGAGACTTTGTACTTATCTTTCATGTTGTTCAATAAAATGTAAATTTATTGTTACCTCCCAAGAGGAGATGAATGTAATATAGTCATTAATGTATTTCACATGATGTTTTGGAATGGGTAGATTTAGGAAGAGGGAAAGGGAAAATATGAACTTTATATAAACGATGTTTGGATTTAGTGAGATTTTAAGTAAAAGAGTATGTGTCTCATTATTGTTGATTAAGAAGAAGATAATAAATCAAATGTAATGATTTCAAAATGTGTAATGGTTCAAACACTTAGATAAATCTATTATGTGGTATTAAAGCTTTAAATGCTATATTGTTCACAAAGGATACTTAGGAATACAGATGGATTCAAATGTTAGAATTGAAATGAAAACATTTTGTATTTCCTTATAAAGAATCTTCACATGATATGATGTAGTTGATTTAATAAGTAAAACATGTTGTTAGTTTATTTAATGAACTTAAATGGAATGTTCATATGATAGTAGGGAACCTAGGGAGGAATCTAAGTTAAACAATGTATATTTTTTGTTCGTGTAATTCGTTTAACAGATGAAAAATTTTCATAATTCATTACTTAGGTTTTCTTTTCTAAAGAGAATCTTTGTTCTCTTCCCCGGTTCCCTTGCAGGGCATGACAATAAATATCTTCCTCTAAATGATATAATCAAGTAGGCCTATTATAACCATCTTGAAATCATATTAGAGAAACAATACAACTCTCCAATAACATCTCAGTTGGCTATACTAAGCATGCAACACAAAATGGGACCGCCCAACTCAATATGAGTAGACGGATCACTTCACACTATTGGCTCTACCAAATTAATTGATACTTTATTCTCATGCTGAATTACATCATGTTCTCTTAAAAAAACATTCTTAACTCTTCTCCAAACACTAATCCAAGCACACATATCAAAATGATAGGTGCAACTACTATAACAATAAAAACACTATCATCTCTACCAGATAAACTTAGGAAACTATGGCTGTCAACTAAATACTTCATAACTCAACTTGTACTACATATCTGACTTTGCATCCATGAAAATAGTATCATACATATGTCTACAACATAAATATAAATGTGAAAGGCTTTATTACAACCATACTATACATTGCATACATAACTCTTCTTGGGACCTGTCAAGAACACTCATTGATACCGACTACTGTATTACTATCTTCACTCATAATCAACCTCTATGTCTATGATATCATGCTGATAACATATCTAGGAACCATATATTCAAGGATCTCTCCATCAAGCTTCCATGCACACTGCTTACCATATGTTGTCATCAATGACAAACATACAGTCAACACTTTGACTTGCTGGAAAATCTCCAACAATCTCCCCCTTTGGCATTGATGGCAACATATGGAATGAAAAACACCACCAATCCAAATGTACAATTATTTTATAATATTCTTCATTTCCTCAATGAAACTCTCCCAAGGATGAATCATCCATCTCTTACTATTTTGTTTCTTCTTGGTAAATACTCACTCCCCCTATCTACAATTGTTTTATAACATTATTGATTTCCTCATCAAAACTTCCTTAAGGATTAATCCTCCATCTACTACTGAATGCTCTAAATATCAACTATTGTAACTTCTTACTATTTTTTTTTTCATGAGTATATACTTACTCGCCCTTTAACATCAATGGAAAAGGGTGCCAAAAATTAAGCACCAATACTACTCCTGAAGTAGAGTAGTCAACCTTTCATCAGTCACTGAGGACTTATGCACTCCTGCAATCTCTAATCAGATTCAAGGAAGGGGATTACCTCTAGCTTCTCCCTAAGATATGTAAATGTATCCTTAGGTAAATGCTTTGTGAATATGTCTACTAGTAGATCTTTTGTGCTCACATAGTCCAACTTTACTTCTTTCTCTACTACTTTCTCTCTTAGGAAGTGATATTTTATCTCAATGTGTTTTGTCTTTGCATGCATCATGGGGTTTTATCTTCATTCATCTTATTTTTGAATATCCACTTGGTTCTAATCACATTCTTGTCAGTAGCATAAATTGATATTTAGTCAACACTAGATTTACTCAGCATATACTAGTGCTCGGTTGACACTAACATCACTTGGCTTAAACTAGATTTCTTCACTTTTTCTCAGTTAAGGCTACTTCTTCAGTCTTTCTTCTTACTTAGATAAATAATAAATTATCTCATCATAGTTCCAAATAATTAAGTACTCATTGAAGTATCAAATAACTCAACCTTTTCTTAGGTACTTTTTTTATCTCCCTTGCCCCAGTCCTTTGCATCAACCAATAGATATAGTACTTTCTTATATAGAAATTGTCTTATCGGTTAAGGTTTGAAATCAATGATAATACAATAATTGTTTCAATTACAGTTTCAAAAATATCCCTCTTTGGCATTGATGGCAACACCACATGAATACCACATGATTTACCAACCAATCCAAACTTTGTCATTGCATTAGAAATATTTATAATATCCTTAGCTTTATTCTGATTCTCAATAACTTAGCCTTACTTGACCATTTATACAGTAACTCCCTCTGAATGTTTTCTATATCTCTCCCTCTTTGATTGTATCCTCTTGATGTGTATTCAACTCTAAAATCTCCACCTCTTTGAAAAAATGTGAAAGAAGCAACTAGAACTTACATCATTCATATGTAAATGTTATTTTGTCAGTTTAGTAATAGTATTTTCTCCCTTTGTCATCTTTCTTATGAGTGATTATCAGATTTTTTGTTCTTTTGACAACTCTAGGCATCTCCTAAAGTCTGACCTTTCTTGCATCAATTTGTCAGATATTCTATGCAGCACATTTGATGTAGTCCTCCTAGCTTTACTAGGAAGCCTCAGTTAGGGGAAGCAATCCTAATTTACCTCTTAGATATTCATGAGCATCCTTAGGTAAAGCTTTTGTGAATATGTCTACTAGTTGTTCCTTTGTTTTCACATATTCCATTCTCACTTCTTTTTCCAATATACCATTCAAAAATGCAAACTTGAAATCCATTAGGTATACCTTGAAATCTCTATAAGTAGCATATGCAAGTAGAGTTATCACTCCTTCTAATCTTTCTATAGGGGAAAATGTTTCCCCATAGTCTATTCATTCTTCTTGTGCATAACCTTTGCATACTAGTCTTTCCTTGTTCCTTGTGACTTGTCCATGTTCATTGAGCTTATTCGTGAATACCCATTTTGTTCCAATAACATTCTTGTTTTCTGGTCTCGCCACTAGAGTCCAAGTATCATTATTTTCAATTGGATTTATTTCTTCATTCATAGATTGAATCCATTCTTCATTCTTCAAAGCATCTTTTACTATCTTGGGCTCAAACTGATCACACAATAAACATGTAGGGTCTTTCAACTTACTTCTAGTCAAGACTCCAGATTCTTTATCTCCAATGATTTGTTCAGGCTTATGATATCTTCTCACATACTGTGCCAATGTAGGTTCAAATCTCTTCTCAAGTTCATTATATGAAAATTATTATATTCTACTTCTGATTTCTTGGTAGCATCCTCCTGATGCTTGGAAGCATCCTTCTGATGCTTGACATTGCTTACTTAGGACTCTACATTCGGTACAGGTGTGTTACTTTCCCCTCCTTCTTCCATATAGACAAAAGATCTATAGTCTTTAGGTTCTTTATTGCCTTCTTGTTCATTTCTCTCTGCGTATTCATCAACTCACATTGTCACTTTCCACAATTTTGTTAGTGTTATAATTCAAACACTTATAAGCTTTACTCTTAGTGGAATAACCTAGGAATATGCCTTCATCACATTTAGCATCAAACTTTCCATTTCTATTATCCTTCAATATATAGCATTTACTCCCAAAGATTATAAAGTATTTCATATTAGGTACATATCCATGCCATAATTCATAGGGTATAACATTTGTACCTTTCTTGATTTGTACTTGGTTTAGGGTATAAATAGTTGTACATAGAACTTCTCTCTAATATTTATATGCAAAATTCTTCTCAATCATCAGTGTCCTTGCACAATCCATAATAGATTTGTTTCTCCTCTCAGCTATACCATTCTGGGGAGGTGTTCTAGGTGTAGACATCTATCTCTTGATTCCTCTATCATTACCGAATAGATTGAACTCATTTGATATAAACTCTCCACCTCAGTCAGATCTCAGACATTTCAAGCTTCTACCTATTTATTTTTGAACCTTGGCCAAATACTACCTAAACAACTGAAATGCATCATATTTTTCTTTCAAAAACATTATAATCATCATTCTAGTGTAATCATCAATAAATAGAATAAAATACCTAGCACCAAAATAGCTTTGTATTCTCATAGGTCCACAAAGATAAGTGTGAACCAAATCCAAAATTTTCTTAGAAGTAAATGTCTTTCTCTTGAAACTATACTTTGTCATTTTTCCCAACTAACATTTTTATAGATCACATTATCAAGTTTCTTCAATCTTGGCAAACCTCTAACTTTCTTCTTTTTACTTATATTTACTAGATTGTCAAAGTTAACATGACATAGCCTCTTATTCCATAACCATACATCATCAAATTGTGCAAACAAACATGTCACTTCAGATAGATCTAGATAGAACAAATTACCTTTAGTTTGCTCACCACTTCCAATTAGTTTACCAGTAGCATCAAATATTTTAGCCTTTCTGTGATGAAATTCCACTTGGTAACCAGTTCTATTAAGTTGTGCAACACTCAGAAAATTATAGTTAAGACCTTCAACCCAATAGGCATTTTCACAATTGATCTTATTAGTTAGCTTAATTGATCCTTTACCTCTCATAGGACATGGTGCATCATTACAAAAGTTGAAACTTCTACCTTTGTAATAATCTAGGGTTTCAAATTTACTTTTATCACCACTCATATGATGTGAGAAACCACTATCAATAATCCATTTATCACCTTTAATCACATAAGAAATAAGTTTAGTTTTCTCATCCTCATCAAAATCATCTTTCATAGCAACATAAACTACTTCAATATAAAAATTATCACTGTCACTATTAGTTTCCTCTTCTGTAATGTAACAAGATTTCTCACCTTTTTCCTTGTAATCTCTCAACCTTTTGTGATCTCTCTTATCTTTTTACTTTCTTTCTCTTTCATCACCCTTGTCATTCCTATTAGGACACCTTGTAGCAATATGGCCAAATTTGTTACATGAAAAACATATTATAGGAAGTTTACCTTTGTATTTGCATTTTCCTCTATTCAATCTTCTAGCCATGAGTGCTTTAAGATCATCCAGTTCCTCATCAAAAGTGTCATTGTCACTTCCACTTCCACTTTAACTTTTCACACATTTATATTTTTCTCTTTTAGATTTATGTAAAACCATTTGTGACTTGAATGCAGATTCAACATTAGGAACAATGTAGTTATCATAGCTAGAAAGTTCAAAAGAAGTAAACTTACCAACAAGGCTTTCTAGAGTTAGAACATTACCAGGTTTACATCTTGATTCTTTAATTGCCTAAATTTTGATAGCATATATGGGAAGCAGAGTTCTTAATACCTTTCCAATGACAGTCTCATCATCAATGATTCCATTAGCTCCTCTGATAGCATTCACTATTTCTTTGATTCTTCCACAATACTGAGCAATATTCTCACCTTCTTGCATTTTCATTTCATCAAACTTACCTCTCAAGCTTTCATCTTTTTCCCTCAGTACATTTGTGTCACCACCATAGATGTTGCAAGAGTATCCCACATTGCCTTTGTAGTAGTGTAGTCCTTGATGTCTTCAAATTTAGGATAGCTTAAGGAAGATGCAATCTCCAACATTGCTTGATTATGTTCCTATTTTTTTTCATCTCCTCAGCAGTCATAGGTGCAACATAGTCATGTTCAACATAGTATTTCATTGAATCACCAATACCAGCTAGATGCAGTTTCATCAAAATTTTCCATGCAGGGAAGTTCTCCTTGTTCAAATTTGGTACCTCCTTCTTATACATCTTGATCATTAGCTTCAAGTACCTTTAAAATTTTTCTTTGTAAGCACCAACAGCTATGATACCAATTTTTCATATGATTTAGAACAACAAAGAGGGGGGTGAATCAGTTGTTTTGAGGTCCAGATGTACCAATTGAACATTCAAATACTTCAACAAACTCAGATCTAATCACCAACTCAACTCGGTCTCTAAAGAATATATATTAGAAAATATATAACATCCATTCCACTGTCCAATAGTATTTAACTTGCAGAATATCAAAACATTCATAACAAAACATTCAAACAAGTCTGACACCAAGATTTATAGTGGAAACTCAATTTGGGAAAAACCACTTTGTAACATGTTACTAATATTTTCACTCTTTTGAAGTGAGCTTTGTGAAAATCCAACCTTGTTAAAGGTTTACAAACACACAATTAGGTGTGACCTAGTTAAAGGATTTCAATCACCCTATTAGGAGTGGCCTAGACAAAGGACTTGAGTGTATTCCATTAGAATACCACCTTGATTAAAGGATTTATCAATGAGTGTTAGGTCAACCTTGATTAAAGAATTTATCAATGACTATTAGGTCAACCTTGATTAAAGGATTTTGACTAATACAATGGTTAGAAAGTAGTAGTAGTTTCTGATCTATAAAACATACAACTCACTTTGCAGATATCAAATCCAATTTGCACATATATGTTGATTTATTGACTGAGTATCATTTCCATCTTCATCTTTGATTTTCTCAAAATTCACTTCAAGTAATCACAACTCTAACCTTCACCTTCATCCTTCTTCTTAGAATTATCATTCAATAACATCAATATCGCCAGCATACTCTATAACCTCACCATTAGGTTTCCTTTATATCTCTCCAGATAGATAGATATTTATTTTTCATCTTAATCTCCTTCGTAGATTTAGGTTAGGTTAGATCCAATGGATCCTTCCAACATTTACCATGTATTTAATTCTCCATATAATCAATTAATAAAGTCAACACGATTTAAATAACCCAAGAATTCAATAGTGTCTGCTGGAAATTTGAATTCTTCCTCCAAATGTAAATTGTTGAAGCTTTGTCAATACTATGTTCATCTCCTAGGTCATCACTATGTAACTTAGTCATCTCTTCAAACTGTCTTCCTCAGCTACAACTATTTTGCTTGGTGATTTCATGTCGCTCGGCATAAACTGATGTTTGGTCAACACTAGATTTAATCAGCATATACTGGTGCTTGGTTGACACTAACATCACTCATCTTATACCCTTGTGTGTGAATTTTGTACCTAGCTATAGACACAACACTTTAGTAAAACATTAGAGGTTAGAAAAAATCAAAATCTTGCAAATAATTGAAACTTTGCTAACCAGGCGATTTGCTGCCTTCTAGTAGGTGCAAGTATGATGTTCTTAGATTGGAATCAAGATCAGTGACAATGCAACACCTAAATGAAGGATTTGAATGAAAAATATGAAAAGACTATATGAATGCAGATTATTCTATATTTTTGTATTTTATGTGCAATAAGAATGAGAAACTATATGAGTCTAAGCTAAAAGAATGATAATGAGATTGAATGCAGATTTAATCTAAGAATGCTATGAATGACTATGAAAATCTATGATATGAAACTATGCAAAAAATAATGATCAACTATGAAATATCTCACAAATCGCTTGTCGCAAGTGCTTAATCCTTCAATCGCCAGTTCGCTAGAGTAATTGTGCAAATTCGAGTGTTGATAATTATGAAGAGCTAAGTCTTGATTTTATAGAAATCCAGGGCTTTGAGGATGCAAGAGAAAAGCCATAAATCACTCTTGATAAACTTAGGTTAATTTTTGAGTTATAAGGAAATCATAGATAATTAACTCACAAAAATCATGCAAAAGAAGTGTTTAACTCAAAATAGAGTTTTAGATAAAATTTTAACTCATCATCAGATGTTGAGTTTAATTTTAAAATTGATTGCTAATTTGTAGTTGCCTGCTTTTCTTGTTGTGCATGATTTATTTATAAATTAATTTTAAAAATAAAGTGATTTATTCTTAACTTAACTGATTTTTGAAATAAAACAATTGATTTATGGGTTAATCAATTATTAAATCAAACTTTATCCAAAAACTATATTACTAAATATTGACAATTGACATGAATTAATTAAATAAGAATTCAATCAATTAGTCATAAGATTTTAGATTTATTGTCAAAATAAAATAATACAATTTAAGAATAATTTAATTAAATCTAATAAAACAATTAAGTGGCAGTATTAAACTAATTAATTAAATATTCAAAATATTTAATTAATCAAACTTTAGGATAAATAAGATTTATCGCCAAATAATTATTAAGTTAAAGATAATTAGGATAAATAGGAATATTGCTAAGAATATTCCCCGATGCATATTTTAAGATAAAATCAATTAGGATTCGATAATGTGCAGATGTGCCTTAGGTTAGGACTTTTGTATCAATTTCTTTCGAATTGAAGATGTAGGAGATTAATGAACCTATAGCGCATTTTTGGGGTATTACATTTTGCCCCTCTTTGAATCATTGTGCAAAGCGTAGTGGTTCAAAGAATAGTTTGTGCATGATATATGTATGAAATTGATTTGGTTTGAAAGATTAACTGATTCTGAGATAGAAATCGATTGAAAGATTTAAAGATTCAAGATTTGAGATTTTAGGTCCTGAATGACCCTAGATAATGTCAACTATAACAGCAATGAACCGATGATTATGAAAAAGTGCCAAAATGCCTGATTCTGAACCTTATGATTGCAAAGAAGTGAGTGACTAATTCCAGACCTGAATGTCCTTGTATGATTCATATTGGTATCACATTCTGAAACCATCACTTACGAAGAAATAAGTAAATGACACTAATGAACCGATAGTTACAAAAAGCTGATATAGTTTACAAGATAGATTTAGGATATCAGATCGCAATAGATTTTCCCAAAGTGATGATGACTTTAGATGATTCAACAACTAGATGTGGTTTTTGTCTTGATTATTGAGAGAAAGATTTGATTGACAGAATTGAGTTACAAACTTTGAATGATGTGCAATACCATGCCCCCTTTGGGATGAAAAATGAAATTGGACAAGAAAAGTCAGCATTGAATGGTTTAGAAGCATGTTAATTGATTTGAGAAGTGGTTATACATGTTTGAGAGTGCATTCTACATCGTCTAAAGGTCCTGAAGACCAAGTTTGACTAGGTTAAACCATGAGTTGACCATAGTTGAAATTTCAAGAGTTTTATGTAAGATAATCAGTTAAGTTGAATTCTAGATTTCTATGATGATTGAAGGTCGATTATGCAAGTAGTTAATAATATGAATGATCTCAAATTTCAATTTTGATCCCAAAAAAGGATTCTACTAGTTGTTTCATTGGAGGAACCTTCATACAATACTCAGTCCTTCTGTCATGTTTAGCATTTTTGGTTTTGAAGAATCATTTAAGTGTTCAAACAATTTGTGAGATCATGCAAAGTGCAAAATGAAATGCAGAATGAAATGCAAACCTAGGACCTAGGATGTAGTCACTGATCATGTGTCAATTTTTTGTCATCATTGAACTTTTAGGTAACTGAATAAATCAATACAATGCCCACTAGTTATGAAACCATAGACATATGAATATTGATTTGTATGCGCAGGAATCAATACAACACCCACTAGTTAGGCAACCATGGACATATGAATATTGATTTTATTTTTGGAATGCCAGATCAGATATAAGCACCAAGGCACAAATTCTAGGATGACCTCAATATCATGTCCATTTTGATATAGCAATTTGTATAAGCATTAGAACATAAATGTCATGATGACCTGAATACGCCTTGCATTCAAACACATCAAATAGTCAAGAGATCATTCTAAATCCATTTTAATTACGCATAGTGACCCTTTATCATTCACATCCTTAGGCAAGATCACGTTTCATAGTAGGAGAAAGAACTCACTCAAAAAGACAATAGTTAGATCAAACTTCCTTGAATTTTCTAAGTATCAATGGTTGAGGTACGCATGGCCATCCAATTTGAGATAGAGGCTCTTATAGACAAACACCATTTCAATCTAGAATTTCCAAAGTTGTTAGATTTTCACATACAAGAAGAAGATAAAGAAAAGATTATGCCCCTAGTCATCACTCTCTAAATCCTGTAAAGGAAATCATCGAAGAGCTCAGAGGACACAATATGCAAAAATATCAATGCGAATCAGTAAACATACAAGGAGACAAAAGCATGTAAAAATAATAGATTGTTTTCAATTTGTGTTTGATTGCATTGTTGTAGATGCAAAATCCTTTCTGGAGAGGAGACTGACTAACTAACTCAAATGAAACTTCAAAGGACTCTGACTAGATATGATATGTCTAAGATATACTAGAGGCCATAGGATATGATATTTATTTCCCCCAAGTTTGAACATTGATAGGATACAGACATTTTTGCTGATTGGTGTACAAACTGACTTTATTGAAATAAGGATATATACAGACTAGAGTAGACTAAAAGCTGGGAAAGACCAAGATTGTGCTAATAGATGGATTATTTTGAAACAAGTGGCACCTATTTTCCATGTTTTCACCATCTTGGAAGAGATTCTATTTTTTCTACCAAGGCACCTATTTCTAGGTTTTCACCAAGGCACTTTTTTTTTTCTCATTTTTTTGTATTTTTCATTTTTTCAATTTTTTTGTACTTTTGATATTTTTTGATTTTTTTTATGAATTATCAAGGTGCCCATTGCTAGGTTTTCCCCAAGATGTTCATTTTTTCAAGACTTTTTCCATTTTTAAAATATTTTTTCAGGACATTTTACCATGGACTGAATGCCTTAGGTGTAGAATTTCTTTAGATGGAGAACGTTGATTGGTTCTCAGAGCTGGTCTCCTTTAGTCATTGAGAGTTGATAGGCACCAGAGCCAAAAGTAGCAGTGATAACAAAGGGACCCAACTAGTTGGGTTTGAACTTCCCCTTGCGCTCTCTATGCGATTGATTTTTAGGATTCTCTCTCAAGACTAGATCACCAACCTGAAATTCTCTGTGTATGACTTTCTTGTTGTACCCTCTGGACATTCTTTTCTGATCCACTCTGAGATGATCATACACTACTTGTCTACACTCATCTACTAGTTCAAGTTCTTGCAACCTAGACACTTTGTAGTCATCATCAGTTACTAGACCATTTATTTTGATTCTTAGTGATGGGATTTCAACCTCAATAGGTAGTACCACTTTAGACCCATAAACTAAAGGGAAAGGTGTAGCTCTAGCGGGCATTTTGATACTTGTTCTATAGGTCCAGAGAGTTGGATTGATCATGAGATGCCAATCTCTTCCTATTTTATTAATTGTACGGTTCAAGATTTTCAATAGATTCTTATTCGAAGCCTTAGCTTGTCCATTCCCTTGAGGAGAGTAGATTGATGACCAATGTTGTGTAATCTTGAATTTAGCACATAAATCATCTAGGTGTTTGTTTTTGAATTGTCCACCATTATCTGTGACTATAGAATGTGGAATACCATACTGATATATGATGTAGTTTAAGATGAACATAAATATTTGCTTACCAGTTGCTTGTGTTAAAGGGACTGCTTCTACCCATTTTGTGAAATAATTTGTACTTGTAATAATATGGGTATGCCCATTAGAAGAATGAGGATGTATTAAGAATTAGATCTCCCTGGATCATGAATTAAGTTGTCATGCAGTTGGCACTTTTGACAGTTCTTAGAAAACTTGATAGACTCTTTCTCCATTTTCAGCCAATAGTACCTAGCCCTAATAAGCTTTTGGGCTAGTGTTAAACCATTTGAGTGTGACCCACAAATACCATCATGGACTTCCTCTAATGCATTTTGAGACCCTTCCTATTCTAAAAATATAAATAGCATACCATCTAGACCTCATTTGTACAGATCATGGCCAATGATAACATATTGGGAGGCATTACAAATAAGGCATCTCTTTTCATGGCAGTTAAAGGTATCAGGAATGATTTGGTCTTTGAGATAGGAGAATAGGTTTTTATAACTAGATGAATCATGACCTACAATAGTGTAAATCATGTGGGTTTCAGGGGAGTCATATGCAGGATAAGGTAGTGCTTCCATGAGGAACTCATAGTGTAGCTCATTTTTAGGCTGCTGTAATAGAGTAGATAGTGTTTCCATTGCATCAGCAACCTTATTCTCTATTCTAGGTATTTTCTCAAAAGAGATAGATATGAAGTATTTATTTAGATCATCTACCATTATCTTGTATGGAGCAAGATTTTCATCCTTCTTTTGATACACATCATTGACTTGATGGATTACAAGTTGTGAGTCTTCATGAATGAGTCATTCTATTACTCTCCACTCAATTACTATTTTCATACCATTTAAAAGGGCTTCATATTCAGAAATATTGTTTGTACAAGGAAATTTAATTCTAAAGGCCTTAGGAATTGAGTATCCTTGAGGAGTGATAAACAAAATTCCTACTCCAGATCTATTCTGTGTATAGGAGCCATCAAAGAACAATTTCCATTCTCTAGAAGAAAGATTCATGATAGAGTAATCTAGAAATTCCATTAGCATTGGTGTGTCATCGAAAAAAGGTGCATCTGCTAACTAATCAACAATAACTTTCCCTTTAATAGCTTTTCTTTCAACATATTCAATGTCAAATTCACTTAAGAGCATGACCCATTTGGCTAATCTACCCATGAGGGCAGCTTTGCTTAGTAGGTACTTTAGTGGATCAATCTTAGCTACTAAATGCATGGTATGAGCCAACATATAATGTCTCAATTTTTGTGAAACAAAAATCACAGCTAGACAAGCCTTTTCAATCATAGAATAGTTCTTTTTGTATGCCACCAATGTTCTACTGATATAATATATAGCTCTTTCCTTCTTGTTCTCATCATGTTGTGCAAGCAATGGCCCTAGTGATGTATCTGTAGCGGAGACATATAAGATCATAGGCTTCCCTTGAATGGGAGGCATCAAGATAGGAGGATTTGATAGATATTTCTTGATATGATTAAAATTATTTTCACATTCCTTGCTCCGTGCAAAGGTCACACGTTTATGTAATGTCTCTGTAAAAGTTTGTGATATGTCTGCTAGCTAAGATATGAAGCGTCTGATAGATTGAACTCTCCCTTGAAATGTTCTCATTTGACTGATGTTCTTGGGAGGTTGCATCTCCATGATAGCTTTAACTTTTGTTGGATCTACTTCAATTCCTTTCTTTGAAACAATGTAGCCTAAGAGCTTTCTAGAAGTGACACGAAAAGAGCACTTCTTAGGGTTCAGTCTAAGACTAAATTTTTCCATTCTGTCTAGTATCTTACTCAAGTCATTTAGATGTTTATCTCTAATCATAGATTTTGCTAAAGTATCATCAACATAATCCTCCATAGTTTGATGCATCATGTCATGAAAAATAGATGTCATAGCTCTTTGATATGTAGCACCAACATTCTTAAGCCCAAATGGCATGAAATTCCAACAGAAGGTGCCTCATGCACATGTGAAAGAAGTTTTCTCTTGATCCTCTAGAGCAATTTTTATTTGATTATATCTTGAGAAACCATCCATTAAAGAATACATCTCAAAACCTACAGTCATGTCCACTATCATAGCAATGTTAGGTAGTGGAAAATCATCCATAGGGCATGCTTTGTTCACATCTCTAAAATTTGTGCATACTTGTATTGATTTATCTAGTTTTGAAATAAGTACAATATTAGAGATCCATTCAACATAATCAATAACATGGATGAATCAGGCTTTTAGTAGCTTCTCTAATTCATCTTTTACCAAGAGTGCAACATGTGGATGCATCTTTCTTAATTTCTATTTAACAGGTTTGACATTTGGAGCTATAGATAAATGATGCATTATAAGATTAGGATCCAACCCTGGCATATCTGAATACTTCCATGCAAAGTTGATCTTCTTTTTTGTTAGGAATGTTGTAAATTTTTGCTTCTCTTCTTCTGATAAAGATTATGCTACATGAATCAACTGTGGTTCTTTTTTTGTTCACAAGTTTATGGATTAAGTGGGCTCAATTAGAACTAGAGATCTTTCCTATAAATGACTTAGAGGGACATCAAATATCTCATCCTTAGGCACCTCAAAGAGGTTTTCACCTTTGGATACATCTTTTATTTTTACTTTTGTAGGTTCTGAGACTGCCACAAAGTGGTTTTCACCCTCAGAACTCCTTTTCTTTTTATTTTTACTCTTAATCTTTTGACTAAGATACTTGATGTTTGACTTTGTGATGCTAACACTCAATTCACTGATGGAAGTTCTCATAGGCTTAACTACATTGAGGTATTAAGAAAGGGCATAGTCATTGGGAAAGGTATAAATACCTTGGCTCAAATTCATAGAGGTTTGGTCAAGAAGGTCAGGATTTTGGATAGTCAAAGTCATGAAAGATTGGGAAATAGTGTTTACCAATATGGATCTGTCGTCATTGGTCGTAACCCAATGCTTGAGTTCAAAGGTGATATTACAACTTAAGACATTCAATTCATGAATAGGCTCAATGTCATTGTGGACATCCACTTTAGCCATCGGTGGATCAGACTCGATAAGTTCAATAGTTTGATCTAGACTTATGTTGGGTTTAGGTGCATATTGGTAAATAACATCAACATGTTTCTCTGTAATAAGCTCATCTTCTTTTGGAATGGCTCCCCATTCATAGTCATTAGATTCTTCATCTATGCCTCTAGGAAATCTAAGAACATGAGTAAAGTTAGGGTGAATACCCCAAGAAGGGTTACCCTAAGATTTTGATTTGAATTCATACTCATGGGAATCTATCTTAGAATAACTACCACCTTCCTCTTTGTCTATTTGATTGTCTTCAAGATTAGCTGGTTCTTGTGTTGCAACTATCTCTTTCTCTATAGTAGGTTCTTGTGTTTCTACTACATTAATTCTTTTTATTCGATAATCTTCAACTTCAAGGAGGTCTTTTATTTCTTTAGGAAAATGCTCATAGGGAATGAGATCTTTAGTGGTGTCTGAATCATCACTATCAGATTGTTCTATTGTTTCTCCCTTTAGTTGATTTGTTGTGGATGGATCAATCTATTCTAAGACATGTGGGGAGTTCTTGCTAAGACAGAAAGGCTTCTTCTTATATACTAGACCTATTGTATTCTTGTTTTCTCGACCACGATGATCAAGAGGTGACAGAAGACCTTTACCCTATAGTCCTAGGGGTCCTTTTCCTTTATATCCCATTTTTGTGATCAGTTTATCTCTTGGACCATATGACTTAGAGGGGATATTTAGTATTTTAGCATCACATTTTTGAACAATGTGAGATATAGGTTCATCTTTGAATAGCCATGCAAGAAAAACTTCATCCTCTTCAAACTCCTATTTAGATACTTTTTCTGCAACAAAATTTCCTTTATACGCCTCAAGAGGTTCTTTAGACTCAATTTTAGACTATTTTACAGTTTGTCCATAAGACTTAGGCGAGATAGGGAGAGATGTCAAAGATAAGACTAGCTCTATAGTATATTCTCCCATACCATTTTCTTTGATCTTAACCTCTTTAGCAATGTCTTCTATCTTGGAGGTTGAAGCAACATCTAGCTGCTTAGTGGAAGATTCTCTATTATTAGGAACAAGTTTATCAACACTTTCTTTCAATATATTGCAAGTTGTATATAGATCAGCTGGAATCGTCACCTCTACTCCATAAGGAAATTTCAAACTCTAATGGTATGTAAAAGAAATATCTTTCATTTCATGTATCCAAGGTCTCCCTAGAAGGATGTTGTAAGCCAAAGGTAGATCAAGAACTTGACATATAGTATCTCTGATGACAGGACCTGCTCTAATAGGTAAGACAATTTTTCCTTTGGAAGATCTTTCTTGCTCATCATATGCTTTGATAGTTATCTTCTTTTTAGGATCAATGGCCATTTCTGAAAATCCCAATTATGTAATCAAGCTGAAAGAACAAATGTTTAGACCAGTGCCCCCATCTATCAACACACATTTGACATGATGATTTTGGATCAATACTTCAATATGAAAGGGCTGGTTATGCAGATGACTCAAGGAGTTATCATATTCCTCTGAAAATAAAATGTATTGTGGAGATGTAAGATGACCAACTATAGTCTGGAATCTATCTAAATCAAGGTTGTCAAGAACATTGGATCCGAGTAGAGCTTTGTCTAGAATGGTTCTATGAGTTGGAGATATCCAAAGAAACTCAAATATGGAGATTTTTGCATTTGTGTGTTGGAGTTGTTGGACAATACTGTATGAAGTAGGCCTCGTGTCTTTAGGATTTGAAGATTTAGATATAGCCTTCTATTTAGAAGCAGATGAAAGATTGAAAGGTACATTAGGGACATTTGATGAATCTGGTATTTGTCCTTGTAGGTGTGCCTAAGCTTGTGATCGAGTAACTACATTAGTTGATTGATTTTATCTATCTTTTCTTACAATTGTGATGACATTTCAACACTCAGATAGACATGGTTCAACCATATTGATGAAAACATTATTTCCAGAGTAGGCATAATTGACTTTAGCACCCATATTAGGCTAAGAAGAAGAATCTTCTTTACCATGTTTAGGAAATGGTTCTGTGAATGCTCTATGGTCATTATTTCTCTTATGATTGTTAATCATGATGTCTCCATTATCAATTTTTTCTTGTATGATGTGCTTCAAACGAATGCAGTTATTAGTCTTATGACCTTTATTGTGATGGAATTCATAGAAATTGTTCTCTCTCCACCATTTCAATTTAGGTTTAGGATCAAAGACTTTTATCTCAAGCAAGTAGATGATTTTGTTTGCCAATAGAGTTTTCATGGCAGATTCCAAGGATTTTCCAAGAGGAGTGAATTTGCGATTAGGATCTATAGCCCAAGGTTTGTAATCAGATGACTTTTTGTTGGATTCTATTGCTTTAGCTTTGAAACCTTTGATGGCTTGGGTGCTAATAGTGAGATTGAAAGCAGGTGCCTTGGATGGAGCACATATATTATCAACAATGCCATCTATGACAATGCCTTTATTCTTGTTCTAGTTTATGTTCTTGCCCTTAGAACTAGATCTAGCTTCATACTTGTCCTTTTGAAGTGCGATGTCTCCTTTTTTCACAAGTACTTTCTCAATTTTGATCGCATTATCTACCATCTTATCAAAAGATGTATGATTTTGCATTTGTAAAGGGTAGTTAATTTCTAGAACAATATTGTTGATGAAGATTTCCATCTTCTCAGTTTCTGGAATAGGTCTAGCATATAGAGAAAATTTCTTCCTCCATCTCTTGAGAAATGTCAGGAATGGTTCACTTGGATATTTTTTCAAATTGTAGATGTTGATCATGGTGACCAAATGTTGAATATTGTAGGAGTATTGTTGATAGAATAGTTTAATTAACTCCTCAAAAGTTTTGATAGCAGGAGGCATTCTAGAGAACCAATGAATGGCTGACCCTCCTAGAGATCGAGGGAAAAGATGCATTAAGTAAGTTGGTTCATGCATGAACTCCATGGATTGAGTACAAAATTCTCTGACATGATCTTAAGGATCAGAGTTTCCATCATACTTATCATATTTAGGCATCTCCACTCTTTTAGGGAATGGTGGCATATAAAAGTCTTTATCAAATGGAAAAGGGCATAGGGCCTCCATGGAGAACTCCTTAGGTTCCTTTTCTTTCTCAAGTTTGTTAAGTTTGACTTGCATGGCATGCATGGCATGCATCTATTTCATCATAGCTATGATTGGATTTTCTTCATCATGTATAATGATATCTTCAACATTAAATTTGGGAGGAAGTTTAGCTCCTTGATGAGCTAATTCTAGAAAATATGCCTCTCTATCTTCTTTCAAGAAATGCCTCATCATTTTCTTGAAGTCATCATCGTTTTGATATCAAGCAATTTTAGAAGGTGTAGGTTCTTGATCCACACCATGTTGAGAATGAGGCCCTTAATACCTATGATGTTTTCCTCCATGAGACATGTTAGAAGTTTTAGGACTCCCTGTGATAGTGTGAGGAGGAGTTTTTTGATTACCTCTGTGAGTTGATGGAGGGGGTATATATCCAGTTTTCAATCAGAAATTGCCAAGACTGTCATCTTCGTAAAGACCAGAATTGTAGAGTTGCTCAAGAGTTGGACCCTTGTGAGTAGTCAAAGGTTTGGTGTTAAGTTCTTCTCTAGATTTATTATGTGAGGAAGCTCTAGTTTCCACCATTAATGTTGGGTGAAGCAAGAAAGCAAGATGAAGACTACTGAAGAATGACCTGATTCAAGAAGATTAAATGACACAACCTTGTCAAGATTGAATTGATTGAAGATTAGATCGAACTTAAATGAAGGATAATGTGCCACAATAGTGTGGGTAGACTCCTAATAGATGGCGGGCATGAGCTCACAACACTTAGCCATTTTAGTAACAACACTGAATTTGAAGATAATTTTGACAAGGTTTTGACATAAGATGAAAAAGAATCAAATCAATAAATTAGAAGACAAAATCAGAATCAAGAACTCACTTTAAGAAAATGAATGAATTTTTTCTTGTTTCTGCTATGTTCTTGACATAGTGATTTGTTCGACAAATTCTGGAAATAGGTTGTAAAAAAAATAGGTCTCTAATAATTTTGACAACTTTCTAGAAATTTTTCAAAATTTCTCAAATGACTTTTTACAGGATCGTATGATAGTGGATATGCTTTGAAATGATAGTTGACAAAACTCATATGATAATTGCAAAGCTCGCATGATAGTTAATATCAGGATTTTGACTTTTTTCTTTTGACTAGTGGCAAAACTCCTACGACACTATACAAGCTATCATACGACAATACAGGGGTTCTAAAATGACAATTGCCTAAACTCATACAACTTTCTGACCTTGTGGGATGACCTTTTGACTGCCGAAAGGAATTTTACTTCAGATTTTGCAAATTTTAGGTTTTCAGTTTTAGATTGTTCACAAATGTTTTTGTCCAGGTTTGAAGATTATTTTGGGATCATTTGTTTTCAGTAACCAAATAAATAAACAAGCATGCAAAATAGCAAGAAAGTGATTCCAAGCATGTCTAAAAACAATGAACATGGGACAATGCAACCTTGTGCATGAACAATCAAGTGACTGAATGTGCTAATCCCTAGGAGTGCTAATTGTGTATGTTCCAAAAAGTTTTTCAATAATATTCTTAAAAAAATGAAAATTTGGCCTCACTATGGTTTGTAGTAATGGTTTGACTCTGTAACTTTTGTGATCTCAAGAGGGTGAACTCTAATCTAGGTGCACTAGGTTTTTGACACAGTCTGAGAATTTAATCAATCAAGAGTTGCTAGGGAGATCTGACAGCCCAACAAGAGACCACACCTATGAAGATTTCCTCCATAAGGACATTTATATAGTGGCTACTACTACCATGATGAAAATGGCTATTACTACTTGAGGTTCCATCCACATGGTTGACCCAATTAAGGGAATGTCCACTACGGTTAACCCTCTCTAAAGGTGACTCACAAAAGATACCACATGGAGACTGGTGCTAGATTCAAGGATTTGAGTTTCTAATACTACCCAAAAAGGGAGTAGAGCATAGTCCTCTAGCCTTTTCACTTGTAACCAAAACAAAGATGACAAATTAATCCATCATGCTAAAACCAAGATTATCTCACAAAGATCTATGACTTCAACCGCTTATGATCTATCAACCCCTCCAGAGAGAGAATGTATCAATCAAAAGTTGAAGACACACAAATCTAGTAGAACATGAGATGCTCTCAGTAACCTCCCTAACTACAAGGGGATCCTTCATCAATGAGAGCTTCACATGCATGAACAAGTGGAAGAAGCCCACTCTCTTGAGATCATCCATAAATAGTGTTCATAGGGCCTATTTACTATGTGTAAAAGATATGCAAAAAGAAAATCTATGTTCATTTTATAGCCCAAAATGAAGTCGGTGATACGAAAGCAAGAAAAGTCACACAAGCTTGACACGTGAGAGTTCATTTTATGTCCAAATCAAAGTGTTATCAGATCGTAGTAGATTACCTAAATTCCTCACAATGTGCTTAGTAGATTTTACCTATTTTAGCAATTTAGTTGCATTTTGTACAATTAGATTCAAATATTAGTCAAAAATAGAAGATTTCAATTATTAGGGTTAGTTATTAGTCCAAATCTAAAAATCAAATCTGAAAAACTGCTAAAAGTTCTGAAATGATAATTGAATTCTGGTGTCAAAACTCATATGACAGTGGGTTACCTCCCAGATGATAGTCAAGAAACTCATACGACAGTGGGCATCTTCTCATATGACAATAGAGCTCCCAAATGACAATGTGTACCTTATGATATGAGCCTTGATAGAATCAACAGTTGTACAACAATGGGTACTTCTTTGTATGACTTTTGTCAGAAAGTCGTATGAAAAATGTATGGATAGAAAAATAAAAGATCATAGTTTTAACTAGAAAATGACAAGAAATTGATAGAAATTGATAGAAATTGAATGGAAACCCATTTCAGGGCCCCACGGTGGGTGCCAAAAATGTGTGTGTGAATTTTGTACCGAGCTACGGACACAACACTTTAGTAAAACATTAGAGGTTAGAAAAAATCAAAATCTTGCAAATAATTGAAACCATGCTAACCAGGTGATTTACTGCCTTCTAGTAGGTGTGAGTATGATGTTCTCAGATTGGAATCGAGATCAATGACAATGCAACACCTAAACGAAGGATTTGAATGCAAAATATGAAAAGACTATATGAATGTAGATTATTCTATATTTTTGTATTTTCTGTGCAATAAGAATGAGAAACTGTATGAATCTAAGCTAAATGAATGATAATGAGACTGAATGCAGATTTAATCTAAGAATGCTATGAATGAATATGAAAATCTATGATATGAAACTATGCAAAAACTAATTATCAACTATGAAAGATCTCATAAATCACCTATTGCAAGTGCTTAATCCTTCAATCACCAATTCACCAAAGTAATTGTGCAAATTCGAGTGTTGATAATTATGAAGAGATGAGCCTTGATTTTATAGAAATATAGGGCTTTGAGGATGCAAGAGAAAAACCATAAATTAGTCTTGATAAAATCAGGTTGATTTTTGAGTTATCAGGAAATCAAAGATAATTAACTCACAAAAATCATGCAAAAGCAGTGTTTAACTCAAAATAGAGTTTTAGATTAAATTTCAACTCATCATCAGATGTTGAGTTTAATTTTAAAATTGATTGTTCATTTCTAGTTGCCTACTTTTCTGGTTGTGCATGATTTATTTATAAATTAATTTTTAAAATAAAGTGATTTATTCTCAACTTAACTGATTTTTGAAATAAAACAATTGATTTATGGGTTAATCGATTATTAAATCAAACTTTATCCAAAAACTATATTATTAAATATTGACAATTGACATGAATTAATTAAATAAGAATTTAATCAATTAGTCATAAGATTTTAGATTTATTGTCAAAATAAAATAATACAATTTAAGAATAATTTAATTAAATCGAATAAAATAATTAAGTGGCAGTATTAAATCTAATTTATTAAATATCCAGTATATTCAATTAGTCAAACTTTAGGATAAATAAGATTTATTGCCAAATAATTATTAAATTAAAGATAATTAGGATAAATAGGAATATTGCTAGGAATATTCCTCGATGCAGATTTTAAGATAAAATCAATTAGGATTCGATAATATGTAGATGTGCCTTAGGTTAGGACATTTGTATCAATTTTGTTCGAATTGAAGATGTAGGAGGTTAATGAACCTATAGCCCATTTTTGGGGTATTACAAAACTATATTTCTTCACTTTTTCTTGGTTAAGCCTACTTCTTCAGTCTTTCTCCTTACTTAGATAACCAATACATTATCTCATCATAGTGCCAAATAATTAAGTACTCATTGAAGTATCAAATAACTCAACCTTTCCTTACGTGCTATTTTTATCTCCCTTTCCCTAATCCTTTGCATCAACCAATAGATATAGTACTTTTTTAGATAGCAATTGTCTTACCAATTAAGGTTTGACATCAATGACAATACAACAATTGTTTCAATTATTGTTTCCAACACTTAAAAGAGGCATTGCATTCTTGAGGTATAAGGTAATTTATGTTTCAGATCTAGATTAGATTTCGTTATACAATTTCAATTGCATTTTTAGGTTAATTCCTATATAGGGGATTGACCTAGGAAATACCCTTGCCACAACAATTTCCTCTTCTTTCTTGTGTCCAGATATAGGTGGAAATGTTGAAGATCCACAATTTTAGGGTTTTAGAATTGGGGATTGATCCTCTTTAGAATTTAGAAACATTTACCATTCCATGAGTAGGTTGAATTTAGGTCTAATTTGAAATTTTCCTAAACTAGGTGAAATTGTGTCTCAAGTTGGTATTGTCCCAAGGGTCTAAAAATTTCACAGTCAAGAGTTGAAGGTCTCAGGACTCTATCTATATATAGAATACCCAAATCCCCCTTTTCTAGATCAGCCATTAGCACCCCTTCATCTATTTGGGATTGTGCTAGTCATATTTGGCCTAAGGCTAGGTTTTTTATTCCAATGTATATAGAAATAATGGGTCTATCTTTGGTCACCATTTTCTATGTCACATTTTAGTGAACCTGAATCTTCCATGCATTATACTTTTTGATTTGATGGATAGATTTACTTTGTATACATATTTTCTACATTATATGTATTTAGATATTCTTTGAAATTTTTCATTTTTAGTCACATTCATGGATCAAAATTGTGGCATTTCATTTCATCCCTTAGTTCATAATCCTTTCAATTCATTCCTTGTTTATCCATCTCAATTGATAAAAAATAAAAATAAAAAATTTTATTCCATGAATGTTTTCCTTTTAGATTGGTCTTAAAATGCATTCTTTTTCTCAAGGTGATAGTGGTTTATCTTCTCTTTTATCACTTTATCCCTCTCCAAAACATTCCCCTCTCTACGAGGCCATATCATCGAAAGAAGATGTTTCTAACCTTTCTTTCAATAATATGTCTCTATCAAGAGAAGATTTGAAGATGAATGTTAACCCTTTTCTCAATATGTTCTATTCCCATGCCCATACCTTGCTTGATTTACCGTTTAGGAATGAGGATTTAATGAATCATTATTGTACTTATCCTAAAGTTTACAAAGATATCCCTATTTGGTATAAACCACTACATGGAAATGTTAACTTTTCTCTCCTTCATCAAAGAAATTTGACCCAAGAAGATGATATAATGGTTGACATTTCTTCTACTTCCTCTACTGATGACACATTCATACTTGATATTTCTCCTTCTCCTAAGAAATACTCTCTTTCGAAATATATTTTAAAGAAAGAGGAAGACATAATAAATAATTTTCTTAATATTACTTTTCCTTTATTTGACACTCCTAGTAGAGATGAACCCTTAAAGGAAGTTTGTAATCCCTATTCTAAGGACATATTGGAAGAAGAGGATCCTTTCATTACAAATTTCCTTAATGCTATTACTTCTAGTGATGAACTCATGATCAATAAAGAGCTTAATCAAGATAATGTTGTCAATATTCATGTTCAACCTATGGTAGTCAAAAAGCCTATGATAATTGTCAAAGGATTCACTCAAATAACTTTCTCTCAAACTCATAATAGACCTATCATTACTTTGAAGGTGTTGGAATCATTTTTCGTTGCACCAAAAGATCAAATTGTCAATTCCCAATATAAATGATAGATTTAACCTAACCCATAGGAGGCAATTAATCCATGTCATGAATCTCCAAGGAGGGGTTGACAAACAAGTCAACAATCTCCCCCTCGGCACCAACTGAGCCTTCAATAACCATTGAAGGAAGACTCGAACCTATGATCCAAGGCTCTAATACCAATTGTTGGAATTATTTTTCATTGTTGTAGACACTTAAAAATACATTGGTAAATGAAAGTATTTTTATTTTTCCAAAAACTTGTGATGACATCATCATTTTTTAATTAATTAATTAATTTATTATTATGCCATTAATTCCTCCTACCTTAATAAAAAAACTTAATTAAGGAATCCATTCTAGAAATATTTAAATCTAATTTAAACACCATTTCCTCCAATATTTATTAATTATTTAATAAATTGACCAAAACCTTTAAATAAATGAAATATTTATTTAAATCCCTCAAAACTATATAATCTTCTAGACTTTCCTAGACTTTCCTAATCTCTCCTAAACTTCCCTAAACCTTTCCTAAACTTATATAGAAGGTGTTTCCTAACATTCTTAGCCTAATTCAAGTCTCTTTGACTTTTGGTCAAACCCCTTCATTAATGAGCCTTACAGACTCATTAATGACTCCTTACACACTCTTTAAGGCCTCTTATAGCCTCATAAAGAGACCAATGTCTTCTCTTCCACCCTTTCTACCCTTTCACACTTCCCTAGTGTTTCTCACACATGTGTGAGAAACCTTAACCGAGGCCAATCTAACCATACCCCAAACCTTACCTCTAACCCTAACTCCACTTCCTAACCCAAGACCTTAGGAAAATCCTATAAATAGTCTCTCTTCCAAGATAAAATCATTATATTAGTTCTTTATCTTCATGCATTGTTATCATGCTCATTTCTATCTAGATCATCTTAGCATTTAGCATAATTGTTAGATTAACTCTATTTTGTGCTTTCATAGATCATCCTAGAATATATTAATGGATTGAGTATAGCTCTTTGTTAATATTTTATAATCATATTAGCATCATATCACATCTTCATTTGGATAAAATCAAATTTAGATTAATCATCTTTGCATTAGTTTGCATTTTATCTTCATTAGGATCCTTAAGGCCTTAGGGGAAAATCATGTGAACTATACCTGATATTGTGCCACTATAGGGTTCTTATGGTCCCTAATATATTCCAATCCCTCCTAGTCATCATTAGGGACAAGCTCCAATTTTTTTGAGAGCACACCCACATTCCTAAAGTGAGAGCAAATCAAAAGTGACATGGTGCTCCCATTTTAGCTCTATTTGAATGACTTAGCAAATAGTTTTCTCTATATGTTAGGAATATGCTTTTAGACTAATGTTTGAATTTTTTCACTTGTTTTGAACAAGTTATGTTTTTTGTGATCACATTTTTGCACACCCGGTGGGACTCCACAATCCTTCAAAAGTGACTTTTTAAGGGTTTTTTTGGCTTAAAAACTCAATTTTCACACCTCCTGGATGGATATTTTTGCAATTTAATACAAATATTGATCATTTTTAGAAATTTTAATATGGGGGATTCCCATATTTTCTACCATAATTTACCACCAACATGCAATTGTCGTATGGGCCAGTTTTGATGCATTTTTAAGGTGTTTTTTACACTTTTTGGCTCAAATCTCATATGGAAACTATTAATTGTCTTATGGTCATGTATGGAGTACCATAAGACACTATAATATAAATAATTACTGGCCTAAATTGTTGTGTGGGTGGTAGGGAGCTCATTTGAGGCCCTAAACTTGATTTTTTCTCACTTTTTGGGCCTATTTGGGCATCCTAGTGACCCTAGGCTTCAACCTTATAATTTATAACATCATAATCTTGAAGGTGATTCATGGAGGAAAATTTTTCACAAAATCACTAAAGCCTTAAGGCTCACTAACTTTATTGAGTTATTAGGAACCAAAAACACTTCATTTTCAAGCTTAGATCAAACTTCTAGTCATTTTTGAGTGCCCTTAAGGGACTAATCTACAAATATTTCCTATTTTATTCCTAATCAATCCTAAATATTCCTAATTTGTCCTAAATAAATAAAATTCACTTCCAATGACTCTCATTTTACTAAAAAGAACCTTCTTCATGCAAATCTAGGGTTGTAGGGGTCATTTATGCAAGATAAGAACACTTCAAACTTTGGAAGCTTAAAAAGAACCAAAATTTTGCATTGTCATTTCTATTTGGTTCCTAAGTCAATAATAATTCATTCTAAGTGTTCTAAAATCAAATTTTAAACATTTCTCTTACCTAAAGTGAACTTTATTTGCATTATCTTGAGGGTCTTTCAAAATCTCATGCAAACTAGGAACCAAATATACAAATTTTCCCTAATCTTTCCTAATTGGTTCCTAAAGAGTCCTAATCTTTCCTAAAAGTTCCTAATTCAATCCAAAGTATTTTATCTTGATGAAAACTAATTTATTATTGCAAAATCTTGAATTTTTTCTAAGTTTTTATGCACAAAATCAATCTAGGAACTCTTTTGGTCTAAAAATTGAATTCTAGGCACACCAAATCTTTAGTGAAACTAATGGGGTGAACCAAAGTGAAAAAAGTCACTTCCTTTCAAAAAGAAAGCACAAATAATTCTTGAATTCCCTAAAGAGAAAATAATGCAAAGTTCATTTTCATCTCAAATTTCAAACTCAAATCTTGCAAAAATACAATGTTGAGTGAAAAAGGTAAAATCAAATTGCAAATCTCTTTCAAATCTTTTGTGTCTTCAAGGGAAATGAAAAAAACAAAATCTTAAACATAAGTATTTTCAAACATTCATTTCAAATCACTTAATCAATTTGGGAAAAAAAATCTTCATGATATGCTTCTAGGAGTTTCAATTCTGCAAATCCTCTTAATCTAGGTGGTGTAAAACACTTGAACTCAGACAAGTTCATTTGTTTTACTTCTAGCAGAGCCTATCCAGAGAGAAAATGCTTCCTCTTTGGAGAATGACTTCAAATCAGTACTTACCTGACCAGTATAGAAATAAAGCATTGAGAAAACTCTCTCTTTATCTCCTCAAGCTTGGGTGATGCATGTTGATGGTAGCACGAGGTAGGTGAATATCACTACTATTTTGGCATGGTCAACTAGGCTCTTAAGTGTGTCACATGCATAAAAACTGATTGGGAGGACTCCATAGACCAAATCAAATACTTGTTAATCAGAGGCTTCCTGATCTACTCCTAAAAGTATCAAATCATTGTACAAGGACCGATCCAAGTGGTTTCCTAAATCACCTTATGATTACTCACCATCTGTATTCCTTTCTGGGATAGCAAGCTATGGGAAAAGATTTTTATACTAACCTATCTCTTAGGTAGTTCATGCTTGATGTGTTTTCAAAGTTACAGACTCAGTGCAAAACATCTATTGGACATACACAAGAGAAGAGTTCTATACATCAAAACCTTTTCCATATCAAATCAAAAATCCATAAGTCATCCAAGCTTTTAGAAACCTATCATCCTAGTCTGATCTTGTTAGTCATCCTAAATCTGAGTCTTAGTATTTCATCCATCCTCATCCTTTATCCCTATCCTACTTATCCGCAAGTCAGCATGTCTCAAAGCTATTATGATGAGTCTATTTGTTTTGTCTCTTCTTATTTTCCATCCTATCCCAATGATGATGAAAGCCATGTCGATCATGATGAGTACTTTTAAAACCTTAGCAATCATGATGATGATAATCTTGTGGTCCACAATGTGAACTTTGGAAACCTTAGCAAGATTGTTCCAAACATCCCCCAGCATCCTATCATTCCTCCAAAATATCTTATCATACCTTTATGCATATCCACTAGCACTTTATATCATGCCTTTGACAAGGGAAATCCACTATCCTATCCATCCACACCATCTTCCTATCATGAGCCTACATATTCTCCATATGCATCCTTCATACCTCCATCTCCTTCTATGGTCATATCTCAAACACCATCATTTCAAAACAATCCTAGTCACTACATCCCTTATCCAAATCCTCCATCTCCTTATCCTCAACCCATTTTCAAATCCAAAATCCTAGTCTTCCAATCCACTACCCCAATCCTCCATCCTATCTCATGCCACCATCTCCTATTCCAAACTACATTGCCACAAATACCCTCCTACAAGAAGAATGCACCCTCAATCTACTTCATATCCCATATCTCAACCCATCTCCCCTACCTCACTGCATAGTCAATCAAGTTCACAAGATTCCTCTAAACCCACCTATGTGAACTATCTAGTCATGCCATCTTCCAACTCCTCATCTACACCAACATCCCCTCAAGAAAGTTCACAATCTTCCACCCTACCTTCATGTGTGAACTATCCTAGCCCTCTATATTCTACACCTTCTAGTCCTTCACCTCAACCTCCATCACTAAATTCTCCAAGGAGTTTCACAAGGAAGCCAGCAACAAATCCCACTCCTAAAGCTGAAGAGTCATGCCATCTAAATCCTTCATCTAAAACCATCACTAATGAGGCCCATCAACATCTCCCATCTCTTATCCTTCTTCTATATATCCCACTTACTGATCTTATTCCATCTCCTAGCATGATCATTGAGTCCCTTCCATCTATGGACTCCATCCAATCCCATCCACATCTCCTTCTCCTAGCATTATCCAAATCAAATTCAATGAGCCTCATGAGTTCACCCTTCTTCTTGCCATTGCAATTGTAGAATCTTCCAGCCTTCCATCCATACCATCTAAAGAGTCCATCCATACATCCCCCATAATTCTCTCCACACCAATCCAATATAGTCCAGATCTTGTCCAAAAGCATGTTGAAGTACCCATAGATGAAAATCAAGATCCAATCCCTTCACTTCCTCTACTTCATGTTCTATTGCTTCCATCACCCCCAATCCAAGATCCTACCATCCCAATTCTATAAGCTCAATTCTTCCATCTCAAGATTCATTACTATCCTCCAATCCCAGTCAAGATCCCATCATCCCATCCTCTCCACTTGAGGATCCTCCAATCCAAACTATCCCACTGCCATCACTCTATCCTTTTGGTCCACTTACATTTTTCAATGGTAGTCTACTTGAAGTAGAAAATATCAATTTCATATCTTCCACTACGGAGCCTGAAACTAGAAGCTTATGTTATTCCCCAATTCAAAAATATCATTGTTTGGATAAAATTCTCAAGAAATGGAATTATCAAGGCAAAGTCTTGGGTTCCCATGAACAAGGAAATCTGGAGCCCATCCAAGACAAGAAACATCAAAAATCATGTGGAATTGGTCACACATCTGAAGAAGGCACTTCCTCTAGAAATGTTGGTACATCTAAAGCTAAATTCAAGCACACATCCAAACCCATCATTTCATCTTCCCATCATCCCTCCAAAGCATACATTGCTATTCCTCCTCCTCCATCTTTGCAACCCAAAACAACCTATCACATTCCTCCTTCATCCTCCAAATCCATTTTGGGTCCCTATGTCCCAAAATCTACCAACCCATATCCTCCACATACCAAATCCATTTTGGGGGCCTTATATCCCAAAATATCATCCCCCATCTTATCCTACTCAATCCTTCATCCAAAATCTAAACATCCCTAGTTGGGATCAACAAAGGCACATTCCCATATCTCATATTTTCCAATCTTCTTCCATCTCTCCATCCATATTTCCTCCATCCCACACACATCTGCATATCCCTTCCAATTATCCTCACAATTTGGATGCGATATCAAAGATGCATAAAGGTAAATATTTGCAACAATTTAAAGATTTCCATGTCCACTCTAAAGGAAATGCTCAAGAAAATCAAAATCTAATCAAGGAATCCACATAGCAAAAGAAAAATTAAAGGCAATGGCCACAAAGGCCTAGCAAAGAAAAAGAAAAGTCCAATGCATCCTAATGGACACAAAGGCCCAAAAAAGAAAAAGAGGAATCCAATGCACCCCAATGGCCATAAAGGCCTATCAAAGAAAAAGACAAATCCAAGGCATCCCAATGGCCACAAAGGCCCACCAAAACTAAAGAAAGGACTATGTGGATCCCAAAGCCAAAAGATGCATTGCAAAACTCTTCCATCACATCCACCGCTATCTTCCAAAATCCATGCACTTTGTCCACCTTCCTCACAACATGTGCCAATGTTGGGCCTGACAACATCCCCCTATCATGATCAGTTCCCATAATTCCATCCAAACACTTTATACCACCATATCTCCCTTATACCCCATCCCATCCATGCCTTTGGATAATTCCTCCATCCCAATAAATGTGTAGCAACAAATCAAAAGGTTAGCAACAAATTAGAAAGTTAGCAGCCAAAATCAAAAAATCCATAAAAATTGAAAAAATCAATAAAAATACCAAAAAAGAAAAGAAAAGAGAAAAGCATTTTTCCAATGGTGAAAACTTGGGAATTCAAGCACCTTGGACAAGTACCATGGTGAAAACCTTGCAAACAAGCATCATGCATAATCCCCTCTCCCCCTAGTTCCTTTCTATAATTGGGGGCAATTCCCTTCTATCGCATCTTGTCCAGCATCTCCTTCATCCCATTTGTCACTCACCTCCATCATCCTCCTTTGGATCTTGATAAAAAAATAGAGACCACTAGCTATACATGCTTTTTGGCACCTTTTTGGCATCCATCACATCTTTCAGCCACCTATCCTCTATCCAATCCATTGTTCTCAACTTCCATCTACCTTCCTCATCCTCTTATCATTCCTATCTTCCATCAAATCATACCCCATCCTAAAGCCTCTGAATACATGAACTATCCTACGCAGGGGGCATCTTGTTCCTTGGAGACATATTCCTTGGAGACTTTATCACACCCATCTTCCATCTCCTAAATCTTCCTCCAATCCAATCCTTCATTAGTTCCTCCATCCAAATCCTAAGAATATCCTCTATCCAAATCCTAAGAAGATTCCTTGATCAAAATCCTAAGCAATCCTCCATCCAAATCCTAAGCAATCCTCTACCCACATCTTAGAGTTCCTCTATCCAAATCCTCAGCAAATCCTCTCTCCAAATCCTAAAGCTTTTCCTCCATCTAAATCCCTCAACATTTCCTCCATCTTTCCATCACCTAGTAACTTCCCTTGTCATTGGTATCTAGCCATAGGCTACCCCCATGCAATCTAATTCCATTAATCCATATCCACATATTCCTAGTAATCTTCCAATATCTTATAATCCTATCCACATCCTCTAGCTACCCGAATTCCAACATCCAAGATCAAGCCAAACCAATCCAATCACATCCTTAGTCTTGTGTAAATATTTGATCTCAATCAAATAATCATCATTGGGATGTGTCCTTCCCAAATTTGTGTCATTTTAGGACACATCATCTATCATCAAGCTTATCCACCATTAGTCCATCTTGGCCTTCTAGCCCATCTGGGGCATCATCTTGCATATCATTTTAGCTTCATCTTCATCTCCAGATCCCTTGTACATCCTATCCTAATTATTGTACCCCAAAATCATTTGTGTCTCTACCTAAGCTCATTTGTACATATGTGCCTTTAGGTCCCATCCTCTATGTCAGTTATCCCTTGAGTCATCATGATCTATCCAGCTCAACACTTAAGCAATCATGCCTTGGTCCTTTTTTTCAGTTTGAGTGTCTTACCTATCTCTTATCATATAAATCCTTATCCAATTCCACCATCCAATTCATATCATCTCGTTTGAGTTTCTCAATCCTTATCTTAAATGAGAATCCTTCCAGCACTACCCTTTTACTAAGCTTTGGCTAGGGAATCCTCTACTTGCCTTTATAGGCCTCATCATCTCGAGCAAGAGATTGGCATACACTAGAAAGAATACCATCATTCAAAAGATCATCAGTCTATCTTAGGTTGATAGATCCAATCCTATCGTATCTAATCCTATATCAGGAAGCAAAAACTCATCACCGACACTTGGTAATCCTCCACCATCCTCAACCATCAATCCTCAGAAAATCAGTCATCATTCATCTTCCTATCTATGGAAAAAGGTTTTGTGAGATACTTGTTATTTCATTTGTTTCCATTGGATCTTCACTTATCTTTTGAGATATCTTGTACATATCTCCTTGTCCTTTGTACATAATTTTTGCATCTTTTTTTACATATCCTTGTCAGTCCTATAGAAGCATTTGATCATTTGAGCTTGTCTCACACAACCTTGCACTTTAGCAACATCAATTGCCAACTATCCTTGATCATATTGACTATCTTTGAACTTCATCATTTTCAAATCATAAACACATCATTCTCCCCATCAACATGGGTCCACACAGATGTATGCTTCTGTATTGTCTAGCCTAAGCCTAATCATGGGTCTGCACAAATGTATTCTTTTGTATTTTCTGACCTAATCAATCAAACTAGGTCCATGATGATGTATCCTTCACCATATTCAGACCTAATCTCCCCCCCATCAAGCATTAATCTATCTCCTTGGAAAAGGATGTCTTTTGGAGTTATCATTTTGATCTTGGACTTTGTCCTTTGGATCTTGATAATATTTTATGGCTTCTAGTTGTTCCTCTCCTCAAATTCACCATGATCCTTTATATCATGGTGTGCTATGAATGAGGATAATCTAGGGCAAGGTCTTTTGATCTTTTTCTTCTCCCTTTGAGTTAGTCATGTGTTTTTGGTTTCTCCAATGTCATTTAAACCATGCCTCCTCTAGGTTTAATATGTGATGCTGGGGAAACCCTTTGCATGCTTGTCTTTTTGTGTTAGTCCTATGCAAGGCTGGTTACAAGGCCTTGTGTTCTTTTGTAACCTTGGTAGGTCTCTATCATTGCTATATCAAACTAGGTTGTGCTCTCAAAAATATCCAACGCGTGGAGCTCCCTAGATCCCCCATCCAACATCATATAGATTAATCTTTCATCTTGCATATAGCTTCATCTTGCATCTCACATCATATTGCATTCCTACCTCTTTTCTCTTGGAAGTTTGGCTATTAATTCCTCCTCCTTCCTCCTCCTATCCCTTTTGTGTTATTTTTGATAAAATTCCACAAATTTTCCTCTTTGGGTTATTTTCTCGAGGGGGCACAACCCCTTATCTTCTAATTCTAGCCTGGGGCATGTTATTTTTTCTTGTCTTTCATGCCACACCACTTACAACATCACATCAATGAGGGGAAAAATGTAGACACCTAAAAATACATTAGTAAATAAAAGTATTTTTATTTTTCCAAAAAGCCATGATGCATCATCATTTGTTAATTAATTATTTGTTTAATTAATTAATTTATTATTATACCATTAATTCCTCCTACCTTTAAAAAAAAACATTTAATTAAGGAATCCCTTCTAGAAATGTTTAAATCTAATTTAAACACCATTCCCTCCAATATTTATTAAATATTTAATAAATTGACCAAAACCTTTAAATAAATGAAATATTTATTAAAATCCCTCAAAACCCTAGAATTTTCTAGACTTTCTTAGACTTTCCTAATCTTTCCTAAACTGCCCTAAACCTTTACTAAACCTATCTAGATGGTGTTTCCTAACCTTTTTAGCCTAATTCAAGTCTCCTTGACTTTTGGTCAAACCCCTTCATTAATGAGCCTTAAAAACTCATTAATGGCTCCTTACACACTCTTTAAGGCCTCTTATAGCCTCATAAAGAGACCCATGTCTTCTCTTCCACCCTTGTTCCACTTGCACACTTCCCTAGTGTTTCTCACACATGTGTGAGCAATCTTAACCAAGGCCTATCTAACCATACCCCAAACCTTACCCCAATCTCTACCTCAAATCTTACCTCTAACTCTAACTCCACTTCCTAACCTAAGCCCTTAGGAAAATCCTATAAATAGTCTCTCTTCCAAGAGAAAATCATTATCTTAGTTTTTTATCTTCATGCATTGTTAACATGCTCATTTTTATCTAGATCATCTTAGCATTTAGCATAATTCTTAGATTAACTCTATTTTGTGCTTTCATAGATCATCCTAGAATAGCTTAATGGATTGAATCTAGTTCTTTGTTAATATTTTCTAATCATATAAGCATCATATCACATCTTCATTTGGCCAAAATCAACTCTAGATTTATCATCTTTGCATCAGATTGTATTTTATCTTCATTAGGATCCTTAAGGCCCTAGGGGAAAATCAGGTGAACTATACCTGATATTGTGCCACTATGGGGTTCTTATGGTCTGTAATCTATCCCAATCCCTCCTAGTCATCATTAGGGACAAGCTCTAAGTGTTTTGAGAACACACCCACATTCCTAAAATGAGAGAAAATCAAATGGTGACATCATGATCCCATTTTAGCTCTATCTGAATGACTTAGAAAATAATAATATCAGATTTCCACAATCCATTGTTAATTACAATTGTGTTTCTAGATTAGATTGTGTGTATTTTTTAGCATCAACATTTTGGATCACACTCCGTGATCCATCATTAGGAATAGAGAGTGCAAGAATATTGACTTAGAAAATAGTTTTCTCTATATGTTAGGAATATGCTCTTAGACTAATTTTTGAATGTCTATGCTTGTTCTGAATAGGTTAGGTTTTCTCTGATCATAGTTGCTCCAAAATCTCAAACTCTTAATGCCTGATACAAATTCCATATTTAACCCATCCTATAGGAGGCACTTAAGACATGTCATGAATCTCCAAGGAGGTGCTAACCACCAAGTCAAAAATAACCCCCTCAGCACCAACTAAGCCTTCAACACCCACTAAAGGGAGACTTGAACCCATGACATAAGTATTTGATACCAATTTTTGGAATCATTTTCCATTGCACTGAAATACTAAACTGTCAATGACTAATACAAATGCTAGATTTAGCCCGACCCATAGGAGGTAGTTAATCCATGTCATGAACCTCTAATGAGGTGCTAACCACCACTTCAACATAAGGTTTATCCTCCACATTATACTCCTCAAACTTTCACTACACCTATGATTATGGTTAAAGGATATTCTTAACAAAGTTCTTTCTAAACTCTGAACAAGCCTATTATAACCATAAAATGAAAAATTAAAGGTCCTCCTAACCTTTATTCAATATTATCACATAGTGTTTCACGCCCATTGTAAATGAAATAATCCTCAACCTAATAATTTGGTTGTTTCTACTTCTCTCCCACTTTCTCAACTTGTGCTTCCTCCTCCAAACTACCTTCCTCAGAACCTTGCAAGGGAGTATGACTTAATACAACAATTCCATAATATCCCTTTCAATATTTCCCTTTGGGAGCTTCCTCAAACTTCTCCTACATATCATGAAGCCCTGTAAAAATATTTAACCACTCCTCTTACTCCACCACCTAATCAAGGCAACATCAATTCCTTTTTGTAATGCATGCATAATACTCCTATCCCACCTAAAATTGTGTTTACTTAAGATGATTTACCTTCTAAAGAAGTTCAAGATTGACATGATTCCCTTATGGTAGTTGTCCTTATCAATGGTAATCCCATTCTTAGGACCTTATTTAATAATGGGTCTAGGATAAATGTTTTTAGTATATAAATGTTAAAAGAGATCAAAGATGATATTTCAACCATTAACTTGATTACACTCCTATTTGTGGCTTTGACAACACTTCTAAGAAAATGTTAAGCATCATCACTTTACCTATTAAAGTATTGTATCATCTTAACATGGAGTCACCTATGATAAGACCTTTTATCCCTCCTTAATGGGATGTTTTGGGTACCTCTTGGATGTCTCTTTAATATTTAGATATTCTCCTAGGTTCTCATGCCATCTATTCCCCTATTCTATCCTTTTCCCCACTTCTCTTTCCCTCTTTCCGAGACCCCAAGACAATTTTAAGAGGCCCTACCCTTCAAATCTTGGCCATATTTTAGCCTTGACCTTTAGGTCTAGGCCAAATTAAAGTCCTGACCCTCAGGTCTAGGCTGAATTTTGGCCCTGACCTCGTGGGTCACCCTTTTCAAGATCTCGGGCCCTTTCAAATTTTTAATTTGCTCCCACCTTCTTGTCAACCCTTCTTAATTTTGGAGATAAAATTAGGTATAAATAGAAGCCCCCCCTCTTCATTTTGGGGATGGAATAATATCAATTCAATTCACAATTGTTAAGAGTTTATATTTTCAATATATTTCATGCTCTCACAAGTAATCAAGCTGTCCATTGAAGATCAAGGATTCAAGGTTTCAAGTTTCAAGAAATTGAAGGAGTTTTGCAAAGAAACTCAAAAATCATATCATTCTTGCATTTTTTCCCCTAGATCTAGCTTCCTTCTTCAAGGATATAGTGGATTTGGCCATCAAGGAGGGAAGATCGACCTTCATACGTTCAAGATCAATTGTCACATCTTCAAGATTTATAATTATTTCTTCAAGATCTATCATTCTTTTTCAAGGAAAATTTAAAGCATACACATACATTGAGGTATAAATTTTCATTGATATCCTTTCTATAATACCCCAAAATTGGCATCTTGCAATTCTAATCAATTTTGGGGCATTCCTTCAAATTTCTACATCATCAAAGTCCTATTGTACTAGGTAATTATGTCTTCTAATTGACCCTACTTGACCTAGTGTCAAATGCAAAAAACCCTAATTTTGCATTAATTACATCCTATATTTAATTCCTAAATATCGACATTTATTGGCTAAATAAACCCTATGATCAATTAATTGAATCATAAAGTCCTAGTGCTTTTATTAAATTAATTCCACCCCCTTTAGCTAATACACATCAAAAGGAATTAAATAATTATTTAGTTCTTTAAGTGAAATATCCTCCTTTGAATTTAATTATTCAAATAATTTGAAAAGAAACCCATGTGGCAATCTTTCATTTAATTAATTAGATAATGCTCTCCAAATTGTTTCACCTCCCACCAAGGAGATGAAGAGTCGACCGTTTCTTTGCAAGAAACTCTTTAGTCTCCACCCGAGCTCTTCTATATTAGAGACCTCTCTTTCCTCATTTGAAGAGACAATTTTTGAGTATCACAACTATAGCGAATTTATGTCTCACCTTTGCATTCAAAAGCTACTTTCATATTTCATTTTAGAATAGTCTCATTTTAGCCTAATGTTGCATTCCCATGCTTTAATCTATTTTTCTTATTATGTTAGTAGAGTAATTTTATTTATTACAAGCTTTCGATTAACTTTGCATCATCATTATTAGATTAATGTTGCATTCTCATGCTAGCTTAATTCATTTCAATTCAATCTCTCTAGCATTTAAATCCTTCATTTTAGAGTCCAGACTATGGTTGTTGGGCTCTCAATTTTGAGAGTGATTCAAAACCCCATCTAAATAGGACGCAACAGGTAGATTCATGTATGTTTGTGAAATGAATAATTCATATTCATTTTCTTAATTAGTTTATGAGAAATGACCATGTTGAAGTCTATGGCTGAATTTGAGGTCCACTTTTAGTTGTACACATTTTGGTGCCCACCGTGGGGCTGAAAATTCATTTCTAGCCTCATTCTTTTCGGATATTATATCAACTTTTAATACTCTATCTGTACGGTCATATGACTGTGTATGGAAATCATGCATGAAGATTCCCACTGTGCCACATGAATTTGTGTCTTGATTAGTAGTTTCTCGCATGAAAAAAGTACTATCTTGCATAGGTTCCTACATTTGCTCACACAGAACCAGGCATTTGCTCATGTGAAACTTGCCATTAGAATTTCAAAATTTATAGTTTTTTGTATTGTTCTATTGTTTTTTTTCTAACATTTTTATTTGTTTTGATTTTCATATCTCCTTTTTCTACTACAACATAACAATGGGTTGCAGGACGTTTGATGAAGACATAACTTACTGACAGTTTTCTTGCAAGACGGTTGTCGAAGACATTTCAAAACATTTTTCTTGTTTATTGCTTTATTCACATAGTTTAATTAGGGCCTTGTGAAGATTTCTTAAGGGTCTTGATAGCAGGATAGGGTAATAGGCTCTTCATCACATGGAAGTGATGCCCATGGATGAATCTGAGACCCAAATTTTTCTATCATGATAGATATCTAGGGAAGCAAGGAAAGGTAACAAATCTTTAGCACGTCCATTTGTTAGGCAATTATGCTCTTCTCTCTTTGAGAGAACTAGGAACACAAAATATTATGGATTGGTTGAAGAGGAGTTATCTCAGTGATAGACATGTCTTGTGTGTTTGGGTAAGGTGAAGAGGTAGAGAAGTATGCTCTTCTCTCTTTGAGAGAATCAAAAAATTTGACCCTTGGATACAAACCAATGTCCGTGTCACCTTTAGAGGGCATACCAGAAGTTGAACCTCTGGGAATGACCCAAGTGAGTACACACCTATTTATGATTATTCCATCTCACTATAATAAAGTATCTTTTTTGAGTCTAAAGACTCCATACCCATGTTAACTTCTTTCTCTTGATTACGACTATCATCTTGAGAAAGCTCTATTTGTTGTACTGAGCGGTGCCGCTCCTAGCCCTAATTGCGGGGGTGTATGACTTTTAGGTATCGATGTGGCTGCAAGGCCCCAGCCTTGTATTGAAGGTACCAAAGGTTAGTGTGAATGGAAGAACACTAAAAACTCTCTTAGTTAGTTTCCTACCCAGATCACCTCTGAAAGGAGACATAATCTTTGCATGGGGAGGGGGAAGAATCTCTCCCCTAGATTCTCACCATAGGCATGTACCTAGACGTTTGAAGGTTGTATATGACACTTGCCCCTACTTAAAGGGTAACCTTTGAACATATATTATTGAGTCCTGGGAAACACCAAAAATATAGGTGCCCTCTAGGGGGTGACACAACTATGTGAGGTGAATGCATGCACATAAGTTTTGAGGCATGGATTTTGTCTTCTCTACCATTTTATTTGTAGGGATAACTAAGTGTTTGTTTTAAGTCTTAAATTTCCCAACATGATCAAGATTGTCAAGACTCCCATCATTCTTCCAATTTTCTTTGTCCTCGATAGAACTCTTTGTGACTACTGATTACATCACTATTGCTTGGTCCAAACTTTATGCTTGTAAATGATTGTCTTCAAACATTGAAACTAGATTTGTTGATTCAAACTATCCTAAAACTTTCCAAAAACTCCAAATTCTGCCAGAGAACAGTTCACATTGTGTCTCCAAAATCTGATTTTGTCTCAAATACTGTGTCAATCTGTCGAACCCTGGTCTTTTCCCACGTGAGATTTTAGGAAACTGTGTATTTCCTCATGCAAGAC
>BSBK01004885.1:0-60000 GCA_027943335.1 Chamaecyparis obtusa | reverse complement strand
AGTTTTCCTATTAGGGCTACAAGTTTGATCACAAAATATGATCTACCTTGTGAGGGGTCTACTCTATTAAGAGCTTTGAGACTTATACAATCTACCTTGCAAAAGGATTTAAAATTGACAACTATGTAAGTACTCGGTTAAGAGATTTACTAAGGTCCATTAAACCACTATGTTAAGAGATTTTACCTGATTCACTTGTTAGAATGTTTGAGTACCCGATCCTTCAGTTTACACTATGATGCTAATTACATATCTTCTCCTTACAGTATAGATTTGATCTTCTCTATCAAATATATCTCTGTTATGTCCTTCATTGCTCTACTCTATTCTTCTCAATCACTAAACTCTGTTTCTAATAATCAAAACATTTTTCTACTCTACAAATATGAGATCTCCTTCTTACTCATCTCCTCTCTCATGACACATTTTAGGGTTTAGATCTCATCTTATATAAACAATTAATCATCTCCAAGATTTAAGATCTATGATCTAGATTGTCTACTTTTGCTGCTTAACCTTTCCCTAATTCTGATTGGTTCCATGAATTACATAGGGATGAATGATTACAATTCTAAAGCATAATCACCTCTATGATTTCCTCAATAAATAATAAATGTAATATGGATGTTGGCCAAAATGGTTTACCTAAGTGTTTGTGCCATAACAAACACATATGTCAAATCTAGCTTGCTCGACATTTGATATCTCTGGTACTTGACATTCACTGATCTTTATACCCTGGTGCTCAATAATGACATCTTTACATAACTCAGCATAAACTAACTCGGATAACACTGAAGTACTTGGTGACCACTCTCTTACTCGATAGTAACTACTACTTTGTAAATGTACAATATACATGACTTAACCTATACATGATGACTTGGTCACAGTGATGACTGACCAACATTGCCTAGAAAATGACTAAGTGTAAGACACTAATAGATAACAAAAATTAGGAATCAACAATCTCCCCCTTTGTCATTAGTGGAAAAACACTTTTTCATGACATTTTCATTATATTTACAAGAGGACTTAGTACCAACAAAAACTTCTATAGAATACCCCCCCTAAAACTTAACTTGATCTCCATTTTTTTTTTTACATATATACATAAGACTTCTTATTTGACATACAATCGAATATATATACAATTACAAAATTAGTATGTCATACCATTTGTCCACTACGTCTGTATCTACTTTCTAATATCTGACATATATCTGATATTTCATATTCATATCCATTGCATGTTATTTCCCCTTATGATTTTGTCATGTCATGTTATTTCCCCCTTGTTTTTGACACTTGAAGCTCTTGGGGTTTGGGGGTCTTGAAATATTTGTCTAGGAATGGTTTGTGAAGTTTCATGACCATACCTAATGCATTGTCCCAACTGGACCTTACAGACTTCAAAACCTCAGACTTCACTTCTAGCTCGACAGCTAGCTCGACTAGGCTCTTGGCAATAGAAAGATGAGGATCTTTCTGAACTAACTCCTTTTCCATGACTAACTCCCTTTGCATAGCCTCAAGATGAGGTGTTAACACTATTTGGATAGAGAGTAGTCTAGCCCTTATTCTACCATCATTAGCCATCAACTCGGCTAACTGACCTTGGGCATGCAATAATTTGGTAAAATGAATAGAACTAGAACTTGCATCCATGCTCAATGAGTGACCTATAGGTAATGGCATTAACCATGATACCCTTGGTATGGCTTCTTGTGCATATGTATAGTCTGTATCAACTAGAAAATATATGTCTTTATATTATTTATCCACTATAGATATAGGGATCCTGCTTCTCTTCCTCATTTTCTTCTTGAATTTAATAAAATAACTGTCCATTATAATTTCAAAATTTTCACCCATTTGACCGATAAACTCACTAATCTATATTATCACTGGTCTATTGTTATCCCATACTACACCTCCAATAGTAGGAAAATTTTTATGAATGTAGAAAAATAAACAAACAAGTAAGGAACCAAACTTACACAGAGTTCTTTGCTTTCTGAATTGATGTAAGATTTTTGGCAAGCTGTGTCAGTTGGAGCTCAGCAAGGTCATATGTATGATCCTTCTTTATTATATTCCAAGCTTTATCCATTACCATGTGTGGGACACTAACCAACTGACCAGACTGATAAAAATTATGAGCTATCATCCTCACTACAAATTCAATTTCTAGGTCCATGATAGTTGAAATAGTCATACCTCATTTGTTCCACACTGCCAGGCTATTTTCTTGAATTTCCTCTTTACTTAGACATCTCATTGTCTTCTTTCCAATGAGTTTAGGGTATCTAGTTACCTGATGAATCATATCTTTTGTAATTTGGACTGGTCCATCCTCTAGCCAAAATTTCATATCGTGTACTCTGCTTAGTACAATCTTGATCCACTCAACTTTAAAACTTTGTGGGAAATTGAGAGCATGCACTAACCCTTGCTCAGAAACCTTCTAGTGTTCCAGCTTCAACACACCATTGCTAAAAAGTTTATCATATGCTTCTATGATCTCATAGTCTCTGATTCCCCTGATCTTACACATGTAACATGAATGAATGCCATTGATCATTAAAACCTTATGAGGGATAGATGATAGGGCTCCAATAAAATCTCCCATAATTTCACTTTCTAGAATGACCTAGAACTTATGTGGCTTGCATGCATCATTCCTCACCAACTAAACATTGAAAACCTCCTTCTCCCGCTTCTTAATTGGTACTGATGATGAAGATGCCATTTCTTCAAACTTAAGGGTTTAATTTCTAAAATGAATAACTCAGTAAAATACCTTGCACAAGTTTTTTTCAAATATTTGTTGATGACATGCTGTGAAGATTTCTACAAATCATGTTTAGCACCAATCATTTTGGTCAATCACTCTTGAATCTCTATAAAAAGTCCTCAAATCATTGGTGAAATGAAAATAAATAGCAACTTCCCACTTTATAGACTTCAAATGGTCAGATTAGGGCTTCATTAATGATCCATACACATTCTAGGTGAGATACAATTGTCTTGGCAATCTCATGTCAACTCAGTTAACATAAGCTCGGTTGATACAACCATTCGGTTACAGCTTGGTGTACATCACATCTCAACTATCATAGGAGCTTGAAAAACACTAGTGACTTGGTCACTATTGCGTGTGTGAAAATTGTACTTGATCTGTAGACACAACACTTCAGTAAAACATTAGAGGTTAGCAAAAGTCAAAATCATACAATAATTGAAATCTAATCTAACCAAGTGATTTACTACCTTCTAGTAGGTACAAGATCGATGTTCTCAGATTGTTATCAAGATCAGTGACCTAGACAACACCTAAATGAAGGATTTGAATGCAAAACTGATATGAAATATGAAAGCAATTAATCTATTTTTTTGGTATTTTCTATGCAATAATAATAAAAAATTGATATGAATCTATGCTAATATGGAAATTGATCTAACAATGATATGAATCTATGCTAAATGATATGCAATGCTCAAAACTAGAAAGATCTCACAATAGCTTGGATTCGCAAAGATGATTCTTTAGACTCCAATTCGACAGCGTGAGAATGCAAATTTGTGGATGAATTATGAAGAATTGAACCCTTAATTTATAGAAATCCAGGGCTTTGGAGGTGCATGGAAGAAAGCCATAAATCACTCAGATTAACTCAGCTTGATTTTTGAGTTATCTGATAATAAAGATAATTTAATTCACAAAAACATGCAAAAGCTATGTTTTAACTCAAAATAGAGTTTAGCTTTAATTGATAATTGATACTTGTCTGCTTTTATGATTGTGCATATTTTATTTATGAATTAATTTAATAAATAAAAGTGATTTATGCTCAACTTAACTGATTTTTGAAAATAAATAATTGATTTATGGGCTAATCAATTATTTAATCAAACTTTTATTAAAAACTATATTATTAAATAATGACAACTTGCTTTAATTGTTTAAATAAGAATTTAATCAATCATTCATAGGATTTTGGATTTATTGTCAAAATTAAATAATAATAATTAATAATAGATAGAATTAAATTTAATTACATAATTAAGTGGCAAGATATTAAATCTAATTAATTAAATATGAAAATATTCAATTAATCAAACTTAGGATAAATGTGATTTATTGCCAAATAATCATTAAATTAAAGATAATTAAGATAATTAGGAATATTGCTAGGAATATTCCCTAATGCAGAATTTAAGATAATCAATTAGGATTCGATGATATTTAGATGTGCCTTAGATTAGGACTTCGATGTTGATTTCATTCAATTTGTAGATGTAGGAGGTTAATGAACTTATAGCCCATTTTTGGGGTATTACATTTTGCCCCTCTTTGAATTACTGTGCGAAGCGTAGTGGTTCAAAGACAGTCTGTGTTTGATAGAGATATGAAACTGATGTTTGAAATTGATAATTGATATGAGACAGAAGTTGATTGAAATTGATTTGATATGGAGATAATAGGTCCTAAATGACCAAAGATAATGTTCACTATAACAACAAATGAACCTATGATTGTGAAAAAGTGTCAAAACACCTGATTCCAAACCTTAGGATTACAAAGAAGTGAGTGACAGGTTCTAGACTTGATTGTCTTAGCAGAACTAGCAGGTATCACATCCTAACCCTTTAGTTACCGAAGAACCAAGGAAATAACACTGATGAATCGATGGTTGCAAAAAGCCGATACAGATTACAATATTAGGAGAATACCAGATTGATATGGATCTTGATGAATCTGATATGCCCCAAGTGATGATTGATTTGCCCCAAGCGATGTGGACTTTTTTTGATGAATTAGTAACTAGACATGGTTGTTGTCTTGATTACTGAGGAAGATATGATTTCTAGCAAAGATATGATTATAGATTTAGATATGATGTGTAATACCATGCCCCCTTCGGGATTAAAATTGAAATCTGACAAGAAAAGTCAACGTTGATAGTTTAGAAGCATGTAAATTGATTTGAGAAGTGGTTAAACACGTCTGAGAATGCATTCTACATTGTTTAGAGGTCCAGATGACCAAGTTTGACTAGGTTTGACCATGAGTTGACCATGGTTGACCAATTTGAAATTTTGATAGTTTGATGTTAGATAATCAGTTAAGTTGAATACTAGATCTTTGTGATGATGGAAGGTCGATTATGCAAGCAGTAGACCATCCTAGGCCCAAAAAATTTTTAGATCATGATTTTGACATATTAAATGATCTCAGATTTGAATTTTGATCTTGAAAATGGATTCAAAACGTTGAAATTAGCCAGGGGTACAATTTTCATGAAAAATGGAGCACTTTTGAAAATTAGGTCAAATGCTATATAAAGACCTGAAGGGTCATTTTCAATTCATTTCAACCATTTGACTTTGGAGATTGTGCGGAGCCCTCTGAGCAAGAAAATGGTAGAACAACAAGATCCAAAGGTTTCTGTGAGTTTGCATCGATTTGAGTGCAGCCGGAGATACCAGAGACCCTGACAGTATGGACATCTGGTAGGTGGACCTCTGTGCCCCTCTGAAAATGCAAATTTTTCATGTTTCATAGCATTTTAAAATATTTTCATACGCATTTTGCTTTTTTAATTTTGCATGTGTGAAAACTCATACGAGTCCCATACCAGACTCGTACGACATTCCATTTGAAATTTATGTGTCATTTCAAGTCCACCCAAGTGTCGTATGAGAGGGACCCTTGTGTCGTATGACATTTCATCGGGTCCCTCAAAACTCGTATGATTCTAGGTGCAGTGTCGTATGACCATGTATTGTTGTTTGGTCTTCTGTGGAATGTTGTTCGACATTTGATGCCATTCTGGACTGTCGTATGAAAAATAGAGTGTTGAAAACTGACTTTTAGGGTAAAATTTTGACTTTTCTGATGCCTGATGCTGATATCTGACTGGTTGACCTACCTTTTGAAGTACCTGACTGTCCAATTTCTATACTATTAGCCTATTATTGAACCTAATTTCTGATAGAATGCCCTATTTTTGTATGATATAGGTGACATAGCCAGATGTACATGTCCGACATTCATACCCAGCTACCCAGAGATTATGTATCGCGCCTCTGGACCCGATGAGGGTTCATCTTGCTGCCTGTGGATTTGAGTACTTGATTCATTTACCCAACATTAGGGTAAATCATGGCCTTTTGATTGCCTTGATTGAGAGATTCCATTTGGAGACATAGACATTTCATTTACCTACTGGAGAGATGACCGTGACTCCAGAGGACATTTATAGGATACTGCGCATTCCATTTCATAGTAGTCGGCATCCTGAGTATGTGAGTTCTGGTCAGGGTGGTCTTCATGACTTTAGGCATCTGTTTGGAGATGATACATAGTTGGCGGGGTCCATTTATTGGGAGACCCTTGTACAGAGATATGGTCAAACGCACTGTTTAGAGTGCATTATTGCTGGTATGATCAGGGAGCTCATCATGCCAGGCAGTCAGTAGAATGGCTTTTTGATGGGATGGGCTCCAATGGTAGCACTGCTTATGGCTACACCCACTAAGCTTGCTTGGGGTCAGTGTCTCTTGGCACATATGTTTTTAGAGATGCATGAGATTGTGTATCAAGATTGCAAGAGCTTTGCTTTAGGAGCTCTTGTATTACAGATATGGGCCTGGAAGCATATCCCAGTATTGAGACCAATTTTTCAGACACAGCGGCAACCACAAGAGCCAGTGATATATACATATGCTGGTTATGTCACACAGGTCCGTATGGGTCATATCAAGTACTTCCGGTGATGTCTAGATGACATGACTTTTGTTCATTGGAGGCCATATTTGCAGATAGAGGTCTGGCCCACTGCGAGGGAGCAGTATAGTTTTCTTTTTCAGAGTCGAGTACTTATTGGCCGCTCTCCCACTGTTCTGGAGAGATTTTTGATTAGCAAAGTGTGGCATCAGTATGGACGTAGACATGATGCCCCATGAGAGTACACTACATATGCTCACATTGTGCGTGAAATTAGGCTCAGATGGACACCGAGGCTCTCCTATTACTTATGTGTAGAGGAGTACAGTGCCATTATAGGCAGAGATTGGGACTATCGGCCACAGGTTGTCAATGTAGGAGTGACAGATAGATACATTGCATGGCTTGTAGATCATCCCATCCATAGATTCTCAGATCCTATGGAGTTGATACCCTCCATGGAGGAGGCGATGGATGTTATAGGTGTTCCTATGGTACAGGGCCCAAGACCATAGGCAGTGCATCCTACACCACCCAGACAAAGAGCGACAGCTCCATTGTAGAGATCATCTAGGCATATGAGGCCTCCTCATCCTTCTACTTCTCCCACAAGTACATCCATAGGGTCACATAGATGATCCAGGGGTGAGAGGGGTACTTTGGGCAGTGTTAATGTGACAGATAAGGTGTTGGCAGGTGAGCAGTTTGCAGGTGGTTATGCAGATCCCACACAGGTAGACACCACTTTTGATTTGGGTGTGGAGGTTAGATGTCATAAGGTGCATAGATTAGAGACCACTGGATAGCAGCCAGAGTAGCTAGCACAGGATACAGAGATGCTAGTAGCTGCAACAGAGCCTACTATTCCTCTCACTTCATCAGAGATGATTAGACAGCTCAGAGCTTAGGTCTGAGACCTGAAGGTACAGAGTGCCAGATGGTAGGAGAGGTTTCAGGAGGTAGATAAGTAGTGTAATGAGCTTCGGGTAGAGCTTCACTCAGAGGTTCAGAGACTATAGACAAAGGTGACCCATCAGACCTCATGGGCCTCCTATTATGTGTCTGCATACTATGCTATTGTTCCTGCTGAGTAGAGAGTACCTACATACTCTGAGTACATGGCAGCCTCCGAGGGAGCTAGGGCACCGAGGGTAGAGGTCATACTAGATGCACCACTACCTCCTCCACCAAATATCAAGGAGCATGCTGAGAGTTGATTCCTATGGTCATGTTTTGATATATTCTATTTTTTTTTACCACTGATATACCATTCTGATTTTGATAGCTTTCTAGAGCTCATTCTTTTGTACATTGTGCCAGTAGTGTACCCCTGACACATTTCAAGATTTTTGATATATATGAGATTGATATTTTGATTGTGACTTCATTTGTACTTGTCATGATGTGGATTTATGATGATATCATGCTATGCTTATGCTATGATTAGTGTAGAATGTATGTATGGATCGATGCAATGCAATGATTTGTTTCATATGTATGGATGTTATGCAAATGTAATTGATTATGAAAAGATGTATGTATGATTTATGCTTATGCAATGAATGTAATGTAATGTAACAAATGATAATGATATAAGATGTAAATGTAGTGATACACATGATATGTTTTTGTAGGTTGATGAAGACAAGTACTCAGTCTTATGTCAAAAGGATGTTTAACCCTGGAGGGTTACTACTTGCAGCTTGATGAAGAGACCATCGAGTGAGACTCAGCTCGTGTTAGATGTGAAGAATTGATATGAAGAATTGTTTAAGCTTTGAAGTGTTTCCAAATAGTTGTGAGATATGCAAACATGCAAAATGCGAAGAGACATGCAAAATGAAATGCAACTTAAGACCTAGGACCTAGTCACTGATCATATGTCGATTTGTTATCATCATTGAACTTTTAGGTAACCAGATAAATCAATACAATGCCCACTAGCTATGAAACCATGGACATATGAATATCAATTTGTAATGCTCAAGAACCAATACAACACCCACTGGTCCAAAACAACCATGGACATATGAATATTGGTTTTTTTTTTGGAATGTCAGATTAGATATAAGCACCAAGGCATAAATGCCAGGATGACCTGAATATCATGTCCATTTTGATATAGCAATTTGTATAAGCATCAAAACATAAACGTCATGATGACCAGAATACTCCTTGCATGACAAACACATCAAACAACCAAGTGATCATTCTAAATCCAATGTGAATTACCCGTAGTGACCCTTTATCATTCACATCCTTAGGTAAGATCACATTCACAATAGGAGAAAGAACTCACTCAAAAAGATAATAGTTAGATCAAACTTCCTTGAATTTTTTGGGTATCAATGGTTGAGGTACGGATGGCCATCCAATTTGAGATAGAGGCTCTTACAGTCGGACACCATTTCAATCCAAAATTTCCAAAGATGTTAGATTTTCACATACAAGCAGAAGACAAAGAAAAGATTATGCCCCTAGTCATCACTCTCTAAATCCTATAAAGGACATCATCAAAGAGCTCGAAGGGACATAATATGCAAAAATCTCAATGCGAATCAGTAAGCATACAAGGAGATAAAAGCATGTAAAAAGAATAGATTGTTTTCAGTTTGATGTTTGATTGCATTGTTGTAGATGCAAAATCCTTTCTGGAGACAAGACAGACTTGACTAACTCAAATGAAGCTTCAAAGGACTCTGACTGGATATGAGATGTCTAAGATATACTGGAGGCCATAGGATATGACATTGATAGGATACAGATGCTTGAGTTGTTTGGTGTACAGACCGACTTATTGAAAACTGGAAATGCAGAAACAAACTGGGAGATATGTACAAACTAAAGCAAAAATGAAAGCTGGGAAAGACCAAGATTGTGCTGATAGATGGAGCATTTTGAAACAAGCGGTGCTCATTTTCTGGGTTTTCACCATCTTGGTAGAGATTCTATTTTTGCCACCAAGGCACCTATTTCTAGGTTTTCACCAAGGCACTTTTTTTCTTTTTTTTCATTTTTTTGTATTTTTCATTTCTTCAATTTTTTTTTTGAATTTTTGATATTTTTTTGAATTTTTTTAAGATTTTTTTTTTAGGACATTTTACCATAGACTGAATGCCTTAGGTGTAGAATTTCTTTAGATGGAGAACGTTGATTGGTTCTCAGAGCTGTTCTCCTTTAGTCGTTGAGAGTTGATAGGCACCAGAGCCAAAAGTAGCAGTGATTACAAAGGGACCCAACCAATTGGGTTCAAACTTCCCCTTGCATTCTCGATGTGACTGATTTTTTTGATTCTCTCTCAAGACTAGATCACCAACCTGGAATTCTCCATGTCTGACTTTCTTGTTGTAACCTCTAGACATTCTCTTCTGATATACTCTGAGATGATCATATGTTGCTTGTTTGCGCTCATCTAGTAGTTCAAGTTCTTGCAACCTAGACACTTTGTAGTCATCATTAGTTACTAGACCATGCATTCTGATTCTTAGTGATGGGATTTCAACCTCAATAGGTAGTACCACTTCAGACCCATAAACTAAAGTGAAAGGTGTAGCCTCTGTAGGTGTTCTAATACTTGTTCTGTAGGCCCATAGAGCTAGATTAATCATGAGATGCTAGTCTCTGCCGGTTTTGTTTATTGTTCTGTGCAAGATCTTCAATAGATTTTTGTTGGAAGCCTTTGCTTGGCCATTCCCTTGTGGATAGTAGATAGAAGACCAATGTTGGGTGATCCTGAATTTGGCACATAGATCATCTAGGTCTTTATTCCTGAATTGCCCACCATTATCTGTGATTATGGAATGAGGTATCCCATATCTGCATATGATATAGTTCAATATGAACATAGATATCTGTTTCCCCGTTGCTTGTGTCAAAGGGACTACTTCTACCCATTTTGTAAAATAATCTATAGCTGTGATTATATGGGTATGTCCATTAGAAGAATGAGGATGTATAGCTCCTATAAGATCAAATGTCCATTGGTGAAAAGGCCATTGTGTTGTAAAGGGGATTAGATCCCTCCCTGGAGCATGAATTAAGTTGCCATGCACTTGGCACTTTTGACAATTCTTAGCAAATTTGATAGCCTCTTTCTCCATTTCAGGCCAATAGTACCCAACCCTAATAAGTTTTCGAGCTAGTGTTAAACCATTCGAGTGTGACCCACAAATACCATCATGGACTTCCTCTAATGTACGTTGAGACTCTTCCCATTCTAAACATCTAAGTAGCGTACCATCTAGACCTTGTTTGTATAGATCATGACCAATGATGACATATCAGGAGGAATTATGGATAAGGTATCTCTTTTCATGGTGGTTGAAGGTATCGGGAATGATTTGGTCTTGGAGATAGGAAAATAGGTTTTTGTATCTGGATGAATCATGACCAACAACAGTGTAGATCATGAGGGTTTCAGGGGAGTCATATGCAGGATAAGATAGTGCTTCCACCAGGAACTCATAGCGTAGCTCATGTTCAGGCTGCTGTAATAAAGTAGATAGTGTTGCCATTGCATCAGCAGCCTTGTTCTCCATTCTAGGAATTTTCTCAACTGTGATAGATATGAAATATTTCTTAAGATCATCTACCATTCTCTTGTAAGGAAGGAGCTTTCCATCTTTAGTTTGGTACACATCATTGACTTGATGAATAACAAGTTGAGAGTCTCGATGAATGTGTAGCTCTGTTACTCTCCATTCAATTGCTATTTTCATACCATTCAAAAGGGCTTCATATTCTGCAATATTGTTTTTGCAGGGGAACTTTAGTCTAAATGCTTTTGGGATGGAGTATCCTTGAGGAGTTATGAACAATATGCCTACTCCAGATCCATTCTATGTATAGGAGCCATCAAATAAAAATTGCCGTTCTCTAGAAGATAGGTGCATAATAGAGGAGTCTAGAAATTCCATTTGCATTGGTGTGTCATCAAACATGGGTGCATCTGCTAGTTGATCAGTAATAACTTAACCTTTTATAGCTTTTCTTTCAACATATTCAATGTCAAATTCGCTTAGAAGCATGACCCATTTAGCCAGTCTACCTGTGAGGGCAGCCTTGCTTAGTAGGTATTTTAGTGGATCAATTTTTGCTACTAGATGTGTAGTATGAGCTAACATATGGTGTCTCAGTTCTGTGATGCAAAGATCATAGTTAGACAAGCTTTCTCAATCATAGAATAGTTCTTTTCATACGCCACCAATGTTCTACTTATATAATAAATGGCTCTTTCCTTTTTCTCTTCATCATGTTGTGCTAGCAATGCCCCTAGTGATGTGGCTGTTGTGGAGACATATAAGATCAATGGCTTCCCATGAATAGGAGGCATCAAGATAGGTGGATTTGATAGATACTTCTTGATATGGTTAAAGTTGTTCTCACATTCTTCATTCCATGTAAAGGTAACACCTTTATGTAATGTTTTTGTAAAAGGCTGTGATATGTCCGCTAGCTGTGATATGAATCTTCTAATAGATTGAAATCTTCCTTGCAACATCCTCATTTGACTGATATTTGTGGGAGGTTGCATCTCTATTATAGCCTTGACTTTAGCTGGATCAACTTCAATACCCTTCTTTGAAACTATGTATCCTAAGAGCTTTCCAGAAGTGACACCAAAAGCACACTTCTTAGGATTTAGTCGGAGACTAAACTTTTCCATTCTGTCTAGGATCATGCTCAAGTCCTTTAGATGTTCAATTTTGATCATAGATTTTGATAAAGTATCATCAACATAATCTTCCATAGTTCGATGCATTATGTCATGGAAAATAGATGTCATTGCTCTTTGATATGTAGCTCTAGCATTTTTAAGCCCAAATGGCATGACATTCTAGCAGAAGGTGCCCCATGCACATGTGAAAGCAGTTTTCTCTTGGTCCTCTGGAGCAATTTTTATTTGGTTATATCCAGAGAAACCATCCATTAAGGAATACATCTCAAAACCCGCAGTCATGTCCACTATCATATCAATGTTAGGTAGTGGAAAATCATCCTTAGGGCATGCTCTATTCACATCTTTAAAGTCTGTGCACACTCTGATTGACCCATCTAGTTTAGAAATAGGTACAATATTAGAGATCCACTCTGCATAGTCAATAACTTGGATGAATCCGACATTTAGGAGCTTCTCTAATTCAGCTTTTACCAAGAGTGCAACGTGAGGATGCATCTTTCTCAATTTTTGCTTAACATGTTTGACATTTGGAGCAATAGATAAATGATGCATTATAAGATTAGGATCCAATCCTGGCATATCTAAATATTTCCATGCAAAGTTGATCTTCTTCTCTATTAGGAATGTTGTAAATTTTTGTTTCTCTTCTTCTGATAATGATTGTGCTACATGTACCAATTGTGGTTTCTCTGTTGTACCCAAATTGATGGATTGAGTGGGCTCAATTAGAACTGGAGATCTGTCACATAAATGACTCAGAAGGACATCAAATATCTCATCCTTAGGCACCTCAGAGAGGTTTTCACCTTTGGATATGTCTATTTTTACTTTTGTAGGTTCTGAGATTGCCACAAAGTTGTTTTCACCCTCAGAACTCTTTTTCTTTTTCTTTTTATTCTTGTTTTTCTGACTAAGATATTTGATGTTTGACTCAGTCATGCTGAAGCTCGGTTCACTGATGGAAGTACCCATAGGCTCAACTACATTGAGGTAGAAAGTGAGGGCATAGTCATTTGGGAAGGTATAAATACCATGGCTCAGATTTGTGGAGGTTTGATCAATAAGTTCTAGATATTTGATAGTCAAAGTAGGGAAAGATTGGGAGATAGTGTTTATGGATATGGATCTGTCATCATTGGTCCTAACCTGACACTCAAGTTCAAAGGTGATATTACAACTTAAGACATTCAATTCATGAATAGGCTCAATGTCATCGTGGGATTGGAATTCAGCTATAGGTGGATCAGACTCGATAGGTTCATCATTTCTCTCTAGACTCACATTGGGATTAGGTACATATTGGTGAATAACATCAACATGTTTCTCTGTAATAAGCTCAGCTTCATCTGGTTTTGGAATGGCTCCCCATTTGTAGTCATTTGATTCATCTTCTAATTCAGGATCTCTAGGAAATCTTAGAACATGAGTAAAGTCAGGGTGAATACCCCAAGAAGGGTTACCCTCAGATTCTGATTTGTATTCATACTCATGAGAATCTGTCTCAGAATCACTACCACTTCCCTCTTCTTGATTGTTTTCAAGATTAGCTAGTTCTTGTGTTGCAACTATCTCTTGATTGATAGTAGGTTCTTGTGTTTCTACTACATTAATTCTTTTGATAGGATCATCTTTATCATCAAGAAGGTCTTTGATCTCTTTAGGAAATTTTTCATAGGGGATGAGTTCTGAACTATCTGAATCACTATCAGATGGTTCTGTTTCTTCTATCTTAAGAAGAGGTTCCCCTAGTGTGATCTGCTCTATGACATGAGAGCAATTACCTTTGAGGTGATAGGGTTTCTTCTTAAAGCCTAAGCCAACTTTGTTTTTATTTTCTCTCCCAATATGTGGGAGAGGTACCTCAAGACCTTTTCCTCTGATTCCTAGAGGTCCTTTACCTGAATATCCCATCTTAGCTATTAATTTATCTCCTGGACCATATGACTTGGAAGGGAGTTTGGAGACTGCAGAGTCACCAGTTTGAACAACTTGAGATTCAGGTTCATCTTTGTACAGCCATGATAGCACAACCTCATCCTGTTCAAATTCTTGCTTGGATACTTGTTCTGCTACAAAATTCTTTTTATATGCTTTTAGAGGTTCTTTAGAGTCTGGTTTGGATTGTTTCAAAGATTGCCCATAAGACTTAGGCGAGATAGGGAGAGATGTCAAAGATAAGACTGGCTCAATAGTATATTCTCCCATACTATTTTCTTTGATATTAACCTCTTTGGCAAGATCTTCCATTTTAGATGTGGATGCTTCTTTAGTTGGTTCAATGAGAGATTCTCTATTATTAGGCACAAGCTTATATGCACTTTCCTTCAAGGTGTTGCAAGTTGTATTCAGATCTACGGGGATAGTAACCTCTACTCCTTCATAAGGAAACTTCAAACATTGATGGTATGTAGAAGGAATAGCTTGCATTTCATGTATCCATGGTCTCTCTAGAAGGATGTTGTAGGCCAAAGGTAGATCAAGCACTTGATAGATGGTATCTTTGATAACTGGACCCACTCTGATACGTAAGACAATGGTGCCTTTAGAAGATCTTTCTTGTTCATCATAGGCCTTGATAGTTATTTTCTTTCTAGGATCAATAGCCAATTCTAAAAATCCCAATTGTGTGATCAAGCTATAAGAACAAATGTTTAGGTCAGCGCCCCCATCTATCAACACACGTTTGACTCTATGGTTTTGGATCAAGACTTCTATATGAAAAGGCTGATTATGTGGGTGACTCAAGGAGTTGTCATCTTCCTCTAAAAAGGAGATATATTGTGGAGATGTAAGATGTCCAACCATAGTCTGGAACCTGTCTAAATCAAGGTCATCAGGAACATTGGAACTGAGCAAAGCTTTATCGAGAATGGCTCTATGAGCTGGAGATATTTGAAGCAACTCAAACATGGAGATTTTTGCATTAGTGTGCTAGAGTTGTTGAACAATGCTATAAGATGTAGGCCTTGTATCCTTTGGATTGGAAGATTTGGAAGCAGCCTTCTATTTAGAAGTAGATGAAAGATTGAAGGGCACCTTAGGGACATTTGATGAATCTAGGATTTGTCCTTTCAGATGCATTTGAGCTTGTGATCAAGTAACTATGTTAGTTGAGGAATGATCTCTGTCTCTTCATATGATTGTGATGACATTGCAACTTTCAGAGAGACATGGTTCAACCATATTGATGACAGTGTTATTTCTAGGGTAGGCATAGTTGACTTTTGCCCCCATACTAGGCTGAGAAGTTGAAACTTCTTGACCATGTTTCAGAAATGGTTCTATGAATGCTGTATGATTGTTATTTCTCTTGGGATTGTCAATTGTGATGTCTCCACTGTCGATCAGATCTTGAATGGTATGCTTCAAGTGGTAGAAACTACTAGTTTTGTGACCTTTACTCCGATGGAAATCATAGAATTTATTTTCTCTCCACCATTTCAGTTTGGGGTCCTGATCATTTGGTCAGATTGGTGGTAAAGAGATGATGTTATCAGCCAGTAGAGTTTTCATAGCTGATTCTAAAGACTCTCCTAGAGGAGTAAATTTTTGATGTTTATCCCATTTTTTGTATTCTGGCTTCCTTTGAGATGGTGGAGAAGACTTTTTCTCTGAAGCTTTAATGGCTTGAGTGCCAAGAGTGAGATTGTAGGCTAGTGCCTTTGATGGGGCACAGACAGTGTCAACAACACCATCTGTGATGATGCCTTTGTTCTTGTTCCAATTTTTGTTCTTGTCTTTAGAACTGGATCCAGATTCGTACTTGTCTTTTTGAAGTGTGATTTCTCCTTTTTTTACAAGCACTTTTTCAATTTTGATAGCATTATCCACCATCTTGTCAAAAGATGTATGATCTTGCATTTGTAAAGGATAATTGATTTCTAGAACAAGGTTATTGATGAAGATTTCTAGTTTTTCTATTTTTGGAATAGGTCTGGCATATAGAGAGAACTTCTTCCTCCATCTCTTGAGAAATGTTAGGAATGGTTCCCCTAGATATTGCTTGAGATTACAGATATCGATCATGGTGACCAGGTGCTGAATATTGTAGGAGTATTTCTGGTAGAACAATTTGATCAAATCCTCAAAAGTTTTGATAGTAGAAGGCAGTCTAGAGAACCAGTGGATGGCTACTCCCCCTAGAGATTGAGGGAAGAGATGCATCAGATAGGTCGGTTCATGCATGAACTCCATTGATTGCGTACAGAATTCTCTAACATGATCTTGAGGATCAGAGTGTCCATCATACTTGTCATACTTTGGCATCTCCACTCTTTTTTGAAATGGTGGCATATACAAGTCTTTGTCAAATGGAAAAGGACATAGAGCCTCCATGGAGAACTCTTTAGGTTCCTTCTCTTTCTTGAGATTGTTAAGTTCAACTTGTATAGCATGCATCTATTTCATCATAGCTATGAGTGGATTCTCTTCCTCATGTGTAATGATGTATTCAACATTAAAGTTGGGAGGAAGTTTAGCTCCTTGATGAGCTAATTGTAAAAAGTATGCTTCTCTATCTTCTTTCAAGAAATGCTTCATCATTCGTTTGAAGTTATCATCATTTTGATATTGAGAAATTTCTTCAGGTGTGGGTTCTTGATCTACACCATGTTGAGATTGAGCTCTTTGAGAGCCAAAATTTGTCCCTGCTTGAGACATGGTAGGAGTTTGTGGACTCTCTGGATTAGATTGATGGGGGGTATGTTGAGTACCTCCATGAGTTGATGGAGGAGGTATGTAACCAGATTTCAATCGATAGTTTCCAAGATCGTCATCCTCGTAAAGACTAGAATTGATGAGTTGCTCAAGAGTTGGAGTTTGGAGAGTGGTGATAGATTTCTTGTGAGAGGAAGCTCTAGTCTCCACCATTCACCTTAAGTGAAACAAAAGAATAAGATCCAGATAACCGAAGAATGAATTGAATCAATATGATCAAATGACGCAACCTTGTCAAGGTTTGATTGATTTGAAGATTTGATTAGACATGGATGAAGGATACTATGCCTTGGATGTATGGGTAGGTTGCCAAAAGATAGCGGACAAGATATCACAACACTTAGTCATTTTGATGATTGATTGAAGATTGATAGTTATGACAAGGTTTTGACACAGGATGATAAGGACTCAAATCGATTAAATAGAAGGCTGAATCAAATTCAAAAGGCCACTTTAGGAAAATGATTGGACTCTTAATAGCTACTACTCTGTTCCTGACATAGTGATTCATTCAACAGATTCTGAAATTAGGCTGAAAAAGGTAAATATCTGGCAATTTTGACAATTTTTTGACAACTTTCAAAAATTTCCCAAATGACACTTTGTAGACTTGTATGACAGTGGGTATGCTATGAAACGACAGTTGCAAAACTCGTACGATAGTTGGGTAGCAATGAAATGACAATTGAAAATCTCATACGACAGTTGCAAGATTTTGACTTTGAGAATTTGCTGGCATGGAAACTCATACGACACTGGGTACTCAATCATACGATAGATGGGTTGTAATTAAATGACACTTGGAAATCTCATACGATAGTTGCAAGATTTTGACTTTGAGAATTTACTAGCATGGAAACTCGTACGACACTGGGTACTCAATCATATGACAGATGGGTTGTAATGAAATGACACTTGGAAAAACTCATATGACTTTCTGACCTCCTGAGATGACTTTTGACTCTAGAAAAGAATTTTACTTCAGATTTTGCAAATTTTGAGTTTGCAGATTCGGATTGTTTGCAAATTTCAATGTCTAGATTTGAGGATTGTAATGGATTTGTCCATTTTCAATAACCAGATAGATAAACAAGCATGCAAAATAGCAAGCACGTGATTTCAAGCATGTCTAAAAACAATGAACAAGGGCAAAAGAAACCTTGCGCATGAGAAATCAAGTGACTTATTCATTCTAATCCTCAAAAGTGCTATTGTGTATGTTCTAAAAATGTTTTGCAATAACGCACATATAGCCTATAAAATGAAAATTTGGCCTCGCTAGGGTTTTTAGTAATGGTTTGACTCTGCAACTTTTATGATCCAAAGGGGTGAACTCCAATCCCAATGCACCAGGGTTTTGACATAGTCCAAGAACTTAATCTTCAAGAGCTGCTAGGGAGATCTGACAACCCAACAATGAACCATACCCATGAAGATTTCTTCCACAAGGACATTTATATAGCGACTGTCACTACCACGGTGAAAATGGCTATTACCACTTGAGGTTCCATCAACGTAGTTTGCCCTGTGAAGGGATTGTCTGCTATGGTTAACCCTCTCTAAAAGTGACTCACAATAGTATACCACAAGGGGACTTGGCTCCAGATCTAAGGTTTTGATGCCTCTTCACTTTTAACCCAAACAAAGAAAACAAATTAATCTGACATGCTAAGACAAAGTTTGTCTCACCAAGGTCTATGATATCAACCCCAGATGATCTATCAACCCCTCTAGAGAGAGAATGTATCAATCAATAAGGGAAGATGCACTAACCAATTTTGATTCACCAAAGCTCATGATGTCTACCCCCACATGATCTATCAACCTCTCCTGGGAGAGAATGTATCGATCAATAAGAGAAGATGCACTAACCAAGTTGAATGTGAAATGCACTAAGTATCCTCCCTACCTACAAGGATTCTGTCATCAAGAAGGATTTCACTGGGAATCCAATCTCTCAAGAATCATGAATAGTGTTCATAGGGCCTAATTATTATGTGAGCACAGATGTATGTTTCCAAAAGAAAATCTACCAAAAGTACCCAAAAAGAAAAAAGATGAACACTTAACGCTTAAAGAAAATATGAGATGAGTCCACAAGGTGGAACACTTAACACCTCACACAAGCTGAAAACAAGTCCCCAACTTAGAAAACAAGTGAGTTCCTAAAAGCACAAAAGGGTTGCTAAGTGGAACACTTAACGCTTCTTTCCTATTGAACCCTCCCCTTTATGGCGCTGAGATTGCAACCACGGGGCAGAATGAGGGGCCGATGGATTAGCGAGTCCAATAACCCAAGATAGCAATCAAGATCAATCACAAGTATCTGAGACTACTTAATAAATCCTTAAGGGGTCACAACCTAGTATCAATTATGCAAGTGTGTAAAACAAAAGCATGAAAAGAATCACCCAAGCTAGACACGAGAGATTTATTTTAAGCCCCAAATCAAAATATTATCAGTACAAGTGGAATACCTAAGATCTTCGCAATGCGCTTAGTAGATTTTTACCTGATTTTAGCAAACTTTACGCCTTTTTCAATCAAAACCAACAAGAGTCAATCAAAAATAGAGAATTCCAACTGTTAAGATTAGTTGTTAGTCAAAATCTAAAAATCAAATCTGACAAACTACCTGCAAAAATGAAATGACTATTAAAACCTGATGCTAAAAATCGTACGATAGTGGGTCTGTTACCAGATGATAGTCTGAAACTCGTACGACAGTGGGTATGCTCCTAGACGACAGGCTGGAAACTCGTACGACACTGGGTGTTTGATGAAATGATAATCCAGCTTCCAAATGATAGTGGGTGCTTGATGAAATGATACTCAGTCAACTATCATATGACAGCAGGCTCAAAGTCATATGACTTTTGTCAGAAACTCGTACAAAGATTATACGGACAAAAAATAAAAATCATATTTTTGCACAAAAACTGAGGAGAAAAAGATAGACATTGATAGAATTGAATTGGAAACCCATTTCAGGGCCCCACAGTGGGCGCCAGAAATGTGTGTGAAAATTGTACCTGATCTGTAGACACAACACTTCAGTAAAACATTAGAGGTTAGCAAAAATCAAAATCGTACAATAATTGAAATCTAATCTAACCAAGTGATTTACTACCTTCTAGTAGGTGCGAGATCGATGTTCTTAGATTGTTATCGAGATCAGTGACCTAGACGACACCTAAATGAAGGATTTGAATGCAAAATTGATATGAAATATGAAAGCAATTAATCTATTTTTTTGGTATTTTCTATGCAATAATAATGAAAAACTGATATGAATCTATGCTAATATGGAAATTGATCTAACAATGATATGAATCTATGCTAAATGATATGTAATGCTCAAAACTAGAAAGATCTCACAATAGCTTGGATTCGCAAAGATGATTCTTCAGACTCCAATTCGATAGTGTGAGAATGCAAATTCGTGGATGAATTATGAAGAGCTGAAGCCTTAATTTATAGAAATCCAGGGCTTTGGAGGTGCATGGAAGAAAGCCATAAATCACTCAGATTAACTCAGCTTGATTTTTGAGTTATCTGATAATAAAGATAATTTAATTCACAAAAACATGCAAAAGCTAAGTTTTAACTCAAAATAGAGTTTAGCTTTAATTGATAATTGATAGTTGTCTACTTTTATGATTGTGCATGTTTTATTTATGAATTAATTTAATAAATAAAAGTGATTTATGCTCAACTTAACTGATTTTTGAAAATAAATAATTGATTTATGGGTTAATCAATTATTTAATCAAACTTTTATTAAAAACTATATTATTAAATAATGACAACTTGCTTTAATTATTTAAATAAGAATTTAATCAATCATTCATAGGATTTTGGATTTATTGTCAAAATTAAATAATAATAATTAATAATAGATAGAATTAAATTTAATTACATAATTAAGTGGCAAGATATTAAATCTAATTAATTAAATATGAAAATATTCAATTAATCAAACTTAGGATAAATGTGATTTATCGCCAAATAATCATTAAATTAAAGATAATTAATATAATTAGGAATATTGCTAGGAATATTCCTTGATGCAAAATTTAAGATAATCAATTAGGATTCGATGATGTTTAGATGTGCCTTAGATTAGGACTTCGATGTTGATTTCGTTCGATTTGTAGATGTAGGAGGTTAATGAACTTATAGCCCATTTTTGGGGTATTACAACTATAGACTAAAATACTGATGCTCGACATCAAATATACAATGTATCTCTTCACTCAAATATGTCCTAATGCATCTTAATCTATGCAGATATGGACCTTATCTTATCAAATGTTAGGAATTGATGTAAAAATAAAACATTATAAGATTCAGTTCCACACATACCTTCTTTGCTTAGTTTGAAGTAGTGTGATCACTTGATCCATCAGTTGGGTGACCTTAGGCTCACTAACTCCACTACTACTTTCTTCCTCTTTCTTCTTCCATGTTTTGTTCATCTGATTTCTCATCTACTCAACAGTTTCTTCATTCTTGCTTTATTCAGTACTCGGTATATGTGCTTTGCAGTATTTCTTTAAGTGACCAATCTTATTGCATTTATAGCATACCATACTTGCATTCATCCAACTCTTGAATTTACCTTTGAAATGTGTCTTCAAATAGTTCACTCCAATGTGACCATATTTTCTATAGTAATGACAATTGTACCAAGTGTTGTAGTCCCAATTATATGTATTACCCTTCTTAGGTGCCTTAGTCTGTTGATTGGATGTCCACTTAGCTTTGGATCTATACTCATATGCTCTATGTCCATATTTATGATAGTTGAAACAATGTCCTTGAAATATAGGTGAAGTAGGTGGATTATTGACCTTTGTCTTGCATTCATGTGTCTGATGTCCATGCTTTTTATAGTTATAACAACATCCATTGAAATTTGGTTTGGGATCGAACTTACCATGTTTTCTTCTGTAGGTGTTGGCTGTATATCCTAGCTTTCCACAATTATGGCATGTAGGCTTGTTGTACTTTAGCTTTGCATTCCTTTTTTCTCCACTCTTTGATGATTCTCCTTCCTTAGTTGATGATAAGTGCTCATCATGTCCAAGTCCAGATGTATCACTGGATCTTCTAGGTGACCTCAACAACTCTTCAAAGTATCATATAGCTTCATTAGGTTTGTTCATCCTTTCATTGATCTCCTTTTTAGATCTTAGTTCATTCTTCAATTGACTATTTTTTGATCTCAGATTTGTGATTTCCACATCTTTCCTACCCAATTCTTGATTAACAAGTAGTAGTTGATTTACCATGTCTAGTTGATTTTTTGTCAATCTTTACATGTCGCATGTCCTTTCATCAAGTCTCACTGATATTTGTCTTTTATCTTCTTCAACCACTTTCTTATCTTCTTCAACTTTCTTTCTCTGTTCTACAACTTCATAGAGTCTTATTGATTGTATTTCTTGTTCTCTCTTCAGATTTCTAATGTCCTCATTTAGTATGTTATTTTTCTCCAACATTTCTTTTATGGATTTGTCACTTTCATAAGAGTTGCCACTATCAAATAGTCCTGTACTATCCTCTTCTTGATATTGAGTTTCATTCTGTTGTATTGTTGTTTCTCTTCTTCTGCTTAAAGATTTCTTTAGTTCACCTCTAGCTACTTCAAGTTGTTGTAATGCAAGATAAATGTCAATCTTCTAATTCTCTATGATATTTCCTAACTTATAAACCTCCATCTCAAGATCTTTGACTCACAAGTGGTTAAAATTATTTAAGAGGCTAAGATCTGATACCAATTGTTGGAAATCTATTAGGGAAAGTGTGATACTGAGAGGGGGGGTAAATCAGATATCAAAAAATTCATTCATTTTTTCATAAAAAAACTTTGATAACATAAGCATAAAACTTAACACTGTAATAGATCTAATATCCTAATCATCATCCATGAAAATAAAACATAACAAAATGATTTTGGTTACCTAGAAACCCTTGAGAGGTAAAAGTGGGGTAGGGATGACACCCACAAATCTTCACTACTATAGTATTAAAGTTTTCCTGTTAGAGCCACAAGTTTGATCACAAAATATGATCTACCCTATGAGGGGTTTTCCCTATTAAGAGCTTTGAGACTTATACAATCTACCTTGAAAAATGATTTAAAACTTACAACTAAGTAAGCACTCAGTTAAGAGATTTACTAAGGTCTTTTAAAACCACTTTGTTAAGAGATATTTCCTGATTCACTTATTAGAATATCTCAATACTTGATCCTTTGGTTTACACTATGATTCTAATTATAGATCTTCTCCTTACAGTATATATTTGAGCTTCTCTATCAAATATATCTCTATTTTGTCCTTCACTGCTATGCTCTGTTCTGCTCGGTCACTAAACTCTTTTTTTGATAATCAAAACACTGCTGCTATGCAAGTATGAGGTCTCCTTCTTACTCATCTCCTCTCTCATGATACGTTTTAGGGTTTGGACCTCATCTTATATAAACAATTAATCATCTCCAAGATTTAAAATATTTGATTTGGATTGTCTACTTTTTCCGCTTAACCTTTCCCTAATTTTGATTGGTTCCATGAATTACATAGGGATTAATAATTACAATTCTAAAGCATAATCACCTCCGTGATTTCCTCAACAAACAATCAATGTAATATGGATGTTGGCCAAAATGGTTTACCTAAGTGTTTGTGCCATAACAAATACATATGTAAAATCTAGCTTGCTTGACATTTGATATCTCTAGCACTTGACATTCATTGTTATTTATACCGTGGTGCTTGGCACTGACATCTTTAGATAACTTGACATAAAATAACTCAGCTAACACTAAAGTACTCGGTGACCATTGTCTTACTTGGCAATAACTACTACTCAGTGTATAATATACATGACTCGGCCTATACATGATGACTCGGTTGCAGTGATGACTGACCAACATTGCCTAGAAAATGACTAAGTGTAAGACACTAATAGACAACAAAACTTAGGAATCAACATATATATATATATATATATATATATATATATATATATATATATATATATATATATATATATAAGTTAATAAACATAACATATATACATACAAACACACACACATATAAGTTAATAAATAGAACTTACACACACACCACACACACACACACACACTCAAGTTAATAAATAGAACTTACACACACACCACAAACAAACAAACAAACAAACAAACACACACACACACACACACATGTTCATACATATATTCTCATATTAATGGCTATAGTAGAAATTCATTGGTCCCTCTTCTTCTTGTGACTGGTAAGGTAAATAATAAGTGCTTACTTTTAGGAAGCTCTCTCAAACAATATAAATCATCATAAAAATTATCTTCTGTTTGAGTTCTTTCAATCTCTTATTATCAGAGTTAATTTTTTAAACCTGAATTTTTGGCTGAAGCTAGCTTCCAGTAAGAGAAAGGATTTTCGTAGCTCAAAAGGTATATAGAAGATTCTCTCTAGACCCCTTCATTTTTTTTCCTTGGGCCTGTAAGGATTTGCAGGGATTTTTATAGAATGGATTGCTTCTGATTGACATTAAAAGATCTATGCAACATTTTGTTGTAGAATATGGTAATTCCTAATTAATAGACCCTTTCTTCAGTAAGTTGTAGATGGAAGTTTTCTGACAATCTAACCTCAACAACATTAATTTTGAGTAAATTATCATTGGTAGTAATGGTTTGAATCAACTTGGTGTTTATTTTTGAAGATATAGCTTATGTTTTATACTTAATAGAACATTGCTAGTTAATTCTTTGAAGTTTTTTGGTATTACTAACCTTATCTGTAGAAGTAAAAAGATATTTGACTAATCGCTAGTCACCACGCAAATCAATGGAGAAGGTGGAAAAGGACAAGAACATAAGGCATAAGAATTTTATAATTAGTACTAAATTCTAGATCATTGGAAGACATGGGTAAAAGGTAGTCTTTGATTAAATCAATATTGAGCCAGAGATGTAAATCTGGGAATGCTCAGATAGCTCAAAAATAGAAAAAAGTAATAATATAAGGGATTGAAATGTGTAAATTGAATAACACAAGTTCCACTATATGCTGGCCCCAACAATTTAAGGGGTATGTAACTACCTAAGAACTATATCTTTCTAGAATGAACAAGTCCCAAGCAAGACTGGAGGTTTTCTTAATTTTGTTCTTTCCTACCAGTGTCTGCATCGAACAAAATATTTTTGTAATCTTTCTCTAATAAATAAAATAACTTTGGCCTCAATCTTTTACCAAAAATAAATTTAAAAAATAAAAATAATTTTTTTGTTGTTGATTACTTAGCTAAGTAATTATATTAGTTTTAGTAATTATTCTTAATAAATTAATTTATATTAGGGATTTTATAAATTAATTTATAGAGGTTTATTTTATTAACTTTTAGAAAATTTTAATTATATTGTTATTTAGTAATTTTTTAATAGATTAATTTGTATAAGGAATGTTACAAATTAATTTATAAAAGTTAAATTGATATTCTGTTAATGGAATTAGTATCCACATTTAATCTAATGTTGAATATTATGTTATTAATCAAGTCAGTTATGACTTAAAAGATTATTGAAATTAATAACATTAAATAATTTGTGTTGATAAGGTAATAAATACATTTTACTTTGCATGCATTTTATGTCATGGTGTTTTGTGGTAGAGATTTTGTTTTGATGGTTTGATTCTGATTAATTGATCATGTGAGTAGAGTACACCCTAGGTGGGATTTTGTCTTTCAAACTTCAAATTATTTTATGAATTTATGTCTTTTACACTTTGAGTTTATATGGTGGAAAATTTATAACCATTTTGGTGTCTCGATTATGAGAGTGTTATTTTGGGTATATCTTTGATGTGATGTCACATTTCTAGTAAGTCTCGATCATTACTTTATTTGACTTTGAGTAGGTGATGACCATTATGTTGTTGAGATTTTAATTTCTTGGTCACCTCTTTTCTTCTATTGTGATTGATCTATATCTGAAGTGATAGTCTTTGATTATGTTATTACTTCAGGTTGGAGAGTGAATTCATTGATGACTTGTTCTTAAGTTTAATGTATCATGCGTTATGGTAACCATGTGGTTTGATATTTGATTCATTGAGATGTCCACTATGGGATGAACAGTTTAGATCCTTGTATAGGATGAGATATTATTTTTTATGCTCCAACACTTGTCTTTGATGACATTCATGGTTTACTAATTTATGGAAATATTTTATGAGTTTGGTTTTTCTTTCTCTCGGGTTCTTTTGCTGGGAGAATTATGGTAGGTTATCTAGGAGCATAGAGGGGAAGTGGCTTACTTTGGAGGTGTAGGAGCCTTGAAGTACCGGCCTAGGTATCCTTTGTAAGTTTTCTTAATAAGTAATAACTTAATAAATTTATTGAGAGAAAATATTAAAAGGATAATTGTGCCTCACCCATGTCTTAAATGCTAGTACATGCTAGGATGGGAGTGGGAGAAGATGCTTTCCCATCTAGAGAGACGTTGAGGTCTAGTATAGTTGGTTTTCTTATCTGTACGAAAGGAATACTGATACTACATAGAGTCACTAGGGGGGTGGCATCCAGAGAGACTATCAGGTGACCTTAGAGTTGACTTATGTGATGACACTTTCGTATATGTGTTCTAGGCTCCTACGTTGCATTTGGTACACCTGATTTGTGTCTTGAGCATTTATTCTTGATAACCTTATAGCCATTTATTACTATTTTATTTGGTATACTATTGCATTAGTCTTGCTTTTTTGGTTGTTTCCTTGAGTGAATTATGGTGCTATCTCTTCAAACTAGTGGGAGTGGTCTTCTTGGTTCCATGTGGTTAGGTGGTAGTGATTATATTACCATTGAGATCTGACGTTCATGAATTTGTGCTTGGATGATCCTAGATGCTTCTTCTATCTTATTGTTCTGTTCTTGGAGACTTTCTCATGAGATGTATATTTTATATTCTATTTTATGCATGGTTAGTGACATTGATTTCAAGAAATGTATATGTACTTGTATTGTATTATTGTTATCCTTGTGACATGTGTAATGGACATTATATATTATTATGTATGCCATGATGTATTAGTTGTACTCTATAGACTGTATCTTTGATTGCATTGATGTAATGAATGCACCTTAGTACTCAATTGAAATGAATATGTTAGTGTACTTTATGATTTGTGTTCATTTCATTATGATTAAGTAGAGGATATACTTTAATTTGGGTTTTAAAATGAACCTAAGATATATCATGTGATTATGTGTTGGATTATACTTAGTAGATTAGTTAACTTATACATAATTCTTCATCATGGAAACCTTGAGACTTGTAATCTATAAATGAGTTACATTTATGAATATGTATTCTCTTATGTTATATTTCTTTTGCATTGTTATTCATTATTGATTGTAAACTCTTAAGAAAAAATTATTCAGTAAACTTAGTAACATATTTTAGGTTAATTTATCCTGGGTTCCCTAGTGGGGCATTACAAATATCATAAATTGAAGAGAAGGAAAGCCTTCTCCTTTCATATTCATCATTTTTTGTAGGCCAAGAAATGCCAAAGATTGTGGGCAAAGGAAAAAATGAAGATGTGAGATTTGATTTTTTATTTTGATGTTGGCATTTATAAGTGCTTATGGGGGACCAAAAAGAAATTGTCATCTTTTTGGTCTCCCATTTGGCGTGCACACATTGTGGTATTGAGTTATTGTCAACCCATTTTACTTGATATTTATACTATGATGTTTGTAACATATGTTTTGAAATATATTTAAAATGATGTAACTTCATAGGTAAAAAAATCTCTATTCCATTGATGGATGGAAATTTACATTTGATAGTTGAAAACTAAATCTTCAGGTTTAAACATTTTTGATGTAGTTTATCCTTGAAAATAAATACATATTTGGGTGGCTGCAAGAAGTTGAGTCCCACTTTTGGCCAAAAAGTGGAAGTGTTTTCTCTATTTTTCAAAATTTCTGTCAATTGATGTCAAAATTTGAGGCACTTAAAGATTGAATCTTGAAAAACTTGCGTAATATAAAATTTAGTGCTCAGAGACTAGTTTTCAAATATGTAATTTATTTCAATACCCACATGGTATAAATTGAATTTTAGTAGGCATGTTTAAAAACCACTTTTTCAAAATGCCTATTTCGAGACCACACCAAACACGTGTATGACCACCCTTTTTTGAAGTAAATGAATGTATTTTTGTGAATCCTTTTGGGAAAAGGTACCTAAAACATTGAAGATTGGTGAGAATATTTTATCTTATTTTTTTATTGAATATTTTTTTATATTAATTTTTAATTGACTATAAAGTACATTTTTGAAACCTTTGGTGTACGACCACCATAATTTGATGATAACTTCACTTTTTTTAATTTGAAGGAAATTCTATGTAGATTGGTGTCATATAACTCATTTTTCAAAAAATGTAAAATTAAAAAAGTTATTAAAGTTTTAGTTAACCTTAGTATTTCAAGTTTAGGTACCATGTTGGCTTAATAAATATTGTAAAAATATTAAAATTTATCATATCACTATAAAATTTATATTTTTATAATCTACACAATAAGAGCTAAAATGAGTTTTCATGTTATCAAAAAATTCATTCGGGAAGGTGTCAAAAAAATTATGGCAAGGAAGAAATTTTATTCTGTAATGCCTTAGCCATTTTTTGTAGGGTCAAGCATAGGTTTGGTCCCACAAATCTTGTCCCGAACCAAAACCCAAGCTAGTAGGTATGGTTCCCGCTCATAGATTTATAAAACGGGCACCCATTTTTTTAAATTCACAAAATGGGTGCTTGTTTTGTAAAACTACAAAACGGGCGCCCATTTTATGAAACTACAAAATGAGCAACTGTTTTGATTTAAATAATGGGCGCTCATTTCATAAAGAGCTGTTGTAGCCAAAAAATAGGATTGTGGGCCTGATCTCAATGATTGACAAGTTTTAAATCATTTTTTTTATCGATCCATACCAGGAAAACAAAATATTTCTATCAACATTCTGTACTTTTGTCTTGTTTTGGATCTGACATTCAAAAAGAATTGTTTGAACTTGAATCTTGGTGCAAAAATGGGATCAAACCGATGCAGAAAGAGGCCAAGGAAGGTTCTGACATCTGAGGAGGTTGCAGCAAATAAAGAGGAGGCAAAATGATAACAAGAAAGAAGAGAAAGACTTTGAAACTTGAATAATGTTGGAGCATCAAGTTCAACAATTATTTCAGAAGAGGAGGACAATGAAGACACCACAATGGATGCAGAGGTTGAAGAAAATTTAGTGCATCTTCTAATCTAGTATTGGATATAGGTATGTCTTCACATCCAAATGTAACTTATTTTGATAAAGATGTTCATGATTTGCTAGAAGCAGGTTACAATAAAAATGATTTAAATTTTATTTCTGAAAATAGATTAACAAATTTAATTGCACATGAAATTTCAAAAATTAGTAATGTTAATCATAATGATAAAGGAACTAAAAGTCAAACCCCAATTAAAACTAAAAATGAAACACCAATTCAGATTGAAATCAACAATGTGGATGTAGACATAGAAACACTGATTGAGAAAGAAAATCCTTTGAATGATAATGAAATAAATGAATAATTTCAAATAAAAAATGATGTGCTAGACAATCTATGTGGTTTGGTTTCATGGAGACGGATTAGGACACATGCAAACATATTGTTTAAACAATTTTTTTATAATAAAAAATTTGGGTTTCAATGTCAATTAATGTTACAATTAATTAAAATGTATAAAATGTGAAAAGTGATGAAGAGGTTAGGTATTTATGTGAAATCCAAGAAAAAGGACGAGTCTCTAAAATAAGTTGTATCAACTGTTGTTAGAGCCTTTGACACAATTGGAAAGAAAAGTCATTTTAAAGATAGTAATGTGGCATGACGAGCAATAACAATAGCTTTAGTAAAAAAACTACTACTGATAAAAGAATGATTTCAAACATAAGTGGATATTTTAATATTCATCGTAAAAATTTAACAACAGCTATAAAGAGAAGAGTTAACTTTGAAAGTGATCTTGCAAACCATTTATGGACCTTTAGTGATAGACTCACGAGGTCTGACATGAAACTTACTAGTGAAGTCAAAACTTTGATTGAAAATTTTTGGCATGATAATACAAGAGTATCCCCTAATGCCAGAGATGTTCTTAAATTTAAGAGTCGGTTCAAAAGTTCATGATCCACATCCAAAACACCTTTTAGATATGACTCAAACATAATTGTATAAAAAATTTGTGGATGATAAGGTGTTAGCTATTAGTATTAGTCAAAGATCTTTTGAAAAATGTAAACCATGGTATGTAAGGATTAACACTGAAAGAATCACCTGTTGTTGCAAAACTCATGTTCAATTTCATTATCATTATGATATTTTTTGATCTATATGTTCTACTATGCATACTAATGAAATGTTGTAGGAATGTGGTATAAATATACCACCTCAAACTGTAAAGGAGTTTATATCAAATTTATTTTGTAACCCACCTAATGAGCAATTTTATCTTTTGAATGCTTGTATTTCTGATGTATGTGATGTACGTGTTAATCTTACATTATTAGATGAATGTTTGAATGAAAATATTTCATTTGATTTTGGACAAAAATTAGTTGATGTACAAAGATTTAAAGTTGTTGAGTATCCGTTGAAGGATGGAAAAGTTAGAAAATGGTGTGACCTAATAACTGAAAAACTTAGTGTTAATGCTTTTATGAATGAATTCAAGAGTAAGGTCATACCTAAATATGTGAAACACTCTCAAAATTATAGATGGCTTGATGGACAATTTCACATATGCAAGAATACATTTCCAATTGGTAGTATACTTTCAGTTGTTGACTTTGTAGAGAACTACATGCTTGCACCACAAGATGAGATCCAACCATAATATTATAATTCAGTGCAAGTAACAATTTTTGTTCATATTGTCTATAAAAATGCACCTGATAGTACATAAGAGGATCAAAAATTATTGAGAGAGTACCATTTCTATATGAGTGATAATAAGTTACAGTCATCAGAGTTTGTCCAATATTGCTTTGAGACTTTTTATGAAAATTTAAGGGAGATAGAAATTCATATAACACAACATCTAATATGGTTAGATAATTGCATAGGGAAATTCAAGAATGCTAGAATGTTTTATTGGTTGAGTAGGATGCACAAGAAAATAAATATCCAACATATCTGGAGTTTTTTTGAGGCTAGACATGGGAAGGGAGAACATGATGGTATTGGTACATGTGTTAAGAGAGCCCTTTGTAGAGAGCAACTCAAATTTGAGGAAAAATAAAAATTTGACGATGCACATGCAATTTTTGAATGGTGTAAAACAAGTTTATCTAGAGGATCAAGTCAGAACTCTACAATCAGACATTTTTTCTTTCTATTTGAAGAAAAGAATATCCTTTCAAGATATGATTGTAATACAATCAACAAATCGACTAAATGACATTCATTTAGGAGTTCTAATTCTAACACTTGGACTATATGGACTAGGGAGCTTGCATGTTTTTATCAATTTTGTGTTGCAGGTGAATGGGAAGAATGTGAGAATACAAAATGGGTTGAAGAATGGAAACAAAAATCCTTAGCACCTAGTGAGAGACAAGATGAAGATGATATAATAAATGAAGACCTGGATCATGCCTTTGCATCAAAAGATTATGATCATGTTTCAAACCTCATACAACTTGGTAATTTAATTCAATTTATTATAAAAATTTAAATTATATTAGGTACATGTGTATGTCATATAATTTATGATTATATATTTGAATTATAAACTTTTAAACAAGTTTTATTTGTGTATGTACTTAATTTTGTTTTGCAGGACATGTGTATGCTGTTGTTACACCTGAGGATAATGAAGAGTAGACAGAGTATTGGTTAGCTCGATGTGTAGAACCTAAGAAAAAGTTGATATGTCATGAACTAGATGATGATGATTTTTAGTATCCAATTGGGTCTATTGTGGTAGTTGGTACATGGCTACACAAATACCTAACAAGAAGGAATGGTTTACCATCTTTTTAAGACTACTAATCAGAAAAGAAGATTATGCACTATTCCCATTTGGAAGTGGCAACAAATATTAAATTGGAAAGATACAAAGGGAGACCTGCTAATAAAATATCATGGACACTTTTAATGGAAGATCATGAGGCAATCATAGATGCATTGCAGAAAAGAGAATGCTGATGGTACATTAGGTTGAATCAAATTTATACATGTAAGTTTTTGTTCAATTTGTCACATTTTTATATGTTTTCTACATGCCTTCTTTGAAGAGTGATAATTTATAATTTAGAGATATAAAATTTAAATTTAAATTTAAATTGACTTTAAATGAACTTGTATAAATTCTAACATTTGAACATGTTTATTTTTATGATGCAGGATGTCTGGAAGAACATAGACATGAACTATTTATGTAGGACCATGCACTCTTGTATTCGTACAATTTTGGATTTGTAATTTAAGTTCACATGAACTCACTTTTATTCATCGAATTTTGTTTTAAATATTTAAGTTGAATTCATAACTTTGTATTCACCTAATTTTGTTCTAAATATTAAACTATGCACATTGGTCAGATTATGTTCACTTAATAGATTATGATATATTTATTTGTGCATCCATAAATTCATTGTTCAAATTAATAGATCTCATTGTTAGATAGATGGTTTTTAATAGTTAATCAAACTCAATAAATTACTTGTAACATCAAAGTCAATATTAATTAATGGTTTTTAATAGTTAATTATCAAAGTCAATATTAAGTTTGTAACATCCATATTGTTCTTGTCAATTACATGTATTAATAGATCTCATTGTTAGATAGATAATTTTTTTTATAGTTAATCAAAGTGTTCATATTACTTGTAATATATCTAGATATTGTACTTAGATTAATTACACATGAATTAATAGATCTCATTGTTAGATAGATGGTTTCTTTTAGGATATTGATAAATTTAATTTCAATTGATATTAAAAATGATTTCTTTTCCATAAGCTCATATATATAAATAACAACTCATGATTAAGATAAATAACATAACAAGTCCTGAAATAATTTACATGTATCATAATGTCCATCATATCAACTCATGATATATACAATCACAAAACAAAGTCCTACCCTAAAAACAAGTTCTAGTACAATATATGATAACAAGTGGACTAGTATGTAATACAAGTCCTACTCTAACAATAAGTTAAAATAATATGAACAAGTCCAAATAATCATTATCATAATCTAAATAATATGACAACTAGTCATCATAACATAAGTCCAAATAATCATCATCATAAAATAAGTCCAAATAGTCATCATAATCTAACTCTACTCATCTAGTTGATCTGTAGTCCTCTTCACTCCATGTGTAGAGGACTGCGATGCATCAACATGCTTTGTCTAGTCCTGAGTACCCTCATCCTACTCTATCTGGTCACGAGTACCCTCATCCTCAGCTACATGAAAAGTGGATGCAGCCAAGTCTTGTAAAAACATTTAAAGTACAATTTTTTAATAATTAGGTGTAAAAGATCTAGATACATAATGGACATTGAAAAATTACTTTTAATCATCACCTCAAAGGATAGTGTTGATGGCTGCATTTGGCTTAGTCCTGTAGCCATGCCAAGACTCATGGTGGTGTCGACCTGAACAACATATATAAAGCATGAATCAAACTTATAGTACATATATACATAAATTATAAAGTATATATAACTTTACTATACATTTATGGAATAAAAACATATCTACATTACCTGTGTGTGACACATAGCTAATGTCACCAATGAGTCAGGATGTAAATGTGATTGTGCAACATGAGACAATCCAAAAGCCTACAATTGCAAAAAAATAAGTGTGAATCAAAGTTGTACATAAATTAGTAAGATATAAATGTTGGAATACAAACACCACTGAGAGGGGGGGGGGGGGTGAATCAGTGGTTACTTAAAACTTGTTCTTTTCAACTTTACAATTTTAACTTTTACAATTATAACATAAAGTTATAAAAATGAACAAGATATAAAAGAATAACAAGGTACACAATATTTATAGTGGAAAACCCCTTAGGGTAAAAACCACTTTGAATCTGAATCTTTATTAGCCTCTTGGGAAAATCTTTTAGAGCTACAACTCTGGGAAGCACCAACACCCTGTTTTAGAAACACCGATTTCAAGGAACACCAATCCCTTACACCTGAAGCACCAACTTCAAGAATACAAGAAGCACCAACTTCCAAGATGTGTAAATGAAATACAAAATCAGAGGATCATCTTTGTTACAATACAAATCATGAAACAAGATTTCAACTCCAAGTTGAAAACATTAAGTAGGATTCACTTCTTTTCTTATCTTTCACATTGATTCTTTTACATCACCAAATTATACCAAATTCTACAAGCCTTCTCAATATGACTTTCTCAGATCATGAAAAGTATAATCAGACTTAAATCAATACATCTAAATGTAATAGGATGAGTTTAATCAATGATCTTCAAAATGCTATACTTCTTGAAAGATAAATAACATTTTTCCTTCAAAACATTAAAGATCCAAATGCATATTCATGTTTCATAAAAAATCTGATTAAATACTAATGTAAACCATTAATATATCAGTGTATAAACCCTTCTCAACCTCTGATATACTTCTGTAATGAAAATCAAATCACAAATAGCAAAATAGAAACATAAAACATTACCCACCTCTTTGCTGCTATAAAACCTTCCTGCAATCTGCCTAATATACTTCACATTATGCACCACTCCTGAAACTTTTGATCAAATCACCTGTTATAACTTTTAGAGGAATGTATCCTCTATTTATAAATCAAAGAAGTCAAAATTTTTAGAACTGTTACATAACCCAAATTGTAATTAGACCAAAACCAGCCAAAAATGGTTATAACTGCCTGCAACAATCTTGGTCAAAATTACTTTTCTCTCTCCAGAAATGTGATCTTTCAAAACTAACTCAAACCCATTTCAGTTGTTCTTGTTACCTTTCTGAAAAGGTATAATAGTTGGGGTCTTTTTTAACACTTAATATGTTCAAATTCATTTAGACCGAAACTGGGTAGTTATAAAATTGTAACTGATTTAACACTCATAATCAACATTAAGTGTTATATACTCAATACTTTATCAACCACCTCAATAATGATATAATAAATGTATTGGAACATTAATAACATTATTTTAACCACCTTTGATCACTTAAAAAAATTTCTATAAGATCATTAAGTTTCCATCTTGTATACCACCATAATTGAGAGATCTAACATGTCTTATTAACATCAATGACAAAACCAAAGACCAAATTACCAAAGGTTCAACAATAAACACTTAAAATTAATAAATGAAAAATATACTACAGGTATATGCGACTGAATATTGATGACTGGTGGGGTAGAGAATGAAGGACTGCCAATCTCAGTGGTACATGAGAGACCCTACAAAATCACAAAAATATATCAAACACATTATCAATTAAAGCTTATTTTGTTTAAAGTTTAAATGTATCAAGATCAAAGTGCTTACCGTGAATGGAGCACTAAGATGTTGAGGTGTCGATGTCATATGATGATGGCTAATGAATGATGGAGGGTCAACCCTCCTCTGTTTACCAAAATATCCACATTTTATGGCTCATAATTATATAACTAAGAAATTTAATATTGCACTATATAAATTATAATTAAATTTACCTGTGCAGGATGATCATTGTCAGCATTGAGTAAATCAACATATGATGAGATATCATCTCCGACATCACCATGTGCACCATCATCATCATCAACATATCCACCATGTGCACCACCATCATCATCACCATATCCACCATGGGTAGCATGAGGATCAGACTAGGGACCCCTACATATACCCCCACAACTCATGAAAGGATGAAAGCACAAACCTGTGTCGCAGTAGAGGACAAATTAGGGGGTTTTGGCCGGAATGGTTTTGGCCGAACTAGGTTCAGCTGAAAGAGGTTCGGCCGAACCTATGTGGCAGCCATGAGGTGCCAAGTGGTGCCAAGTGGCACCTATGTGGCAAGTATGGTTCGGCCGAAAATTATAAATAGGCGAAAATTGCCCTCTAGAGCTCATTTGTTCACTAGCGACTTCCGAATTTTGAGGAGTGCTTAAGAGGGTTTCGGCCGAACCGGGTATGTTTTTTATTTATTTATTTAAGTTTTATGTTTTTAAATGTTTTTTAATAGTTTTACTATGTTTTATTGTTTTTTAATTTAAATAAAATAGTTAATTTTTTAAAATGTGTTAAAATAGTTAATTTGTTTTTCTAATTTAAATAAAATAGTTAATTTGTTTTTTTTAATTTAAATAAAATAGTTAGTTTTTTTTAAATTTAAATAAAATAGTTCGTTTGTTTTTATAATTTAAATGAAATAGTTAATTTAGTTTAAATTTAATATTTTAAATTTAACATAGTTAAGCATAGTGAAACATAGTTAACATAGTTAAACATAGTTAAACATGTAGTTAACATAGTTAACCATAGTTAAACTTAATAACATAGTTAATCTTAAGAACATAGTTAACATAGTGAACATAGTTAACCATAGTTAATCTTAAGAACATAGTTAACCATAGTTAAACTTAATAACATATTTAACCATAGTTAATCTTAAGAACATAGTTAACATAATGAACATAGTTAATCATAGTTAAACTTAAGAACATAGTTAACTATAATCCTAACTTTAATCCTAGAACCCTAACATATTATAGATAATCCTAACACAAATTGTAACCCTAAACCTTGATCATACTCATAATTATAACCATTAACCTTTAACTCTAACCCTAACAATTTAATCCTAACTATAACCCTAAATATTAATTGTAACAATAACCAAAACCCTAACCCTAACTATAATCCAAAGTCTAACCGCAATTCTAAGTGTAACCATAATTCTAACCCTAACCCTAAACAAATTTCTAACCCTAACCATAAACCTAACCCTAACATTAAACCTTAACACTTAATCCTAAATGTAACTATAACTATAACCAAAAGCCTAAACCCCAACCCTAACCATAGTCATATACTCATTAAATGCTAAACCCTAACCATAAATGCTAAAATATAATTAGAAATGGTAAACCATAATTATAAACCTAAACCAAATCCTAACTATAAAATTTTAATCTTAACATTGATCCTAAGCTTGATCCTAACACTAACCACAATCAAAATCCTAACCCTGACCATACTACTAACCACATGATGTATTTACCCTAAGCTTGATGATATCCTAATCCTACGCCCCAATCAGTGAACATGTAATTAGTGAACATAATTAGAGAACTAATTACTAATCTAACAAAATTTTACTAATCTAATTAGTGAACATTATTAGTGAACATAATTAGATAATTAGATTTAACTTAACCCAACTATAATTATGTATAATTATATTCAACATCAAGAACCTAACCTCAACCTTAAAAAACCATAAATTTGTAAACTAAAACCCAATGTAAATACTCATGCAAATTAATCATAGTTATAACCCTAACCTTAATTAGTCAACATAATTAGTGAGTTCATAATTACTAATCTAACAATTTTTATAATCTAATTCTAAGTGAACATAATTAGTGAACATGTAATTAGATAGCATAATTAGATAACTAATTACTAATCTAACAATTACTAATCTGATTAGTGAACATAATTAGATAACTAGAATAATTAGTGAACATAACTAGATAATTAGATAACTTAACCTAACTATACATAATTATATTCAACATCAAGAACCTAACCTCAACCTTAAAAAACCATAAATTTATAGACTAAAACCCAACATGTAAATACTCGTGCAAATTAATCATAGTTATAACCCTAACCTTAATTAGTCAACATAATTAGTGAGTTCATAATTACTAATCTAACAATTTTACTAATCTAATTCTAAGTGAACATAATTAGTGAACATGTAATTAGATAGCATAATTATATAACTAATTACTAATCTAACAATTACTAATCTAATTAGTGAACATAATTAGATAATTCTAGATAACTTAACTAGAATATAATTAGTGAACATAATTAGATAACTAGAATAATTAGTGAACATAACTAGAGATAATTAGATAACTTAACCCAACTATACATAATTATATTCAACATCAAGAACCTAACCTCATCCTTAAAAAACCATAAATTTGTAGACTAAAACCCAATGTAAATACTCGTGCAAATTAATCATAGTTATAACCCTAACCTTAATTAGTCAACATAATTAGTGAGTTCATAATTAATAATCTAACAATTTTACTAATCTAATTCTAAGTGAACATAATTAGTGAACATGTAATTAGATAGCATAATTATATAACTAATTACTAATCTAACAATTACTAATCTAATTAGTGAACATAATTAGATAATTCTAGATAACTTAACTAGAATATAATTAGTGAACATAATTAGATAACTAGAATAATTAGTGAACATAACTAGATAATTAGATAACTTAACCTAACTATACATAATTATATTCAACATCAAGAACCTAACCTCAACCTTAAAAAACCATAAATTTGTAGACTAAAACCCAACATGTAAATACTCATGCAAATTAATCATAGTTATAACCCTAACCTTAATTAGTCAACATAATTAGTGAGTTCATAATTACTAATCTAACAATTTTACTAATCTAATTCTAAGTGAACATAATTAGTGAACATGTAATTAGATACATAATTATATAACTAATTACTAATCTAACAATTACTAATCTAATTAGTGAGCATAATTAGATAATTCTAGATAACTTAACTAGAATATAATTAGTGAACATAATTAGATAACTAAAATAATTAGTGAACATAACTAGAGATAATTAGATAACTTAACCCAACTATACATAATTATATTTAGCATCAAGAACCTAACCTCATCCTTAAAAAACCATAAGTTTGTAGACTAAAACCCAATGTAAATACTCGTGCAAATTAATCATAGTTATAACCCTAACCTTAATTAGTCAACATAATTAGTGAGTTCATAATTACTAATCTAACAATTTTACTAATCTAATTATAAGTGAACATAATTAGTGAACATGTAATTAGATAGCATAATTATATAACTAATTACTAATCTAACAATTACTAATCTAATTAGTGAACATAATTAGATAATTCTAGATAACTTAACTAGAATATAATTAGTGAACATAATTAGATAACTAGAATAATTAGTGAACATAACTAGATAATTAGATAACTTAACCCAACTATACATAATTATATTCAACATCAAGAACCTAACCTCAACCTTAAAAAACCATAAATTTGTAAACTAAAACCCAATATAAATACTCACATGCAAATTAATCATAGTTATAACCCTAACCTTAATTAGTCAACATAATTACTAATCTAACAATATTAGTGAACATAATTAGATAACTAATTTATATGCATGTTTAAATTTATAGTTCATGTATGCATGTTTAAATCTGTAGTTCATGTATGCACGTTTAAATTTGTAACATGTATGTTTCTTAAATTTGTACATGTACATGCATGCAGTGATCTCTCTATATATATTCAGATTGTTTATCTATTACACATGGCATCCGGTAAAGTTTCCATAGATTCTAGGGAGGCTAGTGTTCATGGGGGGGGTGGTAGTGCTCGTAGTCGCAGCTCTCACGCATCAGCTGATATAGCTGAGGCTAGACAAAAGTTATTTGCAGATACTATTGACAGATTGCGACGAGCACTACAGATTTTGGAGGAGACGTTAGTTTCATCCACCACTATCCCTAATAGGGATAGGGTGAATGTTATGCATGTCATTCAAATCATATTGTGCATGTCTATAGGTCACTTTCACAAATATTGCAACCTGATCAGAATGATAATATTGAGCTTGAAGATCTTTTTGAGGGGAAAATTTATAGTTCTCAGCAAAATCTACAATTGAAAGAATACAACCAGGTGAAAAACAATCTTTCGAATCACGAAACTGTTTAGCTTGCCATCGTGCACCATGACAATGCTGGATATGTGGATAAATGAGAGTACGAAATCTGGTCATAAACTCAAGGTAGGGAAATTCACTCTCCTTCAAAACAATTTTTTTGGATTCATCTCCGCTCCTTGTTTGATATGTCTCATATTCAAATCTTTTCCACAAAACTGGTGTTGAAACATTAATATTGTCAATTTGCAATGGAAATTTATGCAAATCTCCACAATCACTACATGCATTCTTTATACACTGTACTTTGAACTCATCTGAATCTTCTAATTTATCACATAAAATAGATTTCACAAATTGTGTTGTACTTCCAAGGATGACCATATTTGAATCAAGAACTGCCATAACTTTTTTATATGATTGTAGGTATAGATGAAACTCAACATGATTTCGACAACAACAAGTTTCACAAACCTTATTTATGCATACAAAGCAAGGGCGCAACCTCTCAAACATTCTCTGACATATTTTCACATCTGAAAATTCTTTCTTGAATTCTTCAAATAATTCACTTTGTGTTGTATCTATAAAATGTTTTGGATGTGCAATTTTCATACCAGTCTCTTCATCTTTCATCTGTATTGTATCTCTTCTATTAGAAGAAACATGAGAGTGAGCGGTCCAATATTCAATGACTAGTTTTTTTACATCTTTAGAAATTCTGTCTTTTTGAGGAAGCCTACAAATACTTACCCAATTGTGTTCAATGTTTTCATCTAACATATTTCTCTTCCTGATATATCTTTGAATAGTTCTTCTAGATACATTTAGTAAATTAGAAATTGCATTCACTTGCTTTCTCTGTGTCAACCTCGTACTAGATAAAGTAGTCATAATTGCTCTACGTGCAGCACTTAAATCAACTCCTCGACTTGAGTTATTAATGCTATTCAATGCATCTTGCAAATTTTGAACTATTGTTCGATTTACATTGTCTCCTGAGTTTTTCTTATTGTCAACACCCAACAACTCCAAAATAGGAGTCATTTCTTTTTTCCTGAATAACTTAACAAATAATTGAGCTCTTCCAACCATACTTTTATTTTCAAAGTATTCATCCCAAAGTTTTTTGCAATGATTTTTAATTGTACTTTCAGATAACATTTCTTCTAATGAAAGTTGACTGAAAAGTGAATCCTCATTCATCTCATTCAAATTGCCCATGCCAAAAGATATATTTCCACCTCTGGAACTACCAATTTGTTCCCCTGTTTCAGTTGCATCTTCTTGAATATCAATAGGTTCTTGTTGATCTTCTTCAATATCAATAGGTTCTTGCTGATCTTCTTGAACTTCAATAGGTTGATCTTGATTATTTGTTTTCTAATATTTTTTTTTTTTCCTCCTTTGTTCAATCATATTTTTTGATTCTATTTCTTTTATTCCCCATTTGCAAAAATTGTTCATATTCAAGTTTTCCAAAGCTTTCACAATTCTTCAATTCAATATCAGAGCTAAAATCTGTAAACCTGTATATCAAATACTGACCAAAATCCTATTAAAAAAAAAAATTGAATAAAATTAAAGTCATAAAAATCATTAATAAATATAAATCTACAATAAATTTCACATGCAATACCTAAATATCAAATAAAAATCATTAATAAATTAGAAAAAAATTAAAAAACACTTAATTTAAAATAAAAACTATTTAAATCTTACAAATAAAATTAAAATAATTTATAAATCTCAAAAAACTTAAAAAAAAAATTGATTTTATATAAAAAACTAAAAAAATTTGATTTTATTAAAAAAAGCGGGTAAAATTGAAATTTAGGGGCTTAGCTCACATGTGACCGGGTTTAGTCATGAAACCAGCCATGGGTTCGACCGAACCTAGTTCGGCCGAACTTAAGAGGTTCGGCCGAACCTGTCTATGTGGCATCCCACATGGCAGCCAAGTAAGCAAAAATTGGGATGACTCAGAAGTTCTCACTTCTGGGCTTCGATTCTCTATCAAAATTTACATTTCTATAAAATCTAAAAATAGGGTTTTCTAGGGCTCGGAGTCAGGATTATAATCATATAATTTTTATGATGTTTTGATTCCATATAATATATTATAAATTGAAATTACTTCAAGTAGGTATTTTAACATTTAAGAACACACTTGTTCAAAAAATATTAAAAATATCAAATCATGTCAGAAAAATTAAAACTTTATATTTAACACTAGAGGAGAGAGTCCTCTTCAATAATATGTAATTTTAAAAAAAAATGGTGTAGATTTGATAGGAAAAAGTTAACGCGGACTAAAACCTATTGATTTCAAGTAACACTGACTTTGGATAGTTATAACAGACAAAATATATACTGAAATGCAATCTTTCTTTTTTTATGCACTACCTATACATGTCATCTAAATCATATTATGAAATCGGAGTAAAAAAATATTATTTGCATAAAATTTGATAATGCGGACTAGACCCTAGATTTTCAGCATATTTCAGCAATAAAAAAATGGACTTCAAAAATTAAAAAACTATGTCAAATTTTGTTCAATTTTTTTAAAAAAAATTATAAGTATTAATTTCATCAAATTTTACACATTTCATTAGTTTACATCATCTTCAAATTCTAAACACAAATGCCACTTTTATATCGTCAAAGTTTAAAAATTTGTATGTTGTTGTCCATTTCCTTTATAAAAGTGTGACACAGGTTTGTACTTTTACCCGTAAACATGTGCTATGCTGGGGGCACCCCTCACCTCGGTCAAGTGATGTAACAAATTGCCCATAAGGGCACTCAAAGAACCAAGAGATGACTACACTTCTCGATGATGGACAGGTGCAAGAACTATAGGAGAAGGAAGAGGAACAAGAGGCTCATTGCGCACATAATTTCTAGTTCTGTCACTCAATTTGGCCCTTGGCCTATCCTGTGGCATGCCTCGACCAACCTCTTGGAATGCTCTCATGTCAAAAAAATTGGGTTTCCTACCCAATTCAAATTCAGCCCATAATTTTTTCAAAAAATAAAGTGGGACCTCATGATTAGCGTGTGGTGGATGGTTTGCCACCATCCACCACCGCTCCCAAAAATGCTCTGCTATACCAGGCTGTCTACACCATCTAATCAAAATACGTGGCTTCTTGTCAAGTATCTGCTCACTCGTTGTAGGGTTCAAAAAATGTCGTGCCATATCAATTTTTGTAATTTTTAAATTATTAACCTCTTTATAAGAGAGGCTGTCAGCATAATATACATGCATAATCTCCCTCTATGACTCGAAACTATCAATCTCATAGTCTAATGTGTGTACATAATCTACTATGCCTTGCATGCTATCTGCAAGGCGTAGTAGCTAGGCTGATGGATAGGGATCATTTCTAATAATATTTATGTCTCTCATCATTGCCTCTACATTTCTCCTAATATTATCCCTTAACTCTCTAGGTGGAGGAGTTGGTGGTCGTGCATGATGACCTATACACTCATCAATATGAAAATCATCCATATTGCCAATCTACGTACATATAAAAACATGATAATTTAAAATTAACATACTGTAAATTATAATTTACCTTACAAATAATGACTTAAATAATTAAAACTTGAGAGAGAGAGAGAGAGAGGAGAGAGAGAGAGAGAGAGAGAGAGAGAGAGAGAGAGAGAGAGAGGAGAGATAGAAGAGAGAGAGGAGAGGAGAGAGAGGAGGGGGAGAGAGAAAGAGGAGAAATAGAAAGAGAGAAGATAGAGAGAGAGAAAAGAGGAGAGAGAGAAGAGAGAAAGAGGAGAGAAAGAGGAGAGAGAGAGAAGAGAGAAAGAGAAAGAGAGATAGGAGAGAGAAAGAGGAGAGAGAGAGAGAGAGAGAGAGAGGATTGTAGGGACTAAATTAAAAATTAAGGACTAAATTAAATGAATTAAAAATAAATTAAATAGTCATAAATAAATTAAAAATTAACATATAAGTTATTTACATTGTATAGGTTACAAGGTTTTTGATGTTTTTAAAACTCTATGTTTCGAAAGGTTTTGATTCAAGGAACATGTTCTAACATTTTTTAGAGACAAAGAGGAGAGAGAGAAGAGAGAAAGAGGAGAGAGAAAAGAGAGAAAGAGGACAGAGGTAGAGAGAGCAGAGAGAAAGAGGAGAGAGGGGGAGAGAGAGAAAGAGAAAGAGGAGAGAGAGAAAGAGAAAGAGGAGAGAGAGAGAGAAGAGAGAAAGAGAGAGATAGGAGAGATAGAGAGAAAAGAGGAGAGAGAGAAAGAGGAGAGAGAAAGTGGAGAGAGAGAGGAGAGAGAAAGAGGATAGAGAGAGAGGAGAGAGAAAGAGGAGAGATAAAAGAGAGAAAGAGAGGAGAGAGAAAAGAGAGAAAAAGAAAGAGGAGAGAGATAGGAGAGAGAGGAGAGAGAGATAGAGAGAGGAGAGAGAGATAGAGAGAGGAGAGAGAGGGGAGAGAGAGAAAAGAGGAGAGAGAGAAGAGAGAAAGAGGAGAGAGAAAGATGAGAGAGAAAAGAGAGAAAGAGGAGAGAGGGAGAGAGAGAGAAAGAGGAGAGAGAAAAGAGAGAAAGAGGAGGGAGGGAGAGAGAGGAGAGAGAGGAGAGAGAGAGGAGAGAGAAAGAGGAGAGAGAAAAGAGAGAAAGAGGAGAGAGGGAGAGAGTGGAGAGAAGAAAGAGAAAGAGGAGAGAGAGAGAGAAGAGAGAGGAGAGAGAGAAAATAGGAGAGAGAGAAGAGAGAAAGAGGAGAGAGAAAAGAGAGAAATAGGAGAGAGGGAGAGAGAGGAGAGAGAAAGAGGAGAGAGAAAAGAGATAAAGATAAGAGAGGAAGAGAGAGGAGAGAGAAAAGAGAGAAAGAGGAGAGAGGGAGAGAGAAAGAGGAGAGAAAGAGAGAGAGAGAGAGAGAGAGAGAGAGAGAGGGTTTCTAGATTTATGTTTTAGTTTTCTAAGTTTACCTGGTTTCCTAATTTAATTTTCTATAGGTTTACATTTTTTTTTACTATCTAGGGTTTTGGTTTCTACGTAGGGTTTCGTAATTTAATTTTGTATAGGGTTAAATTAAAAATTTAAACATTTTTCTACTTTGGTACGCTAATTTACAAAGTAAATTAAAATTAAAAAGAATTATATTTATACAATAATTTTGAACATAACATTAAACTACATTTTAAAATTAAAATTAACTTGAAACTATAATTTTTAATGATAAAAATCATAAAAAAATAATAAAAAACAATAGTACGTACCTGGAAAATGAAAAAAATGGTAGATGGGGTCAGTAGGGGAAGCTAAATCGGGCACTTGAGCTCTGCTAAATGTGATCCCATTTTTTGAAGGTGAAAATGATAAGAAATCGCTTAAAAAAAAAAAAAATAGAATTTAGAAACGGGCACCTCATTTTTACAAAACGGGCGACCGATTTGTAAGAATCGGGCGCCCCTTTTGTAAAAATCGAGTGCCCATTTCACTTTGTGTGCCCGATCCTAAATGGATGCCCATTTTATAAATGGATGCCTGATTTTCAAAAATGGATCGGGCTTCCGAACCTAAACGGGCGCCCGATTTGTAAAAATCGGGCACTCGTTTCTTATTGCAATTTTTTCTAATGAAAGGATTAGGAAATTCATGTACAAATTTATGTTTATTATAAATTTTTATCTTTATATCTCTTTTCTTGCCAAAAAAATAGTTTTTATTATTTCTAACAAAATTATGGAGTTTCTTTAGTTAATGAACCAAAGGAATTGTTACATATTATAAAAATATTTTTGAGATATCTTGATTTTTCCATAGACTAGGGATTGAGGAAAGGATTCATACACACTAATAAAAATACTTACAAATAGGACATGTAATAAAAAATGGTAATTGATGAATCTTTTGTTCTAGGGTTCTCTTTGGTAGACATAAAGTAATCTAAATAGAGTAAGAATTTCAGAACATACAAGATTATACAATTAAAAAAATGACTAATTGGATAAGATTAAAAAAAAAAAACTCAATCAAGTGTCAAACATCTAACTAAATTTTTAAATTAACCACCAACATGCTAATACAAAACCGAATGTGATCCCAAAGATATCACACTTATTTCCTTCAAATGGTACCAATTCAAGTCTAGATATAACTTAATTATAAAAGTGGAAATGTGTGAAACATTTATGTTTAGGGTCCAATGAATTGGCTATGTCATGCGGAGTAGCTGTTTTATATTCATCATATTTTATGTCAAATAAAATATTATAATGACATCATTTATTTGAAACTAGATCATTTTTTTTTGTATTCTTGGCTATTTGTCAAGAATAGGAAGAGGGGATGAAATTCCATATAGTTTATCATTTAATTAAAAATAACATTATCTTATGGACAACTACTTCAACTAGATCACTAAATTAAAGTAAATAGGTTCTAACAAAGAATGAAAAGGAGAAGGATGAGAAAGAGGAGGGAAGAAGAGGAAGATGAGAATAAGAAAGAAGTAGGAGAAGAATATGATGAAGGAGAGGAGGAATAAGAAGAATAATTATAGGTATAAAAGGAACATGATGACATAGAAGATGAAGGAGAAGAAGACGAGAAAGAGGAGGAAAAAGTTAATATAATATATTTTTGTGTATTATACTAGTAAAAATGGATTTGGATCAATCCATATAACTTATATCTAGAAATCATACCCACTCATCACCTTTTACTTGAAGGTACACTGAAGGGTTAGATAGTGGAAGAAGCAATCCTCTAGTCTTAAGGAGAGAAAGGTAAAGACACAAAATGGAATGAATCAACTACCTTTAAACTACTTCCTAGGGACCATCCACCATCCACCATCTCTTTCTTTGAATGTACACCAAACATTTAGAACAATGACAAAATACATGCAACACCAACAAGAGGAACCCCTAATCTCAAAAAGAAAAAGGGAAAGACACAAAATAAAATGGAGCAATAAATTGATTCATGGATATGGCTGCAAGAGCTTAATGAGGTGAGAAGAACCATTTAAGAACCCAAGAGAATCCCTTAACTATGAACAAAGAGGTTGCATATGAGAATGATTATTTGATCAATTGTGAAACTTGGATATGGAAGTCATTGGGAAGTTGAAGTATTGATTTAGAGACATATAGAGTTTGTTAACATTATGCAAAATTTTGGTTTAAAAGTGTAAAACATGCTAAGCTCTTAATATGGATGAGATATGTATAGCTATCATTTAGCTAGTATAAATCTTTATTAAGTTATATGATCATTTAAATAAACATATATCGCTAGTTAGGTTAACTTGAATAACATGCATGACATACATATGTATATAGAGGATGTAGTGGTTATTTATCATTGTCATATAGATATCATATTCTTATTGAAGGTTATTGGAGATAAGCCCCTTGGAATAATAGACTTTTGGAGGTTGCCTTCTCAAGGTAGAATTATAATTAGCAATTATTTATAATAATTATTCTATTCTATTATTCTTTAGAATAAGTTTGTTTATGACAACACTTATAACAAAAATGTTAAACAATACAATAAAACACCATATAAATATAAAAACTATAAATTTAAATAAAAAGTGGTATATCAAAAATCAATCTTTCTAAACAACTATCATAATTATATACCAATTATTTAAAAGAACTCTCATAATACAAAATTATAGAGTGCATTTATATCATTTTTCAACTTCTATTTGAAAATTGCACTCTTTTAAAGTACATGAAGCACAATGATAACAATGATAACATTTAATAGTTGAAACCCTAAAACAAGTACACGGAAAACACACTATTGAGAATATTTAATGGGTGAAACCCTAAAAGCAAAACGATATCTCCTTTCTTCAAAATTATATTTAGAACAACTACTTCTAGAGAGAGACCCATATACATTCCTTGTTCTCTATCCATATCTCATAGATCACAAGCAGGAGGCAAAGATGAGCAAGTCAACTCCTCAGAATTCTCTTCCTCTGTCACCAACAGCAAATTCTCCAACAGATCAATCCCAAGATCTTCCAGCTCCACAACTCCCAAATCCGCCATGCCATTATTTCTGTTCCTCATCTCTTCCTCTACCACTGGTTCTTCCAATCCTTCCACAACCTCACAACCCATTTCACTCAAATCCTTCCTTTCATTACAATCATCCAAGTTCTTATCAGAACTTGAAGCAGAGAAAACACCCACTTCAATCTTCCCCATCATTCTATTACGGCGAGGATAAAGAAGCAGCTTAGAAGACCACCCATAAGTTGTATCTTCCAAAGCACTCGCCACATCTTCAATGGGGGAAGTTTAAAGTTGCTCGACATCCTCTGATAAGAAGAGCAGCTTTATCATAAGCCATGGCCGCCTCTTCTGCTGTACTGAAAGTCCCAAGCCATAATCTTCCTCCATTTCTTCCTGGATCTCTTATTTCAGCCACAAATTTCCCCACGACCTTCTTCTCACTCCTCTATAACTCTTCAATGGAGGCTTTTCCCCACACATTAGGTCTAGAGGCATTGCCATCTTGGCCATTGCTTTTTTCCACTAGAATGATTATGAAATGAAGGCTTAACAGCCAGTTTATAGAATTCCTGAATGCAATCAGATAGTATGATTGATATCAGCAATCCATTGCTTTGCTTATTCAACTCTCCCTTTTCATTATGATTCATGACAAAGAATTCAAGTGCTACGAAAGACACGGCGTAATGCACGCTATGAGAAGGCACCTTACTTGTCCTGTAATCTATCACATCCGTTGGGAAGTCTGAAAAGGCTGAATCCAGATGTTGTTAACTATCTTTTCAACAGAGAACGAAATAGCTGGGGCTCCATGACTTCATGCCACTACCTACCACCACAAGATCGACAACTGTTCAGGGCTTCATTATTGTACGACTAGAGATTGCAAATTATCCCCAAGGATGTGGTGGCTTGGAAAGGGCGACGTTTATCCAGAACCCATGGATGCAACTTTTAAGAAGATATTTTGCTTACGAGTTAAAAGTATGTGTATTTAGTTTAATAAGTTAGTGAATTATTAATATAACACTGGGTTATAAAATGTGGTTAGGGATGTCGATATAAGAACTTTTATACAATCCAATCAAGGGTCATGTTGTGGAATCTTCTGGAATCTGATAGAGGAAGATAATTATTGGTTGTAATCTAAAAGATGCCTATTGGTTTTAATAATTTAATGATAATAAATTATTATTCTAGTAATAGGTCATGCAATTGATTGAAAATGTTGATATAATAACTTCTTACACAATCTAATAATGAAATAGAATGAATCATCAATATATTGTAGAAATTTGATAAAGAGTCGAAAGTATGTGTATTTAGTTTAATTACTTAATGATGATGAACAATGAGTTATATAATGTTGATATAAAAACTTTTTATACAATTTAATCAAAGGTCATCAATCTATGTTGTGCAAATTTGATAAGGGGAGATAATTATTGGTTATAATTAAAAAAAATATTTATTAGCTTTAATAATTATTGCATAAACTATTATTCTAATAGTGGGTCATGCAATGTGCAAAGAATGTTGATATATAAACTTCTTACACAATCTAATAATGAAATAGAAGAGATCATCAATATATAGTGAAAATTTGATAAAAGAAGATTATTATTGGTTATAACTTAAAATTATGTAATTATTGGTTGTGACTTAAAAGATGTGTATTGAATTTAACAATAATGATAATAGGACTATTGATTGTGACTTAAAAGATGTGTATTGATTTTAATAAATTTAATGATAATAGACTATTATTCTAATAATGGGTCATGTAATGTGGTTGGAAATATTGATATAAAAACCTCTTACACAATCTAATAATGAAATAGAATTGATCATCAATATACCTTAGAAAATTGATAAAGAGTTAAAAGTATGTGTCTTTAGTTTAGTAACTTAATGATAGTGAACAATGAGTTATGCAATGTTGATATAAAAACTTTTTATACAATCTAATCAAGGGTCATCAATCTAGGTTGTGCAAATTTGATAGAGGAAAATAAATTATTGGTTATAATTAAAAAGTATATGTATTGATTTCAATAATTTAAAGAATAAACTATTATTCTAATAATGAATGTGCTTGGGAATGTTGATAAAAATATTTCTTACACAATCTAATAATGAAATAGAAGGGATCATCAATATATTGTGAAAATTCGATAAAAGAAGATAATTATTGATTATAACTAAAAAGTATGTATATTGAGTTTAATAACTCAATAAAAAATGGGTTAAGAAGATAATTTTTAGTTATAATTTAAAATTATGTGTATGTAATTTAATAGTTTATAATAACTCACTATTTTTTTATCAATAGATTATGCAATGTAGTTGGAAATGCTGATATAAAAAACCCTTCAACAATATAATCAAGAAATATCAAGAATCATCATTGTAGAAATATGACATCATTAATTTTTAAAAAAAAAATATTTATTTGTGTTTAAGAAACATGGAAAGAACTTAATTTTTTTGGTTTTAATAATAATTTTATAGAATTAAGAAAATACAATTCTAGATTTTTAGGATGAGAAACATTTAGACTTTAAGATAGTTTTTTAAAATAGGAAAAAAATGATATCATATAATAAAATGAATTAATTTTTTTTTGGAAAAATAAAAAATTTAACCTCACACAAATGTTTTTACCACTAATTTAAATATTTTTCCGTTTATATCAAATTTTCTATGGTTATATCTTTATTGTAGACCATATATTTATACATAATTTATATAATTCAATGTATCCATTTTAAATTAACTAATAATGTTCACTTAATATTTATCTCAAATTTGAAAGAGATAAGCATCACATATATGATTTAGAAACTAAAACATTAAATAATGGTATAGTTAAATTATATTGATAAATGATAAAATATGATTTATCAATAGCATAGATTAGTGATGATCAAACAAATGTTTTAGAGTTAGTGTTTTTTTTTGAGCTATGTTACCATGAGGTGGATCTAATATCTATAAATTTTTAGAATGGAACTTCTAGCTTGATGTAACATCCTCATTTTACCTTCTCATAATTTTTTTTTTTGAATGTATGTTGGTTTGATTTTTGAATAAATAATTGTTTCCCTTGGGTGCCTGCAAGAAGTTGGGTTCCACTTTTGGTTAAAAAGTGGAAGTGTTTTCTTTGTTTTTCAAAATTTTTGTCAATTGATGTCCAAATTTGAAGCACTTAAATATTGAATCTTGAAAAACTTCAGTAATATAAAATTTAGTGCTCGGAATCTAGTTTTCAAATATGTAATTTATTTCAATACCCACATGGTATAAATTGAATTTTAGTATGCATGTCTAAAAACCACTTTTTCAAAATGCCTGTTTCAAGACCACACCTCACGCGTGTACTGACACCCTTTTTTGAAGTAAATGAATGTATTTTTGGGAATCCTTTTGGGAAAAGGTACCTAAAACACTGAAGATTGGTCATAATATTTTATCTTATTTTTTTATTGAATATTTTTTTTAACTTAATTTTTAATTGACTATAAAGTACATTTTTGAAACCTCTGGTGTACGGACACCATAATTTGATGATAACTTCACTTTTTTCCAATTTTTTTTTTAAATTGAAAAGAATTCTATGTAGTTTGGTCACATATAACTCATTTTTCAAAAAATTAAAAATTAAAAAAGTTATTAAAGTTTTAGTTAACCTTGGTATTTCAAGTTTAGGTACCACGTTGGCTTAATAAATGTTGTATAAATATTAAAACTCATCATATCACTATAAAATTTATATTTTTATAATCTGCACAATAAGAGCTAAAATGGGTTTTCGTTTGATCAAAAAATTCATTCAGGAAGTTGTCCTAAAAATTATGGCAAGACAAAAATTTTACTCTGTAATGCCTTAGCCATTTTTTTGCAGGGTCAAGCACAGGCTTGGTGGGACCAAGCCTGTCCCGAACCAAAACCCAAGCCAAGAGGTAAGGTTCCCACCCTTAGATTTACAAATCGGGTGCCCATTTCTTAAAGAGCCATTGCAACCCAAAATACCAGACTATGGGCCTAATCTAATGATTGAAAACTTTTCATTTTGTTTTCTATCAATTTGCAGTAGACAAAGAGAATATTTCTACCAACATTCCTTTTCTTTATCTTATTTTAGATCCGACATTTAGAAAAGATTGTTTGAATTTGAATTTTGGTGCAAAAATGGGATCAAATCGACGTAGAAAGAGATCAATGAAAGTTTTGACATCTGAGGAGATTGCAAAAAATAGAGAGGAGGCAAAATGACAATGAGAAAGAAGAGAAAGACTTTGAAACCTAATAATGTTGGAGCATCAAGTTCAACAATTGTTTTAGAAGAGGAGGACAATGAAGACACCATAATGGATACAGAGGTTGAAGAAGCAAAATTAGGTGCATCTTCTAATCCAGTATTGGATATAGGTATGTTTTCGCATCCAACTGTTACAACTTATTTTGATAAAGATGTTCATGATTTGCTAGAAGCAAGTTACAATAGAAATTATTTAAATTTTATTCTTGAAAATAGATTAACAAGTTTAATTGCACGTGAAATTTCAGAAATTAGTAATGTTAATCATAATGATAAAGGAACTAAAAGTCAAATTCCAATTGAAACTGAAAATCAAACACCAATTCAAATTGAAATCAACAATGTAAATGTAGACATAGAAACATTGATTGAGAAAGAAACTCATTTGAATGATAATGAAATAAATGAACAATTTCAATTAAAAATTGATGTGTTAGACAATCTGCATGGTTTAGTTTCATCAAGACATATTAGGACACACATGAGCAGATTGTGTAGACAATTTTTTTATAATAAGAAATTTGGGTTTCAATGTCAATTAATGTTACAATTAATTAAAATGTCTAAAATGCGAAAAATGATGAAGAGGTTAGGCATTTATGTGAAAACTAAGAAGAAGGATGAGTCTCTAAAACAAGTTGTATCAACTATTGCTAGTGCCTTTGACACAATTGGAAAGAAAAGTCATTCTAAAGATAGTAATGCGGCACGCCGAGCAATAACAACAACTTTAGTAAACAAAACTACTACTGATAAAAGAATGATTTCAAACATAAGCGGATATCTTAATATTAATCGTAAAACTTTAACAAGAGCTGTAAAAAGAAGAGTTAACTTTGAAAGTGATCCGACAAACCATTTATGGACCTTTAGTGGCAAGCTCCCGAGGTCTGACATGAAACTTACTGGTGAAGTCAAAACTTTGATTAAAGAATTTTGGCATGATAATACAAGAGTATCCCCTAATGCTAGAGATGTTCTTAAATTAAGAGCTAGTTCAAAAGTTCATGATCCACATCCACAACACCTTTTAGATATGACTCAAACATAATTGTATAAAAAATTTGTGGATGATAAGGTGTTAACTATTAGTATTAGTCAAAGATCTTTTGAAAAATGTAAACCATGGTATGTAAGGATTAACAAAGAAAGAATCACCCATTGTTGCAAAACTCATGTTCAATTTCGTTATCATTATGATATTTTTTGATCTATATGTTCTACTATGAATACTAATGAAATGTTGCAGGAATGTGGTATAAATATACCACCTGAAACTGTAAAGGAGTTTATATCAAATTTGTTTTGTAGCTCACCTAATGAGCAATTTTATCTTTTGAATGCATGTGTTTCTGGTGTATGTGATGTATGTGGAAATCTTACATTATTAGATGAATGTTTGCATGAAAATATTTCATTTGATTTTGGACAACAATTAGTTGATGTACAAAGATTTAAAACTGTTGAGTATCCATTGAAGGATGGAAAAGTTGGAAAACGGTGCGACCTAATAACTGAAAAACTTAGTGTTAATGCTTTTATGAATGAATTCAAGAGTAAGGTCATACCTAAATATGTGAAACACTCTCACAATTCTAGATGGCTTGATGGACAATTTTGCATATGCCAGAATACATTTCCAATTGGTAGTATACTATTAGTTGCTAACTTTGCAGAGAACTACATGCTTGCACCACAAGATGAGATCCAACCACAATATTATAATTTAGTGTAAGTAACAATTTTTGTTCATATTGTCTATAAACATGCACCTGATAGTACAGAAGAGGATTGGAAAATATTGAGAGAGTACTATTTCTATATGAGTGATAATAAGTTACACTCATAAGAGTTTGTCCAATGTTGCTTTAATACCTTTTATGAAAATTTAAGGGAGATAGAAATTCATATAACACAACATCTAATATGGTCAGATAATTGCACAGGACAATTGAAGAATGCTAGAATGTTTTATTGGTTGAGTAGGATGCACAAGAAAATAAATATCCAACATATCTAGAGTTTTTTTGAGGCTGGACATGGGAAGGGAGAACATGATGGTGCCGGTGCATGTGTTAAGAGAGCCCTTTTTAGAGAGCAACTCAAATTTGAGGAAAAATCAAAATTTAAAGATGCATGTGCAATTGTCGAATGGTGTAAAACAAGTTTGTCTATAGGATCAAGTCAGAACTCTACAATCAGACATTTTTTCTGGGTAGTTGAAGAGAAGAATATCCTTTCAAGATATGATTGTAATAAAATTAGTGGATCAGCTAAATGGCATTCATTTAGGAGTTCTAATTCTAACACTTGGACTATATGGACTAGGGAGCTTGCATGTTTTTATCAATTTTGTGTTGCAGGTGAATGGGAAGAATGAGAGAATACATAATGTGTTGAAGAATGGAAACAAAAATCCTTAACACCTAGTCAGAGACAAGATGAAGATGTTATAATAAATGAAGACCTGGATCATGCCTTTGCATCAGAAGATTATGATCGTGTTTGAGATCTCATACAACCTAGTAATTTAATACAATTTATTGTAAAACTTTAAATCATATATTAGTTACATGTGTATGTCATATAATTTAAGATTATATATATTTGAATTATAAACCTTTAAAAAAGTTTTATTTACAGTACACATGTACTTAATTTTGTTTTGTAGGACATGTGTATGCTGTTGTTGCACCTGAGGATAATGAAGAGTAGATAGAGTATTGGTTAGCTCGATGTGTAGAACCCAAGAAAAAGTTGATATGTCATCAAGTAGATGATGATAATTTTCTGTATCCAATTGGGTCTATTGTGGTAGTTGGTACATGGCTACGCAAATACCTAATAAGAAGGAATGGTTTACCAGCTTTTGAAGACTACCAATAAGAAAAGAAGATTATACACTATTCCCATTTGGTAGTGGCAACAAATATCAAATTGGAAAGATACAAAGGGAGACCTACTAATAAAATTTTATGGACACTTTCAATGGAAGAGCATGAGATAATCATAGATGCATTGCAGAAAAGAGAGGATGCTGATGGTACATTAGGTTGAATCAAATTTATACATGTAAGTTTTTATTCAATTGTCTTATTAACTTTAAAATTAAAATTAACTTTAAATAAACTCGAGTACATAAATTCTAACATTTCAACATGTTTATTTTTATGATGCAGGATGTCGAGAAGAACATAGATGCATTGCAGAAAAGAGAGGATGTTGATGGTACATTATGTTGAATCAAATTTATACATGTAAGTTTTGTTCAATTGTCATATTAATTTTAAAATTAAAATTAACTTTAAATGAACTTGAGTACACAAATTCTAACATTTCAACATGTTTATTTTGATGATACAGGATGTCAGGAAGAAGATAGATCTGCATTGTAGAAAAGAGAGGATGCTAATGGTACATTAGGTCAAATCAAATTTATACATGTAAGTTTTTGTTCAATTGTTATATTTGTATATATTTTCTACATGTCTTCTTTGAAGTGTCATAATTTATAATATAGAGATATAGATTTGAAATTAAAATTAAAATTAACTTTAAATGAACTTTTATAAATTCTAACATTTCAACATGTTTATTTTTATGATGCAGGATGTCTATTTCAAAATTGTATTCGTACAATTTTGGGTTTATAATTTAAGATCACATGAACTAATTTTGGGTTTATAATTTAAGATCACTTGTATTCGTACAATTTTGGGTTTATACTTAAAAGTTAAATCCATAACTTTGTATTCACCTAATTTTGTTGTAAATATTAAACTATGCACATTGGTCAGATTATGTTCACTTAATAGATCTCATTGTTTAATAGTTATTAAGTTTGTAACATCCATATTGTTCTTGTCAATTACATGTATTAATAGATGTCATTGTTAGATCTAGATGATTTTTTTTATAGTTAATCCAAGTGTTCATATTACTTGTAACACATATCTAGATATTGTACTTAGATCAATTACACATGAATTAATAGATCTCATTATTAGATAGATGTTTTTTTAAGGATAAATTGATAAATTACATAACAAGTCCTGATTAAGATAAATTGATAAATTACATAACAACTCATGATTAAGATAAATAACATAACAAGTCCTGAAATAATTTACATGTATCATAATGTCCATCATATCAACTCATGATATATACATACAATCACAAAACAAAGTCCTACTCTAAAAAAAAGTCCAAGTACAATATATGATAACAAGTGGACTAGTATATAATGCAAGTCCTACTCTAACAACAAGTAAAAATAATATGAACAAGTCTAAACAAGCCCAAATAGTCATCATAAAACAAGTCTAAATAGTCATAAAAAATAATATGAACAAGTCTAAATAGTCATCATAAAACAAGTCCAAATAGTCATCATAATCTAACTCTAGTCATCTACCTGATCTATAGTCCTCTTCACTCCACGCGAAGAGGACTTCGATGCATCAACATGCTCTGTCTGGTCTTGAGTACCCTCATCCTGCTCTGTCTAGTCTCGAGTACCCTCATCCTCAACTACATGAAAAGTGGATGAAGCCAAGTCCTGTAAAAACATTTAAAGTACAAATTAAAAATTACTTAAATTAATCATCTAAGATCTAGATACACATAGGACATTGAAAAATTACTTAAATTAATCATCACCTCAAAGGATAGTGTCGATGGATGCATTTGGCTTAATCCCGTAGCCATGCCAAGACTCATGGTGGTGTCAACCTGAACAACATATATAAATCATTAAGTAACTTATAGTACATATATACATAAATTATAAAGTAGATATAACTTGATTATATATAAATATGGAATAAAAACATGTGTACATTACCTGTGTGTGACACATAGCTAATGTCACCGATGAGTCAGGACATAAATGTGATTGTGCAACATGAGACAATCCAAATGCCTACAATTACAAAAAAATAAGTGTGAATCAAAGTTGTACATAAATTAGTAAGATACAAATACTTAAAATTAATAAATGAAAAACATACTACAGGTATATGTAGCTGACTCTCAGTGACTGGTGGGGCAAAGAATGAAGGACTGCCAATCTCGATGGTACATGAGAGACCCTACAAAATCACAAAAATATGTCAAACACATTATCAATTAAAGTTTATTTTGTTTAAAGTTTAAATGTATCAAGATTAAAGTGCATACCGTGAATGGAGCACTGAGATGTCGAGGTGTCGATGTCATATGATGATAGCTAATGAATGTTGGAGGGTCAACCGTCCCCTATTCACCAAAAAATCCACATGTTATGGCTCATAATTGTATAAATAAGAAATTTAATATTGCACTATATCTAAATTATATAATTAAATTTACCTATGCAGGATGATCATCGTCTGCATTGAGTAAATCAACATATGATGAGATATCATCTCCGAGATCACCATGTGCACCATCATCATCATCGACATAATCACCATGTGCGCCATCATCATCATCAGCATATCCACTATGTGCACCACCAACATCATCACCATATCCACCATGGGCGACATGGGCAGCATCAGGATCAAACTGGGGACCCCTACATATACCCCCAAAACTCATGCAAACATGTGCTATGTTGGGGGCAGTCCTTGCCTCAGTCATGTGTTGTAACAAATTGCTTGTAAGGGCACTCAAAGAACCAAGAGATGACTGCACTGCTCGATGATAGATAGGTGCAGGAAGTATAGGAGATGGAAGAGGAAGAAGGGGCTCATTGCACACATGATTTCTACTTTTTTCACTCAATTTGGCCCTTGGCCTATCCTATGGCATGCCCTGACCAACCCCCTAAAATGCTCTCATGTCAAAATAATTGGGTTTCTTACCCAATTCAAACTCAGCCCATAATTTCTTCAAAAAATAAAGTGGGACCTCATGATTAGTGTGTGGTGGATGGTCAATTACCATCCACCACCACTCCAAAAATGCACTGCTATGGGCCGGGGTGTCTACACCATCTAATCAAAATATGTGGCTTCTTGCCAACTATCTGCTCACTCCGTTGTAGGGTTCAAAAAATAGCATGCCAAATCATTTTTTGTAATTTTTAACTTATTAACCTCTTGATAAGAAATACCATCAGCATAATATACATGCATAGACTCCCTCCAAGACTCAAAATTATCAATCTCATAGTCTAATGTCTGTATGGAATCTACTATGCCTTGCATGCTATTTGCAAGGCCGTAGTAGTTGGATAGATGGATAGGGATCATTCCTAATAATGTTTATGTCTCTCATGATCTCCTCTACATTTCTCCTAATACTATCTCTGAGCTCTCTAGGTGGAGGTGGTGGTGGTGCATGCTGACCTATAAGCTCATCAATGTGAAAATCATCCATAATGCCAATTTGTGTAGAAATAAAAACATGATAATTTACAATTAACGTACTGTAAAATATATTTTACCTTACAACTTGAATGACTTAAATAATCAAAACTTAAAAGAGAGAGGAGAGAGAAGAGAGGAAGAGAGAGAGAGAGAGAGAGAGAGAGAGAGAGAGAGAGAGAGAGAGAGAGAGAGAGAGAGAATTTCTAAATTTATATTTTGATTTTCTAGGTTTTGGTTTTTTAAAATAATAAAAAACAATAGTACGTAGAGAGGAGAGATGGAGAGAGAGAGAGAGGAGAGAGAGAGAGAGAGACACACAGAATTTCTAAATTTATGTTTGGTTTTCTAAATTTATATTTTGATTTTCTAAGTTTTGGTTTTTTAAAATAATAAAAAAAATAGTACATAAAGAGGAGAGAGGGACAAAGAGAGGAGAGAGAGAGAAAGAGAGGGAGAGAGAGGAGAGAGAATTTCTAAATTTATATTATGATTTGAACTAAATTTATGTTTGGTTTTCTAAATTTATATTTTGATTTTCTAAGTTTTGGGTTTTTAAAATAATAAAAAACAATAGTACATAGAGAGGAGAGAGAAAGAGGAGAGAGAGAGAGAAAGAGAGGGAGAGAGAGGAGAGAGAGAGAGGAGATAGAGAGAGAGAGAGGAAGAGGAAGAGGAATAGGAGATATATATATATATATATATATATATATATATATATATATATATATATATATATATATATAGAGAGAGAGAGAGAGAGAGAGAGAGATTTTAAATTTATGTTTTGGTTTTCTAATTTATATTTTGATTTTCTAAGTTTAGGGTTTCGTAAATTAATTTTTTTATCTAGGTTTATGTTTTTGTTTTATTACCTAGGGTTTTTGGTTTTCTATGTAGGATTTTTTAATGTAATTTTGTATACCTAAATTTTACTAGTTTTCTACTTTAGTATGGTAATTTACAAAGTAAATTGAAATAAAAAAGAACTAGTTGAAAGATAAAATATAATTAAATTTATACTTTATTTTTGAAAAAAATATTAAACTATGTTTTTAAATTAAAAATAACTTGAAACTATAATTTTTAGTGACAAAAATCGTAAAAAATAATAAAAT